>VXBT01003513.1:1846032-2120599 GCA_013400235.1 Oriolus oriolus | reverse complement strand
TTTCCTTTTCCTTTTCCTTTTCCTTTTCCTTTTCCTTTTCCTTTTCCTTTTCCTTTTCCTTTTCCTTTTCCTTTTCCTTTTCCTTTTCTTTCTTCCTGTTGGATTGTAAGTGCAATACTTCCTTACACAAGATTTTGGTGTAAAAATCTAAGTTTGAAGACTTAAAATTCGGATGTGTAGAATAGGGTAAACAAGTTAAGGGTGGAAGAAAGACAAGGAGAGTAGTATTATTTATAGAGATAAAACAAAGGTTAGGTGAAACCAGATGCACTTGAACCTATCCATGAAGTAGTCTACCAAGGAAACCACAGAAATAAATTATAGACAGAGAAAAGTTCCCATTCAATCTTTGGGTTAAGGAATTGAAGTCCTCATGTCTGGATGACTATCAAACAGACTGAGATAGAGGCCGTGGACATATGTGTTTATGTATGTTATCTACGGAGGTGCAGTAGGTTAGTAAGTACAAAAAGTTACCAGGAGCTATATGTTTACAAGAAATATATACAAGAAAGGTTTTGTGAGTAGGTATGTAGACTTTATTCACTGCCTTCAGAACCCTTCAGTACTCAAGTTTTATAGTATCCTGTAAATGTAAAATATAAAGCCCAAACAAGCAAAACATTCGTATGAATTGTCCTTAGTTTTTCATGTAAAATGTAACTGTAATCCTTGAAACCACTTCCACGAACTCTGTACAAAGCGTGGTATTTCCATGTCTTTGCATTCCTAGCTGATAGAGCTGGTAGGAAAAGACAATCTACAGGGACAAAACTGTAAGGCTGAATTTTTTATTTGTGGTTTTCTTTTTCTATCAACTGTTGTACAACTAAGTATACTGTAGGTATGAGGATTCTGTTTCTAAAGAATCCTCTTCACATTTGTTTTTGATTTCTTTCTTATAGAGAAAAAAGAAAAGTAAAGGAAAATAAATATTAGAAATTTCTAAATATTTGAGAATACAAGCTGTTTCCAGCTCTACAGAAAAGGAGGAACGGCAGAACCTTTGTGAGGCTTGGACAGACCTACAGTAATGTTGCCATGGCACTCTTGATGGGAGATTGTCTTTATGTCTGGTCATCCCTTGACTAGAATGGATAGCTTTATTGATATTTTATGGGTTTTATTTCTTCATTCAAAGGACCTTAAAACCCACAAGAGTGTTGTTCTCTGGCCAGCCAAGTTCCATATGCCTCATAATGCATGCTGGTCACTGAAGTATGTCAAACACTACTTCAAGCAAAACCCTCCAATTATAAAAAAGCACTATAATTTTACATCTAGGAACATATGTTTAAACTGGCTTCATCTATTTTAAGCAGAACAAAGGCCAACTGAAAAGTTTCAAGGGAGATGACACTGTTTTGTATGGAGACACTAACAGGGTTTTTGGGGGTAAGAACCCTGTGATTTAAAGCTGAAAATGAAAATGAAAATAAATGCATTGTGGAAAAATGAAATTTCAGCATGTAAGGACTTATAGATGACTGTCAGGAGACCTCTCCCACTTATGCCAATGCCAATTCTGTCAATGATTTGCAGTATAATCTGAAATTAAGAGGGATATAGTTTCTAGAAACAAGTAATTTTCAGTAGGCTCTATGAGGTCGAAAAAATTGGACAAACTTGCAGACCTCTCAAATCCTTCAGTCACTTAATACCTCTGTTCCACTTTTATCTGTCTGGAAGTTAATACACAAAGAGATCCAACTTAATATACTGGCTGATCCATCTGGTTCTGCCACTGGGAAAAATAAGCATGCTTGTGCGCTCCTGGAAACCACTTTAGTACCCATTCATCAGGGGCACTGAACTATGTCAGGCTTCATGTTCACATCTGATTCTGGTCCAAAGAATTCTGGCCCTGTACTCAGAGTACTGCCATGCATCAGAGCATGCAAGCTATAATTTCAGAATGCAGCCTTAATGTGGCACAGATGCAAACCTCCCTTCAATCCCACAGCTCTGCCCAGGCAGTTACAGTCAGCACCATTCATTTTCCAGATATTTCTCTACACAACACACAAGACACCATCCAGTCTATGTCAGGGAAAAAGTCAATAAATCCGTAGAGTTAATTTCACCACCCACTTTTAGCAGTGAAAGAACAGAAAGGAGCGTGTAGGGAAAGCTCGAGAGGCTTTGAATAATTTCATGACATTGTACTACACTGAGGATTTCATTGTTTAGAAGGAGATGAGCAAGCACTTGCTCAAAATATAGAATGATTGACCTTCAAGGTCAGCAGAGTTGGTGGTGGTGCACAGCATGACTGCTTGCCAAACAGCAGAAAGAGAATGAATCAAATGCTATCAATGCGTTTTTCATCTCCAAACTCATCTTGTGTGCCTTGTGGAGGAACAGCAATGATGCCACTGAGGCCAAAATTTCCTGTCTTGCATTTGCTTCCTCCATCTGCTCACATTTCCTGGGTGACAGGTTCATCTCAGCAAGGTTTAGCTGAAGATCCATTCAGAGTGCCAACCTCTTACAAGTTACATTTTCAACAGTACACAGAAAGTCTGAGTGGTTTGCAATGATTTTCGTGTGTGAATGTTTACTTTAGCAGCAGCAAAAATTCCTGCTTTGTTAGCCTTATGTGAAGTGTGCCTTGTCCTTTTTGCTCAACATCAGAGAGGGAGGAGGCTGTGTTGAAAGCACATCTTACCTAGAGGAGAGATCTTTCCCTTGTCCTCAAAGCTGTAAATCCTTGCATATTCTGAGCATGCTTTTTTGATGTCATATTACGTGTTACAATGTTGCTTCATTGTCTTCCCTTTCAGAGAGAGACTATTCTCCTATTCTTAAAAAAAAGCATGAGATGAACATTTCAAAGATTTTCCATTTTACATTTAAACCAAGAAGTTTAGAAGTGGTATTTACTGAAGGTTATATTCTACTCTAACCTTTCTCTCATGGGTTTTGACAAGACAATTCTCCCTGAATCTGAGAAATATTTAGCAAAGGAGGAAAAAATGGAGAATCCAACACACAAGAGATAACTGGGTAATCAGATAAGGATTAACTGTTTTCCAATAAACCCATGGAGACTACTGAATCAAGATCTCATTCACTAATGTATATTTACATGTTTAAATAAAATGTAAAACTGCTAAATGAGAGATGGACTTTGTAACTCAGGCCCTCACCTAACTTGTGGAAGAGCGGCGAGAATCTGACAGACTTTCACATGACAATTTTATCCTTCGATCACTGGATTACTGGTTATTTAGACATAATCCCAGCTGCTTTAGAAAATAGCATATCCTAAAACATTACTGTCATTGTTTCTCATATATATATTGTTCTATTCATATTGGATTTGAGAAATTTTTCCCACTGTAGAGAAGCTTCCAGAGAACTAGAACTACCATACTGTCTCTGTGACCATTTATTACTCCTTTCGTTCATTTGCAGCCTACTGGATGAAATCCGACTCTGGAGTTGAGGAGAGCTTTTCTCTGTCACTCTTTTGTTCTTTTCTCTCTGTCCTTGCCTTTCCCTGAGAGAAATACTGAGACTTCCCTCCTTTAAAAAGTCCCTCAAGGTCTGCTGCTGGCAATCATTCCACGAAGGTTGACTATTTCATTTAATCTCTCTAACCTGGTTCTTCTCGTACCTTTGTTTTTATTCAGACCACTGTTTGCACCAACACAAAATATTTGTCAGCTCCCCTTCATTCAAGGCCTCTTAATTCTTTAAAAGCCCCTTAATTCCTATATTATATTATCAAGGAGCTTTGGTCTCACTGTCAAAGAAATGTGATTAAACTCTAAGATTGCCTTTCAAAAACTAACCTCTGTGTTTATAGCAAATCAAACCAGAACGTAATCAACTCAGTTTGCTTTTGACAGATGTTTAAAGCAATTTTATGCTACACAGCTTTCTTGTATCTGGTTTCTGCAGTGCCAGGATACATCAGTTATAATTTAGGTTCACAGAATATGGGGGGAGATTGTTTGGCATTAGACAGTCGTTTTCCATACAATACTATTCCTTTACTTTTAGCATTTATGTCGTTAGTTTAGTGCTTGCAAAACATGGTGCTCTGGCAGAACCGAAAAGTTAGGTCCTCTGTTTATAAACCAGGAAAACCACACTAATTTCCTCTGCTGCCTCACTGAAGTGCCTTAACAGTAACATGGCTACAGCTGCAAAACTAAAATATCCTTGAGGATATGCTTAGCTTTAAACAAGTGAGTTGCCTCACTAAATGTCTTGAAATCAATTATACTAATTCTGCTCTAAATTAAGTAGCTGAACTGTTCTATCAAGCTAATGCTCTACTGCCCACTCCTGGGCATAGGAAAGTAATTCATGCTCAAAATCTGCAGCTTGACTTCCCTCCTGAGCACATGAAGTTGACTCTGAAGCGAACACTTGTCTCACCAAGAGCCAAAGTCCACTGGATAATCATGATCTGAATTCAAAACCATTCTGGACTGGATCTGAGCCAGTTACTTGAAAGACTCCATATTTCCCCGCTGACCGGTGAATTCCCTTTCCCTTCTTACTATTACCATAAAAAGAATTTCAATATTCCTGACCTTCATCAGACTGCAAGCAACGGGAAAGGAACATATGCAACACGCATCCATCTAGCAATCACCCTAGCAAAACTGGTTTTCTTCTCAAGCTTAAATGTCAAAGAATTAACCATAAGCTGAGACATCCCATGAAGAGGGAACCTCTAAGAAATGCATCTTTGGTTTTTATATGAGAAAAATTAATAAAATAAAATATAATATCTTAAAAGGGAACATGATTAGGGTCCTTAACACGGTATTTAAGTAATGTACTCCCCCAGGTGAAAATAAAGGTTATTTAGAACAGATGCTGTAATGCATTAAATAAATCCTTTTATCCTCGGCACTGGCTTTGAAGACATCTCCTGCCTGTTAAGAGTGTCGGGGCTTTAGGCCTAAAGCAGTTCTTTGCATTATCCTTCCCTTTGCCCTTTGAAGCTTCAAATGGGTCCTGCCAATTATTGTTTTAGCGGTAACAAAATAATTACTAAAAATGAAGCATAAAATACCAAAACCGTGACTCTGTCGAAGTGAAAATTTGCAGGAAGACTCCAAGTGTCACTGGTAGCAGCCTGTCCTTGTAATGCAGGGGAGGAGGAAATGTCATGAATTCAGGGAAGGCATAAACAGTCATAAACACCTCGGTACCACTACTCTGGCTCATACAGCTAGTTACACTTTGTAAATGCCGAGCCTTAGATCTTTCCTGAAGTTTCACTGACTCGGGGACAGTGTGTCTATCCCAAGGATACACCAGTTAATTTTTAGCTTGCTCTCTGTCTTTGTTTGAGACCTTAATACATTTTTCCAAGACAAATCTGTGGTGGAGACAGTTCCCCCAAAGCAGTATAGATGCAAACTAGTTGTTAATATGCTCTCATTTCTCAGTGTAGACATGTCCTTGGAGTTCCTTGTGCCAGCTGCTTTCTGTCTTTTCCTGGTCCTTTTCCCCCACTTCAAAGGCATCCACAGAACTTTTTTCTTTAGTGCTCAAGGATTTAACAGAGATACTGGCAGTATCCGGGAATTTAATTGTTTTTGATAGTATCAGCAGCGAGCATTCACATTTGGGAGAAGCACTTATCTGATTTGTATGGGACCTGTTTCCCTAAAAAAGCTCCACAGAACTGGCATGCACCACAAGCATGAATATGCAACAGCAGTATTATTCAAGAATCACAGTTAATGGTAATAACCTTTTTCCCCCAAAATTAATCAGAAAATATTTAAGTCAGCATATTTAAATAATGCATTGAAATCAGAGCACAGCATGAATAATATTGAAATTAAATCTGACAACATGAGAAACACAAAAAAAGAGCATTCACAGTAATGGAAATAAGAAATTTTGAAAACTGCATTTTCTGAAGGAGCAAATAATTAAAAGACCTACTTAAGTATGATAATTTATGGAATGACCTTATCAGCAAATAAAAAGTGTAGTTAGACTAAATGAGGCCTCCATAAAATGAAAAGGAGAATAAATGAAAGCAAGACAGATATATATCTACTGCTTTGCAGGAAGGCACTGAAACTAAAACAGGTAGGCTGTTTTCATGCAAGACATCTCATTTTTTGCAGTTGAAAGCTCTGTGTCACTAAAAACTCTTTAAGGAAAGAAAGCCTTTTAAAAATGTGTTTATAAACTTAAGCACGTCTCAAGCCAAGGACCTGGAAAACAAGGATCTCTAGTTCACATTTCTGAATGGTGGAGCTCACAGTGGGAGAGAACATAAAAGCAAATGCCTGAAAACCACTCTTTTTCCATGACAGTACCTTGCTTTGGGCCAGAGATAAGGAGTGTACTTTGGACAAGGTATTTGTGGTTTTGTATTTCGCTGCTGATGTTGAAATATACACAGGATACCCAGATGTTGCACACTGCAAGAAAAATTCTAGATGGCAGGGAAAGTACAGTGGACTGGAGCCTTTGTCAGTTCAGCTCTGACTTTAATATCATTTAATGCCTTTAAAAGTCCAGTTGCCAGTGCCCTCCCTCTCTCTCTTCTAGTGTGACATAGTTCATTACATCTTGTGTTTTACTGAATGCCATGGTCTTTGGGTGACAGTGTTACACCTTGCTGTAAAAAGAATCCCTTACATTGCTGCCAGTTGATCAAGAGCAACTACTTCTGATTTAGCTGTTTGTAGGTGTTACTCCTGAGCACTGTCAGAAATGCTCCTCACTGGTTTAAGTGTGCTTCCTGCCTCCCATGTCTCTTCTGGCTCTGCACACAGGGATCTTTTAGAAAGCCCTTTCTTATGTATTCTTTCACACTGAAATTCCCCACCTTTGGCTGCGGCACAAATGTGTCTTTTTGGCAGCTAGCAGTCATTGTGAATAGTGTCTGATTCCTTCCATTCTGCTGTTCAGGCTTATATAAATATATGTGACAGCAGGGATGAGGAAGGTGTCACCACAGCTTCATTCTGGCACACGAGAGGGTGGTGGAGAAGTAACAGCATTTTCGTTCCAATATCGGCTGCTCAATTAAACCAATCGCTGATTGTAGACAAAGGCACTCTGAACTCACAGATGGGAACAACGCCATCCTCGCAGATGGGCATGAGCATCCAGCACCAAGGAACATTGCACCACCACTGAATATCTGCCTTGATGCCTGGCCAGAAATGTCAAAAAAACAGGTGCTGATCCTCATCTTCTATGCCCACAATACAAGGAAATGCACCACCTGTCATTAATCCAGCAGCCCTCTGAGTTAATTTCCAGAAGTTCCTGGGGAAAATATGGAGAGTTTAATGAGTAGGTTTAAAACAAGCTGAGTGTTTTTGAAATGCACTTCTATTTTTAGAAATCTTAGAGCAAAAAATTTTTGGGTATCTGATCTCAGTGACACCTTGATTTCATGAAACATTAGAATAATCTTCCAAGAAAATAGGAGTTCTCCTGAAGCCATTGATCTTATTGCCTACTGTAGGATTCTGAATATTTTAAGGGGAACAGAAGCAATATATCACCAAATACAACCCTGCTTTTACCACTAAAAGATTTACAAATTTAATATTTTGATAGAGGACACTGAAGAAAGAAGGAATATGTTAAAAAGAAAGTCATGAACAGAAAGGCAAGATTTAATGATGTTGTTCTTTAAGCAAATGGCCAAGATATCTGCAAAATCACGGATTTGCTTGTCAGCACTCATTGTAATCATGGGGCAGCACGGCTCAGAGCTCTGCCTGAAAACTCCACATCTCTAATAGAAATGTATTTCCAACTGCTTTAAAAGGCACAGGCAGCCCAGATCCCAATTTTTCACTTGAGTCTGTCTTCGTTTCTGCCTACTGCATGAACATCTGCCTAATGAAAGCAGAAGGAGCTCACAGTATTATGAGCACTTTGGGAGAGGGATCATAATTGTTGGCTTCCTTCAAGTAAGAAAAGGAAGGCAGAAACTAAAAGGTATAACAGGCATGAGGGAATAAAGAAAAGTTGAAAAATGTAGAAGTGGTGCATAGGAAAACCTTGAGAGGTTTTGAATAATTTCATGACATTGTACTACACTGAGGATTTCATTGTTTAGAAGGAGATGAGCAAGCACTTGCTCAAAATATAGAATGATTGACCTTCAAGGTCAGCAGAGTTGGTGGTGGTGCACAGCATGACTGCTTGCCAAACAGCAGAAAGAGAATGAATCAAATGCTATCAATGCGTTTTTCATCTCCAAACTCATCTTGTGTGCCTTGTGGAGGAACAGCAATGATGCCACTGAGGCCAAAATAGTACCAAACTAATAACATTTCCTGTCTTGCATTTGCTTCCTCCATCTGCTCAGATTTCCTGGGTGACAGGTCCATCTCAGCATTGTTCAATTGAAGATCCCTCCAGACTGCATTAATGTGTCAATGTTGACCTCATCAGCAGCAAAAATTCCTGCTTTGTTAGCCCTACTAAAACGGTGCCTTGTCCTTTTTGCTCAACATCAGAGAGAGAGGAGGCTGTGCTGAAAGCACATCTTATCTAGAGGAAAGCTGTTTCTCTTGTCCTCAAGGCTGTAGACTCTTACAGAGAGTGAAAGTCTACCCTGAGAGTGCTTTCTCTACATCATGTTAGCTTGCCATTGTGAAGCAGGAGTCTTGTTTGTTTGGACTCCCCTGTAGAGAGAGACTATTTTCCCATTCTTCAAAGGTACTTTGCTTTGTGGAAGAAGGAAGTACTCAGGAAATGTGAAAATTTATGCTCAAAAAGGAAAAAAAGTAGAAATACAAGAAAGTGTATTTTTTGGTGAGAAAAAAAGAAAGGCAGTGGTTTTACTCCATCTCATCTAGATTTCTAAGTTTCTCATCATGTCAGTTGCTATCAGGTTTACTTTCCTCTGCATAGACAAGAAAGTTGACAATACGTGATTCTGCAGAATAGAGGGAAAAAAATAACCAGCTGTGTGAGCTCTTTGTTTGCAGACAATGTGTGTATCTACCTTTTTATAATTCAGATGGACAAAATCTTCAGTAGCTCTATCAGCCTTCATGGGGATTGTATGAACACTGACATACTTAAACTTTCCCTAAACTGATATCTCTATACTCTGCAGGTT
The DNA here is from genome assembly GCA_013400235.1 of Oriolus oriolus. Classification (NCBI taxonomy): domain Eukaryota; kingdom Metazoa; phylum Chordata; class Aves; order Passeriformes; family Corvidae; genus Oriolus; species Oriolus oriolus. The sequence goes on along the minus strand of VXBT01003513.1, from coordinate 2,111,520 downwards.
TAAAGAAACACATTGGCTCACTTACAGACCTTTTTCTTTCTTACTTGTTTATAATCATTGGCCCAACCCTTGTCTTTGCATTTTGGCGTTTCTTTTAGGAAAGCAGCTTTCTCTGTGGTCAAATGAGTATTATGAGATGTTATGAAAGCTCTACCCTACACAAAAGTAGTTACTTGAGTTTAAGTGAACTCCTTACAAGTTTTCATGCTGGCCTGTATTAGGAATAAATGTATGTTTTAGTCATTTTGTAAAGTCTTAGCCATTTGAAAGCTAAATTCTCTACAGAATTCATAGATAGCAAGAGGAATTACAATCCACGTTCTCCTAGGCATAAACAAGGTATGGGGTATAAACTGTTTTTCTTGGAAGGAGATACAGTTTTTCTGTACTTGTGGAGTTTTTCTTGGAAGGAGATACAGTCTCAGGGCAGTCTCCTTGAACAGAGATTCAACATTTTTTTTCTGTTTGCAATCACTTCCTGCTTGCCCTGTTTTCATATCAATGAAAATTCCCCTAAGGCCAACAAACTTCTTGATAAATTGCCTAAGGGTTTGGATCCCATTGTTAATATTGCAAATTTGTTTGATTTGGATCAAAAAAAGCTGGATATTGACAGCTTTCATAGAAAGCTGAGATGTGGTGACATTTAATAATAATTTTCTGAAAAGGTTTTTTGTTTTAGACAAAGAGAAAAAAATGGTCAGTTTGTTTTTATCTAAATACTTTCAATTTTGAAAGCAAGCATTTTTGATTTTTTCTGTCAATTACACAGACCAAGAAACATTTGATACCAGAAAATTTGTAAGAAACGTATCATTTGGAACAAATCATAACTACTGAACAGGTGAGCCACAGAAAGACAAAAGGTTTGTAAAAGAAATTGAATCAACAGTGATATGCATGCTTTGGAGAATTGTCATTTGAAGGACAGCAGGATATAAGGTTACCCAGTTTATGAGGGCTGCTCTCTTTGTGCCGTAGTGGTGTTGTTTGTATTTTGAAAAAATAAATGCTCTTAAGTTAGCTAATCAATCTTTATCACATACTCATTTGTTTTTATTACTTTTTGCATGAAAGTTTACATTATTATTAAACAGCAGTGGTTACTACTCTCTGAAATGTTTTTCATAAGAATAATTCTTTCATCTTGTTTCAGAATTTTGATCCTATCCACCAAACTTTCAACTCTGTCATCACAATTGCCAAGTGGTAAAAATTAGGAATCATGTCATCTTCCTGCACTGAGAGAGTTGTTTACATCTCTGTGGGTGTTATTCTTGTTAACCTGCTCAAACTATATCAGTTTAATTCTGGCATAAACCACCCATCTTGGCATTTCATGTAGTCAGTAGACAGCCATGAACATGCCTCTGGGAGATTCATTAAATCTCTCTTGCATGTTTATTTTGGGCCCTTTTTTAAAAGTGAGGTTTTTTTCCTGCCATAATCTGTTGAAGGAGGTTATACCAACTAACTTCGCATGATTTTTTTAGATTGTTGAAGATAGCTGTGAGCAGTTCAACTGTGAGTGCATAACAGATTGAATAGTAAAAGATTTTGAGTATGCACATGCAAATGTCCCAAAAATAAGAAGTTCACACACAACAGGAATGACGGCTCCAACTTGAGCTAGTTTGTCTTCATATATTGCAAAAATAGTAAAATAAATAATATTGATTTGAAGATCTAACAGAAGAGGCTAACCACCCTGAACCAGAGAAGGAATAGAGAATTGTAGATCTTGAGACTTTTTACTTAGCAAATTATACAGAGGTTTTGGCCAGCATCTCTTTGAGTTCACAAGTATATATGCTATAAAGGCTTTTATTTAACACTAAGCATATTTATTTTTATCAAGAAGGTCCTTACCAGGTTTGCATCTGTCCCTCATACTGTTACAATTATCCCACAGGTGCAAGGAATAGTCACTGAGATGGAATTGTTATATATATATACACCTATATATGTATATATGCATATATGTTATCACATTGAGATGCAATGGTTATTCAGACAGAATTCAGTCTGAGAATGCATATGTTCAAATAAGAGATTGATTTCTCTTAAAACTTAGTTATGAATGTCTGGCATGGACTGTTCCATACCCAGGAACAGTAAGAAGAACTAGGGAGGATATTTCAACTATGACTCTATTTTCTGATTTAGAACCTCCTGCAAATAATTTTCAAGACTCTTGAGTAGGGTATCGTCCATGTCATTTCAGTCAGGAAAGATCTGCCTAATCTAGTCTGCCATATTTGTGATGTGCACATCCTCAGAGGGTTTAATTGCCCCACTTACAGCAATTTCCAAGGAGTGAGGAGGAAACCCCTCATTAAAACTGTAGGTGGTTGAAAGTTTAGTGAGCAATGTATGCTACAGTGTTTCACAGGTGGCTTTCTACACTTTATTTACTCAGATACACTGGGAATCTACTTAATTGGGCATCATCCCAGGCAACCAATTTGGCCTAAGGTAGTGAATGGCATTGACTGCTGAGTAATGAGGATGCTTCCAACAAACATTTCTGTTTAATAGATATTGTTCATCAAGGTCCAACAGCTTAGGCTGAGTTTAAGTATATGACAAATGAGCACAACATTCTACGCATTCAATTCCCTAATATAGGACTAGCCAAATGAGAAAGTAAGCAATTAAGGTGGGATAAAATAATTTTGTCTGTCTGTGTTTATATGTTATCCTATCTTATTCTGAGTATTTCACAGCTTTAAATTGCATCCTGGCCTGTAAGAGACCATTGAAACATTATTGACTGCTGGATGCCAGCTATATCTGTCAGCACTCCAAAAATGTACAGTCGACAATGAGTCATAAATAAGAGATTAATTAGTGCAGTAGTTGGAAGTTAAGTTGCTGATTCAGTTATTTAGTATCCACTTCACTAAGATAATTTGCATATGTTCTGCCCTCTTATCAGCTGTTAAAAGACTTGATTAGGAAAAGGAGTCTAAGAACATTGGATGCTAAGGGAAGAGAGAGACACATGGGAAGGGCACATGATGGTGTTTGGTTAAAACCTCAGAACAGAAGACAGCCCTTAGTGCTGGCAGGAACAAGGCTGAGAGAGTCAGCAAGGTTGACTGGACTGGTACGTTTGGAAACAGAACAATAAGCATTAATTATATTTAGAAGTTCAAAGGCCAAACTTGAAAATACCTAATTGGTTTATACCCTTGATTTAAACCTTTTTCCCTTAATCTGCATTTTATTATTTTTTATTTGAGTCACTAGGAATTTTGCCAGTGCTCCCAGTGGGAGAATTAGGTGTACTAGAAATACATTTTCAGATATTAAAAGAATTTACAGCAGTACAAAATATTGCATTCATATTACAGATTATTCAGGCATCACATATTGAATGTGACATATATGTGCCAAACAACAGAGCTATAGGAAAAATTAATTAAGGAAAAGCCTTAGCTTCTTCACCTAGCTCAGTCCTCTAGCTCCCCCTTTGGCTTTAATAGCCTAAATAAATGTTCAATCCTACTGCAACATCATATGTCCTAGAGCATGTTGTGCAGCTTCTGAAGGTTAGCCATCTTTTTCAAAGCAAATATGAAATTCCTGAAGATGCAGTCACCTATTTCTCTGTAAATATGCATGGGAAATCAGCAAAAGTCTGCCCTAAGGTGTTTCTTCTGAACATGTGATTCTATAGGTTCCTGTTACAGATTTATAGGCAACTGCACTCTGAGTTGCTTACCTCTAGAGTCCCCATACAGTTAAATATAAATAGTAGGCACTTTTAGGTCTCTTTCCAGTTTCCTTTAGATCTGATTGCCTTTTAATTCTCAAACAAATGTAGACATCTCCTTCTGCTGACTGAAGTCCTGCTTCAAAACTGCCTGTTTCCCTTACCCAAATGAGCTAGGGAGACAAGATCAGATTTAACCACCTGCATTTGGTCAGATGAACTTCAACCTGTGACCCCAAATTTCTAGCGAAGCTACTGATATTAATGTTGATGAAGGTGTAAATTGAATGAAACACTAAAGCAGTCCTTCCATAACATTCAGAACTGCTGAAAGGTGGGTCTGCATGGTCAGGAAAGTCATGGGCTAATTTTGGCATATTGCCCTGGGGACTCTCATGAATAACTGGAGGTCTAGAAAATGTGACCTTTAAGAAAATATGAGAAAAGGAAATTGGCTTAGTGTAGCAAAGAGAAGAATGAGGGAAAATACAAAATCATGTTGTATGTCTTTCTTGGGTCTGCAGAGAGGCAAACCAACTCGTGTTCATGTCCACTGGGAATAGGGCAGGAAATAAAGTTAAAACTTCAGTGGAGAAAATTTATGCTAGAGAAAATTCTGAGATAAAGTATCCTTAAATGAAGGAAGATTTGCTGAAGGAGAATATGGAACCTTTTAAGTAAAGACTTTTTAAAATTTTGGAGCAGTATCCACTGGGCACATTTTTAAGTTAGGACATGAAGACCTTCAAGGTTCCTTTTTTCCTTCATTCCCTTACTTTCCTGTAATTTTTTTCTTTTTCTTTCACTCATCTCTCTCTCTCCCTCTCTCTTTCTCTCTTACCAAGTGGGTTGTATTGGAGAGGAAAGACAGCCTCCAACAGTAGCCCCAGTTTTATTTTTATGTCTGGATTCCAGACAAGTAAAATCTTTTTATATCACCTGAAGTTTCTTAGGTCACTCTGAGCTTTATGGCTTTGTGGCTGGCCTCAGAGAAACAAGTTACAAGTGAAGACATAATTGCTGTGTATTCTACCCTTTGAAAAGAGAATGAAACAGGCAGGAACTAGCTAGAGAGGAGAAACATACATCATTTACTGAATAACCCTTTCTGCCTGAAACTCTGCTGAACATAGGGGACCACCTCAGAGGAGCACGTGGAAGAAAGGAATGTCTGCAGAAAGCCCCACGTTACCTGTCCTGCTACTGGCTTAGTCTTCAAAAACACCATGTCTGACAGCCTGCAAAAGAACAAGCTGGGGATGTCTTTCTGCTCTAAGTTTTTATCATATTTCCCTTTATGAAGAAGAATAATTTTCACAGTCTGGGATTTCTTCTGCAGAGCAATGGCTACTAGCCAGGCTACTAGCCTGTATTTAAATATTATATAGCTGAAATAAACCAATATTGAATTTTCAAAGAAGATTATAAATAAGATAGGAAAAAAGCCTTGGATTCCTTATTTTCCTATACCACATGGAAATAAGAAAGGGATTAAAAATGTGACAGAACAAAAGGAAAAATAATTTAGCACGTTATCCCATTAATTTTCAGATCATGAATTTGTGTCATCGGAATTATTTTGGCTTCTGTGGTTACTCATAAAAAAATCCCTGAAAAAAACCCCTTAACTATTGTGCTTCTACTGAAATTGCATTAAGCTGATCTTCCTTCCACCTCACTCCTCCCTTCAGCAGTTAAAGATGTATTTGGTTTCCTGTTAAATAGATCATACATTTGGCTTCTTTACAAATAGTAGACAGCATTTTCCTATACATTAGACTCTGAATAGTGGGAAAAAGCCCACTGTAATGTTCCCATGTTTTTGTGAAGATCCCTACCATTTTTTTTAACCTCTGTAAGAAGGACTACTTTAAAAAAAAATTCCAGGATTGAAAGACTGCAGTCCAGAGGTTAAAACCTCAAGTTTTTCAGAGAATTTTCAGAAAGAAAATTCCACTATATTTTAAGGGCAACAAAAATTGCTTTATGATGGCCATATGTGTTCATTTTAAATTATAGCAACATGTATCAAGAATGTGTCTTTGGCTTATTTATGAACCTGGGGTTTAATTATCTGTCCAACTAAGACTTCCATAGCACATAAGGAATGCAATGTCAGTCCAAGAGGTAACATGCACACAGTAATATAAGTATTTGCCCCAAAGTATCCCTTCGATCACGCAGTGATCAAAAATTACACACCACAAACTTCCACACTAAATATAATTTTAGCTTCAACAATCCTACCAGTAAAACACAGGAACAGGTAGATTTTTGTGCTTAAGCCCTTCAGTGAATCTACTTCTGTGACTTAAAATCTGCTCCTGTTGCCTATCCCTCCCACAGAAATGCCAGTGTTTAAATCTGCCTTTTCCAGAAACTTTTCCAGACCCTTTCTACTGTGTCTCTTTCTGTATTAAAGTATCTCCTGCAAATTTTTTTGCACTGCTAATAACAACTAGAAACATTGTTGATCTGCATGTCGAATGAGATCAAATCACAAATGAAGGAGACCTGCCAAGGCTCAATTAATTTTTAATCAGAAGTGGTGTTAATGGGCAATCATGACGGCTCAGAGGAGTTTGGACCCTTACTGCTGCTATCTCTTTTGGCACCAAGACCACTGTTAGGATGGCTACATTTGTTTTTCTGGGTGGGACTTCTGGATGCTATAGCCCACTAAAGTGCCCAGAATATCTGATGTAGCAGATGTTGATAGTAACTCAATGAATGCTCAGTGGGTGATGGCTAAAGGGCTGAGAACAGAACAGAAATCAGAATACAGGCCATTTCTCCCCATTTGGTGAGCTCAGCCCTCCTGTCCCCATTGGGAAGAACTGTGTTGCCTCTTCAGTTGCTTTCTTTTGGTCTTTGCATTGTGCATTTATTTCCACAGAGCAACGCAGATGCAACAGGAAAAATGAAGGGGTGTTTCCTTGTTTCACTCCTTTGTGTCACTCTCCTGGGAGATGGAAAAAGAGAGTCTGTACCGCATCAAAATGAGGAGAGCCGAGAGGTGAAGCTCTCCTCCATCTTCTACTTCACTCCTGTCTAGGACTTCTGTGGATTTGTCATCAGCAACACATTTCCTTCACCTCAGAATGCAAGAGGCTCTGGGTGCTCCCACAGATACGTTTGCAGACACCTAGATGCAAAACATAGAACCATATGGTTGTAGGCATACCCAGAATCAGGCAGAATTTGAAGAGGATTTGAGGACAATTTTGAGAACTAAATTTTTGAATGTAGCTATTTACAGATTTGCAGAAAGACAAAAATCTATTCAGTTGAAATGTGGAAAACTTTTGGCAAAAATATCTTCCTCAAGTCTGAGATAAAAGACTACAAAGCCAAACGCAAAAGTTTGTGGTTTTTGAGGCTAACAGCCTACCAATGTAACAAAAATGTTATTTATCAAGACACCTGGTTTGGCCTGTGTGACTTTGTTAACGGCTTTAGATGCAGCTGGACATCCAATTACCTTTAGGATTCTTGGCTTTTCTCCCCTCTGCAAAACTGCAAGAAAAGAAAAAAGGAAAATCCCAGGAGCTTCAATTTATTTCAATAGCAAGTTAAATGAAATTCCTCTTTCTTCTATATATAGCTTTAAAATATCATTCTCTTTGTCACCAGCTACTCCTGTAGCAGCATTGTTTGTCTCTTGTAAGTACATTTTAACTGTGTCTTCATAACACTTTGTGGAAGATGAAAAATGTTTGGGCCATGGGGATACTGACATTCAGGATAAAATTACCGCTGCAAGGGCTTTTGAGAAATAAAACTAATCTCTTCCCAGTTGGTAAAAATATATTAAATAAAGATCCCTCAGTACACTAAACACACTTTATTTTCCACAATATTTTTGTTTACTCTTTGCCAAAACCACAGTGATATGAAGTCACTGGCAAAAGGGAGTCAACACCGCTCTGTTATGTGGTAAAGAAATCACAACTCAAATAAGGGCAATTGGCACATTGCATGCTACATCCCACTTGTGTTCAAAGGCTGCAAGAGTTCATAGGAAAAATCCACCACACAGTTTGGAAAATAGAAAGTGTGAGTGTGAGCACCATGCACAGAGACAAGAAACCCTTTTGACTAACCCACTGAAAATCTTTCACTGTAAGGCAATGGGCCCCTTGTGCCCCAAATCTCAGCCAAAAATTACCAGAAGGGCAATGAAACACAGCTTCACGAAAAGAAACAAACCAAAAAAACCCCATGAAAAATGTGGGAGGAGTTTCAAAATTTTTCTAAGTGGTAGAGTACTGCTCTGTGCCAAGTATCCCCTTCTTCAAGAGTTTGGTATAGAATATGAAGTTCACTGCCTCTGTCTGTAGTTTTCTGAAGGAATACAATTAGCAGTAGTCAAAAGGCCATTGACTGACTTTTTCATTCTCTTTTTTTTTTGGGATGGGAGTGACGGACACAGTCATCAAAAAATGGAGGTGTCATAGGTCTGTTGAGAGACAAGCTATTAAATGAGGTGAAGAAAGGATGTATTAACCTAATATTAAGCCCAGAACAGCTGCAATTTAAAACAAAAAATATAATTTTACCCAAATAGTTCTTTTTTGGAAAATATTCACTTAGAACTTAGAACTCCTGTTTGCTAAGTTACTCAGGGAAAAAAATCCCTAGGTCCATGCAAGGTTTTGCTGTCCACCTGTTTCCTGTCCACCACTTCCTGTGAAGTTTTATTATTTTTGAGAGTGGGTTCTTCTGTTCTTTTGAAAGATGAACGAAGATCCATTTTAGCAAAAGAAAATAACTTTGGAATAAGACCAAGTGCTGACAATGTCAGGCTAAAAAGAAATAATTTGAATACAAACTACATGGTTGTAGAAGCAGAGTTACCAATTTGGCCATATTATGCATTAATGGAAATTATAATTAGTGAAAATTAGACTTGAGAAAAATATGCAAGGAAGATCTGTTTAAATCTGATGGACCAAGGGAAGGAAAAATCAATAACTTTTTCTTCTAAAAACAACTGTTGTCTTGGGCTTGAATAGCCAGAGATGTGACCTTCAACAGCCTTCAAATGATGTTTTATTGAGAGGTGATGCCTGGTTCTATTTTTCCATCTCCAAAAAATAAATGAATTATCATTGCATTTCACAAATAAGGAAGTATCTGAAATGCTGCCAATAGTTCTTCAAGAAGCATCTCAGCAAAAAAGATAGGAAATATCGCTGACATAAAACCAAAGAAGAAAGTGAATACTTAAGAATAATTTCTACAGACAAAAGTACAAGATAAATATCTTGACACAGACGAGAGCCATATTTTAGAGATCATTGGACTGAAATATGACAAAGAGAAAAAGGGTGGGCCTGGCAAGTGCAAAACAGCCAAGTTAAAACCAGCACAGACAGCAGAGATGTTACCATTGCTGAACTTAGAAAATCAAATGGAACTCTGATTCTAAAATGGCTAGGCTCTCCTGGAGCGTTGATATGTTTTGGTATCCCTGTTGGGTAATTCCTCCCAGGAAATAAGGGAAATTCCAACTACTTCTTGTTTTTCATGCAAGCAATGCTTAACAGTTTCTTTTTATCGTTTTTCTTCTTTCCTTTTTTTTGTTTTTGTTTGTTTGTTTGTTTTGTTTCAAATGGTTGTGACCCTATAACTGGTAGGGAAGTAAAATGTCAATGTGTACATTAAGATGAGAAAAGGTAAGGCTCTGAGAGACACATCCATTCATCTCTAGGCTGCTTGAAGCTGACCACGATGGCAATGATGATATCCCATGAAACATGCTCTTTTTTTGTTCAAAATGAGCACCATACTTTATTGATTCACAGTGAAATTGCTCTGAGATGAATCAAAATACCAGCTGCCCCATTTATTGAGCTGTGAAATATTTCTATTTGCTGTGCAGCTGTGTGAACCTGAACTAATCTAAAGGGCAGATCATCTAGAAGAGAGCTCAAAATAGGTTTATTGCAGGCAGTTTGCCTAAGTATTAAATGTACCCTGCTCACACAGGATTCTGAGCAAGGACTTATACTGAAGGAAAAGCAATGCTAAGTACTAGATAATGCACAGATTGCTGCATGTTTATCATAGACGCATGGAGATTACAGAGAACTATTAAACACATCCGATTTTGACAACTGCAAAGAAATCCCATGGCAAATAGTCTCCCATGGTGCTCTCCACCTTGTGTGTGGTACCTAGCATTGTGCCAAACTAGAAGACTGGGTGATGATTCACGCCTTCCTGATAAAAGCATGTGTCTCCAGTGAGTGTTATCTCTGTGACAGGTCGGAAGGGAACAGAATAGCCTACTAGGTTGTTTTTTGACAGATGGCAAATGATAAAGCACCATTAAAATCAGCCAACCAGCCTAAAGTTTTCATTTCAGTGCCAGCGCATATGTATGTTGCTCGGGGAATTATGCTCTAATTAACCTAAAGCATGTAGTATTGCTCTTTTACACATAATGGGAGGATTAAGTGAGTGCAGCAGATTTTATGATCATTATCAAAATACCCCTGGTAACACGAATTCTAGAAAAATATAGAAATACTCTAAGAAAGGAATTGAAATCTCTCTTCTTGGTAACATTTCTTCATGCCATATTTTGAAATTTTTGGCAGAGAACAAGGACACTCAGGCAGTATGTGATTCAGCAAATTCTGAAACCACTTTTCTGTGGTGAATAGCTGAACTCAGTTACAAACTGGGTCATGTGGCTTGATAGAAAGGAAAAGCCAATGAGAAAGAAATAAATTTGGTTACATCTTTAAAAGGCATGGCTATAACATGCAATATGAAAAAAAAAAGAGGAATTTCAGAAAAGCTGAAAACACTTGCAGGATAGCCCTACTAGCTCTATTTTGGGAGCTTCCAGTAATTTAAAGAAAAAATCTGTCAGTTTGTCTACTACTTTACTCACGAGGTAGTAGTTTTGAAGATTGTATTCCATCACATCCATTTTTTAGGGACTATTCTAATAATTTATGGGTAGAAAACTCTGGAATCTGGCATGTACAAAGCCAGGTGGGAAAGGGGGTGTGTGTATTCTTTGCTATCTCTTTAGTACAACCCCTGGTTAAAGCACTTCTGTAACTATCTGCCTCTCCAGCCATTAACAGTTTCACACTTGATAAGGCCTTCAAAAATAAAAAAGTGCCTCCTGGCACTCTTGAGAGAACAGATTAGATTGATAACATATTTTGCAAACAAATGATAACATTATGGAATATGAAGAGGACGTGAGCTGGTGAAAAACTGGAGTTGCCCCTTGGATAGAAAGGAAAGGAGTGGATGAATGTGAAATGGGAGGAACAGGGAAAGGCACAAAGCAATACTTATGGCCCCTGTTCTGAGAGTAGAATAAGGAATGCTGCTACTGGGAAGAAAAGAGTTTGGACAAGATGACCCATCTTATAAAACATTTGGCATGACTTCACAAACCAGCTGAGTTGACAAAATGGTCTGTTCTGGTCTTAATGGAACAAGAAGAGTGAGAGTGGCCGTGACAGATGACCCTACCACTGGGCAGGAGGTGCTGGGGGCCTGAGCAGGATTTTAATCCAGAGAAAAAGAAAGGTATAAGGGAAGACGGGACGAAATATCACAAAGAGTTACTCATAAGAGGGTCCTTGGCACAGAGAGAGAACAGTTAGTATGAAATAAGCACCAGCCCTGCCAGGAGGAAAATGTAGAGGGACAGGAAGATGGCAGAGAGGACACAGTGACAAAATAAAAGGAGGCATGGTATTAGTTCACAATAAGCTTAACTGACAATAGCTGTTGAAATGTGCTTCCTTGCTGCTGCAGCTTCCCTGTGCTTTTTAAATATCTCCTTTCACTGCTGGCTAAAAGTAGTAATGCTTTCAGTTGTGCAGATGGAGAGCATTGTGAAAAACCTGATTATTTGCTGTCTGTGTGGATCTTGGTAAAGCTTTTCTGAAGCTTGGCTTAATGTAGAAATGTTTTCATGGCTGATGTATAGTTAGAATCTGTTGATAATACCAGAAGTCCTGAAAGGAATGCAAGGTCCTGGTGCACTTAGTTAAAGATATTATTTGAGCACTGGACCTCTAAAAGAAGGATCAGTGTGATCCACAATTTTGCCAAGAATGGGCAAGTAGGAAAAACCAAGACATGAATACATATAAAATGCATACATACAGTGTTTCTTTGCTGACATATTTCTGTGGGGAAAGAATTAAAACAACCAAAATATAAAAGCATTTATACAAAAATGTCTGCAAATGGGACTGAATGTGTGATTGAGTAATAACCATGTGAAATTTGAGGAACTATTCAGAGACTGATTATGTAATGTTAATTTATGGAAAAAGATTTCTCATTATTGATAGAATTAAGTTGGCTAGAATTTATTTCCATCTCTGAAAATAATTATTAGATTCAAACACTTCTCAACGCAAAGTTAAGGCTGCTACGGCAATGAATTCAACAATGTGGATCAGTCCATATTCATAAGATCAAATACATTCACATTCTTAAACAGTCACTTTCAGTATTATTTTAAAATAATGTAACAGTCCATATATTCCAAGCTAGCCCAGGAGCTGCTTGGGAGAATGCCGACCATCCCAGGTCTAAACCACACTGATTTAGCACTGTGTATAAAATAATCCAGTGACTGGGTAAACATCCAGTTTACCTGTATGGATACAGCACCTTCATCTTCAGCAACAATCCAAAGGATCTTCTTTCACACGCTCAGAAAAAAAAGGCAGAAATAAGAGATATTCCATAGTGCAACTCTTCTCAGTGCCTTTTAACTATGTAGTCCTCACTGCAGTCTTAATTTGCAAAACATTTGTGGTCATGTTCAATATTTAGCTTTGAGAAAGTACAACTGCACAGCCATATGCTTTGCTGGATCTAGGCATTCATCAGCTGATAACTTCATGGAATGTTATTAGTAAACAGCACGCTACCACGGTAGCATTTCAACTGAGAAAAACCCCTAAACTCTTTCCCATTAAACAATATCCTTGGGAAAATTTAACATTTAAGGTATGGTATTTTAAATATTCTAAATTTTAAATTTTCTGTCTTTTAGGAATAATGAAACAACGGTAATTCTAATAATAAATTCCATTTGCAATATAGGCGTCCCTAAAAAAATAAAACTTCTAAGAAAGGATGGAAAGAACAAATGTAACAGAAAAACATGATTTGCTTATCCCCAGAGTGCTAATTTCCTAGTCTTTCTTCTGAGTATACATAACAGCATGTATCAGGAATAAAGAGAAACAGAGACAGAGCAGAAACAAACTAATTGCATGAGGGAATAGGAGTGAAATAAAGTAGCTTTTGGATAGTTTGGTAAATGGCATGAAATACTTAGGATTCAGAACGATACAAAAGTCAAAAAAGCTACCAAAAGCCACACAACGAGTGGCAAACCCTCAGTGAATGAAAATTATTTTATAACACTGGAATGTGCAAACTGCATCCAAGACCCGTGCAAATCCTGCCTGTTGACCAACAGCCCAAATAACAGGATCAGTGTCTGTGGCACAGGGGTGGCTCATTGCAGGCAGCAATGTCTCTGCTGTAATCATGACCATGAAAAACTCCTTCACCAGTACAGAAAATTCCTGAGGATTAAATGATTTAAGACAAAAGCTCTGAGCCCCACCTGGAAGATCTTTAACTGCATATCACTTAAATCCTGCAGGAATGCAGAAACCCAACCAGTGTCTACATTCGTATTTCCAGGTTCAAAGCCAACCATGACAGGGCTGGTGGGATGTGAAATGGGAGGGTGGGAGAGAACGTCTTCTTCTGTGGGCTGCGCGGGAGGTGCAGAGTTTGGTATCTTGGTTTGTGGGAGTGGGCAAACGGGGGAGGGATGCGGATTATCAAAAACAGTGTTTGGAGGAGGTAAGCTGCGTGGTAACAGGAGGGACAAAAGGATGTTTCTATTCTATGATTCTGTGTTTGCAGCTAAGAGAAATGTAGCTGGGAAAAGCAGGATGATGTGTGGGTGTGAAAGGTGGCGGACCTTGGCGGAAGAAAATTTGTAATGCAATCTTGTCCTGTCAACAAGAGTCTTCTGGTAAGGAGGAACAGTATTAGGGATCTGTCCATGCACATCAGAAAAGGCTTTTAAACACTTTGCCTCTCTTAAAAGTTTGTGCATTCTTCAGCCATTTTACACCATCAGGGTTTTATCAAGAGCTGGAGTTGTTGTTGGAAATGTGCAGCAATTCCATGTTCCTGACATGCAAAGGCTTTTAATTTGCTACAGCATGGGGCCTGGTGTTCATTTAAGAATTATGCATGGCAAAAACAAAGAAGGGAAAAAAAGGTAACTCTGGCTTCAGATCTATCTGGTTTTTGAAGCCTGAATATTGCTTCAGTATGAACAGCTATTTTATGTTTATAAATAGAAGCACATAAAATACGTTTTAAAAGGAAAATCATAATTGACCTACTATTTAGGGCTTTTGATCTTTAAATTACTTGATCCCCTAATTATTGAAAATTGTAGCAAAACAAATGATAAACAAGTTGGTTTGAGTGTTTTTTGATAAAGGTTTTGGTACACAGCACTATGTGTATGCATGAAAGCATTCTACAGGATTATACAATATATTGCTTTTTAAATACAACACAGCTCTAAAGATTAATGTTTTATGAATAACCAAGTACATATTTTAGAACTGTCATTCTGTTGTGCCATTAATCTGTGGATTAAAGTCCCTGCCAGTGTACACAATAAAGTACAATGACATCAAAAGAATATGTCACAAAAACTGGGTTACAGACAAAGGGAAAGCCTGAGATATGAACTTTTTTTTATGATTCCAGCTCACATTACATATTAAACACAGTAGTTAAGAGCTATTATTTTCAAATACATTTAGAGACCCAGATTTTATCTATTCTTTCTTTAGGCAAAATCCTTCTATACATGAAATTAGTCTTATTTCAAATAGATAACATTAATCCTTCTTAACTTCCTGTGAGATTATCCCTCAACAACTTTCTGTGAGATTATCCCCCCTTTCTGTTTAGTATATGCATAAATCAGGGCCATTTACAGGATGAGAGATCAACAGCACAGGAGACATGATGGTGGCCATTGTATGTGGTTGTAATTTCCAATGTTCACAGCTTTGCAACAGGAGAAAAACTCAGGGAAGAACAAGGGAATTCTGAGGAAATCACCGCAAGTTTTAGCAATTCCTTAGAAAACATTGTGAAGAATTCAGCGGCCAGAAGGGGTCCTTTCTTGCAAGAAATGAATTGTGTATCACGCTAAGGATACAGACAACCAGGTTCTGATATGAGTCATTTGGTGACATCTTTAGTGAAAACCTACTCCAGAAGCCAAGTTATAAGGGATTAACTTGTTGGGTTTTTTAACTGTCATTCTTAGTCAAGTGGCATCTCATTCAAGGAGTTTTGCCCATTATGAAGAACCACTAAAGGCACTGAAACCTGGCAGAAATTAAGCTGAGGTCTTTTTTCTTTTTTAAATGGTTTGCATCCACAAACCCCTTTTTTGTTGTTGTAAATAAGCTGGCATTTTCATGTTAACCAGAAAATCCACTTTATTTCTAGTCTAGTGTTTGTTTCATAATGAACCAAGTGCATAAGTATCTAAATGAACACATTTAAGTGAGAGCTGCTACTATGACTCACTCCACCATTGTAGAAAGAAAATACTTCTCTGAGCTGATAATGAAAAATCAAAATTACTAGAAAGATACTATTCAAGAGAAC
The DNA here is from genome assembly GCA_013400235.1 of Oriolus oriolus. Taxonomy (NCBI): domain Eukaryota; kingdom Metazoa; phylum Chordata; class Aves; order Passeriformes; family Corvidae; genus Oriolus; species Oriolus oriolus. The sequence continues at coordinate 2,096,078 of VXBT01003513.1, read as the reverse complement.
TCATGGATTCTGCAATGAATGCTACAAGCTGAACTGTGTATTTGCAGAAGATCCAAAATTATTTTAATAAATGCCATTGGCAACACTTCTGCTGTTGTTGGTCAAGACATTCTGAAGGCCGGTACCCTGTCAACTAGAAGAAAACACAGTCTGAGACACTTCAAAATTCTTCCCCACCCTCTCCATTACATCTGGAACTAATCAAGATGCTGAAAGTTGCATTTTTTTTCCCACTTTCAATGAACTGAAATAAGAAGGTACAAGCTTCAGGCCTTGCCGGCTGATTGCCTTGGCCCAGCCATGCAGCCCTCACACCCTCTCGGTGACTCTCCTGCTCACCTATGCGTGGAAGCAGCACTTTTACCAGCTGCAAGCCGGCCTCTGGAGTGCTGACAGAACCCCCTTCACACGCAGTAGATGTGGATTCAAAAACCCTTTCATGCTGGGCAGGGAGATCACAGTACATATCTAGTTCATGAATAGATACATACCCACTAAACACCTGCAGAAAAATGGGGAAGTTTTCCTTCATAAAAAAACCAACAAAACAAAACAAAAAAATCCCAACCAACCAGACAATCAAACAACCAAAAAAAACCCCCCCAAAACCCCAGACAAAACCAGAAAGAAAGATGCAGCTGTCACCATATTTTTCCAGGAACCATTTTTGCCACCACAAGTCACATGGTTCTGTTACTCCAGCCATGCCAGGCCCCAGCTGATGCTGTATTAGTTAAATATGAGTTGCTAGACACTTATGCCACATACAGTGACCTATGGCCCTTGACCACTCACTGCCCCATGTTGCTCTCCCGCCCTGCTGGGATCAGCTCTCCCCAGAGGTGCTTGGTTGTATCCACATTGTAAGGATCTGCCTCATAGTGACCTGGTCTTTTCTGCTGGAAAGCATGTAAGGTACAACTTTGCACTTGACCCTGAAAGACCTGCATGTCATTCTGTCAGCCTAGAGATGGCTTCTCTAAAAAATGCTAGCAAAATATTGCTCTCTGATTTGGTCCTTTCCTTTTGAAACCCAGGCATTTACACATGAAGCTTTGGGAATTCATTGCTTTCCCATTACACTTAGGATTTACAGTTCCCGGTAACTCAGCAACCAGAACAAGTAAACGCCTTCAGTTTTTCAGTTTCAGTCATTATTCTGACAAACCTGGAATAAGACTTCATCAGAAATGATCTTTCTAGCAGTTACCTTCAACTAGTAAATGGTAACTATTTTTCAAGACGCTTTAGTTCATATTTCCCAATGGTCCTTCAGTTTTGCTCTCTGTGAATGGAAAATCAGTAACTAGATAGAAGTAAGTGTCACCCTGATAAAGCATCACAAAATTAGTATCTGCTAGGGATAGGCAAAAATATGGAAACACAGAATGCAAATAGGAAATTGCAATGGCCCATCACCAACACTAAACAGATCTGTGCTATCTAAATTCTTTTCAGTGATTCTTACTATGAGGCTAAGTTTTGGGTACAAAATACTTGCAAGTGCTTTTTTTTCCCCATTAATATGCCAAAAAGCTGCATGTGGGTATCTAGCTATCTAGTTGTTATGCAGTCTATGTTGCCTATCTTTAGAATTTATGCAAGATCAAAAAGCTTTCTGGTAGAGATTTATGGCACTGTCTTTTCCACCAACCTCTTCCCATCTCATTTTTCATGAAGATAGCTTACAGTGGCCAAAGAGCCCTCCTGTGAATATAGCTTAAAGTGTTGCCTTGGACAGGCACTGAAATGATGCACCAAGAACAGGACTTTTCTTTTGTCCACATATAATGCTGCTATATTCAAGATTTCAGAATAAGAGTGTTGAAGAATTTCTCTTTTTTTCCCCCCATGGATCATAAGAGAAAAGTGAGCTATAAGTGCAGGCAGGCCATGTATTTCTTTAAGATTACACATCTCATTTATCTCAAGATTAGTGTTTTTGTTTGTTGTTTTTGAAGATTTTTGACCCAATGGCATTTCTAGTACCATGCTGGTATTCTGGAAAGTACTTTGCCCTTATATTTGTTTGATTTGAGTTACAGTTTTGCACAGTCAGTGAAAGGCACCTACTGATTTCAGGGACATTAAGAGTGTCCCTAGAAAGTTGGAAGTATTTAGAGAGAGAAAGTTAAATGTGCTAAAAACTGCTTATGAAAACAAAATCAAGAAAGCAAAAAAGTCTGGCGTAGAACATAGCAGTCAGTAATAATAGCTGCGAATTAAGAGTCCGGTAGCTGGATGACAGCTTCAGGAGTCAGCAAATGAAGTTCGGAACAACCTACCTTAGAGCTGATACTAAGACATACGAAAAATTTCTTTTACTTTAATGACTTTAGACTAAATCCACAAAGAACTTCTCATGTAAAGATTAATTTCAGCTCATGTATAAGCTATTTGCTTTGACTTGCTGTACATAAAGAGGGGAGAAGTGGGCTTATTTAGCGTGCTATTCATGTGACCATTTTTGCTAGCTACCTTAGCACAAGATAATTTGGACATTAATAAAGTCCTCCTCCTTCCTCACCTGTCACTGTGAAGCTGCTCGAATCTCTAGCTTATACCTAAGTGTCTCTCAGGACTTTCAGACTAGGTCTTTGAAATCAGCACTGAGAGCCAGATTCTGATCTCACTAGTGTTTGTGTGACTTAAAGAATTCTTTAAAACTTCAATGGATTTATTGAGAAGTTTAAAAACAGGGGCAGAATCTGGAACGTCTGACACTCTTTACCCCAAAATAGCTTAATGTATACATCTCTGTCAGTAAATGAACAGGAACAGGGCAGATTGGAGGCCTTGCACACATTCATCTGTATTGTTAAGTTTTCAGCAAATTCAGAATAGTTTGTCCTGTGCCAGCTGGAGAAAGTTCTGTGAATGATCTGAGGTATGGAGTAAGGCCAGAAATTATCCCAATTAATGTATGGAGAAAGCATCTTTCCAGGAGCAGGGAAAGATTATATGGTGGTTGTGCTATGCCATTTGTCCTCAGAGTCAGAAACCTGCCCTTTTTCAGTAGCAAATGGGTCAATATTGATGGAAAGTCCAGGACTCAAACTCTTGACAGGCAAAATGTTAATGCTGCTTTATAGAGCTCAAGGTAAATGGCAGCATCTGACAACTAATGGTAATGGAGGTGGTCTCACCTGAATTCCTTACTCAATTCTCAGTTAATACTGCAAACATAGGTCACTGAGAGCACTTCCACCTTCCCAGGTGTTTGTAGTAATTAATCCTGAACTCATTTATCTCATTAAGTTGTGGAGTACTAGGAGGTTTATTAAAATTACTGTTATTGAAATCTATTTCCTCAAGCAGGTTTGAAGGGAAAAGACTTATCCACTAGATGTGTCTTTCCCTTTGGCTTTGTAGAGAATAGACAGCTATGTATTTAGTCCATTCTCATGAGTAATTGTTTAATCAATTTCTACACATTCTGTGCATTCTTAATCTCCACCATAATTTCTTTTCCTGCTTTGAGTGCAAGCTACTGAATACCTATGACTATGTATGGTGTAGATACACATTAGGTTGCAATGAGTTGCAGTTTGCACATTCGAAACTGACAGAATTCGAACCTCTGACAATCACTTATCAAAATGTTTTTCCAAAGCAGTCTACAAATTTGTAAAATATTCTTCCTGCAGAGATATTTTACTACTTATGGCAACATCATCCAAGGACAAATTGTGGAGGACACCTTTTAATTTAGATAGCTGGAAAAGACTAAAATGGTGTTAAACATATGCTCCCAGATAAATCTGAAGATTTCCTTTAGAAAGATATAATCAGTCACACACTTAATATTACAACTGACTTTGATGGTACAAGTTTAACTGGATTAGTGTTCCCTGTATGCTTCCCCCTCTTCTCTCAATGTCAGTAGTCCCTTCTTATGGTGGTCCTGCCTCATTGCTCAGCAGTAGAGTTTCAGGGACTTGTACATGAATTTTCCAGTGGAAGAGAAATTAAGGCCTTGGTGTGAACAGACTTTAAACCTGTCTTGTTTTGTCAGCACACACACACAGAGCAGCCATAAAAATGTGGGCCTAAATGAACAAGAAATGAGTCTCCTTCCCAGGAATAATGTCACTACAGAAACTCCTAATCTGCAAGGAATCTCTTAGTTATGATAATTTACTCAAATTTTAAGGAAGGGAGGAAATGGCCCTCCCGCTTGCAAAGCACATTCCCAAAGGCTGCAGTCTCAGCCAGAGTGCAACTTCACGTAAGACTCATGGGACAATGTTTTCTCCCAGCTCTGAGGTTTTACTTGCAGGCTATGTGTAATAATGCCATCTACTGCCACCTGACAAACATAATTCGTTTAGCTGCAAAGCAATGTGGTGATTATCTCTTTACAAAGTCCTCATATTTGTAGATTCATGACCTTAATTTTGAGAATAAAGGGAATTTTTTAAGCCATATTGAAATAAACACTCTTCATTAACTTATGTTTAAAGACAACTCCTGATTAAACTGTCACACACACAGTCATAATGCATAAATTCATACTTTTATTCTACTGAAGTTAAAACAGGTTCTTCACCAAAAATAAATACAGCACCAAATCTCAACAATCTGAGTAGAGTTTTGGAAATATATTATGGTTTAGATGTTAACTTTTCAGATAAAGAAAAGGGAAACATGACTTACACACAGGTCAGTATGTCAGTATTTTCAGCACTGCGATGTCGCACTTGAACACGAAAAAAACACATGCAGACTCAGCTCTATCAAGTCAGGATGCCAAGGCCAGAAAGGACCTGCACTCGTCTATTTATATATTCTGGATATATATTATATATATCCACGGAATATTTATATATTCTATATATATATTCCGTGGATTGGAGGGCGAAGTTACCACCCCTCAATCACATTGGTCAAAGGAAAAGTCCATCAAACATCTCCACCTTAGGAGAAAGAATGAAAACAAACTGAATGGTTAGCAAAGCATGGCTATGTTTACAGAAAGTGCGTGAGAACTCTATCTACAGCATTAAAAATATTGAAGAACTGCAAAACTCAGGGTGACATTCCCTAAATCACATGCTGAATGAAGTGATCTAGCTAGAAGAAACAAGTAAGATGTTACCAGCAAACTAATACTCTTTAGATTTATAAGATCAAAAGCATGCATATAAATCCTCCTTTATTATTTACTAATTAAAGGGGACTATAACTTCATCTTTAACAATTCATAATACTTATTACTCTGTATTACATTCCTTTAATTCTGAATCTGTAACTAAGGGGACTTTTCAAAATTAATTTTGGACATTTATGACCAAATTTTTAAACTTGATACATAAAATTCTGGTTTATGTCCATATTCAGCAAACTGAAGACTTAAATGCATGCTTGGAGTGTTGCAGGAACACTGTACATGGCTTCATAATTTACAATCATTTCAACAGTCATGGTTGGAGTAATGCATTACACTTCCACTGTAATTCTAATTGTAGCTGCGCATGTTCTGAAGCACAAATATTAAGTCTGCCAAATAATGTATGCCAGTCTTGAAAATATGTATTTTACAAATCAGACCTGACTGAAAAAAAATGCAAATGGATTTTTATTTAGAGCCATGATTTTACTAAAACCAGCTAATTTATTAGTCTCCTTTTATTCAGGAGGTGAATATGAATAATGTGCATGCACAGGACTCAGAGGAGTTGAGTTCACTTCCACCTTTTACAACAGAAAATTTAAACCCATGTATCTTTCTGAGAGACACTGGCCCACTATCCTGAGCTGAAGTGGACTCTATTCAATGCTGTTTATTTAGCATAAATTTTGATTGAAACACATAGCAGGACACGGATTTTCAGCATCTTAGCTGGCTGACAAAATGCTAGTAACCAGGGCTTTTTTTTAACCCATTCCATTGTGTTTAAAATAACCAAACAGCTGCTGAGAGGATGAGCAAAACACAATTTTGGTAACTAGTCTGGAGGTAGAAATGGGGCTTCAGTTTCTCTGTTTTATTTATGTATTTATTTACAAAAGAAAAAAGCATGAGAAAAGGAAGACATGAAACAGAAAGGAGTAAGCACTTGTCAAATACCCAAAGATCTTCCCTTTCCCTTTCCCTTTCATTCCCTAAAATCTCAAAAATTCTCAAAAATCAACTTGTAATATAAAACATATAATGGTTAAGTTCCTTGATGATCTTTGTAGGTTTGTATTTGCTTTTCTAAGCCACAAGGCATTAGAGTTTTCCAGCACTTGTAAAAGGAAGTTTCACTGTTAGGGCAGCAAAACCCAGTAACCATTTTGCCAAATCAGATCCATTGTGAGGTTTGCTTTACATTATTTTTTTTTAATAGGTGTTCTAGTGGCATGAGGCAATTTCACACACATTATGGAATTCTAATTTGGTTGCAAAAGAGATTACAGACAGCTGTATCTTAGAAAGCTGTACCTAGTTATTTTTGCTCTGAGAGGGTAAGCTGGAGTTTGGGCGTGGCTTTGACTGACATTACATGATCTGTCATATTTTGCTAAAATACATGTCATTCAGCTGCTGACATATTTTTTGTGCTTCCTCCTTCTGAGTTGAAAACTAGTAGATTCACTAAATTCATGGCAACAGATCCTTATCATGTAACTAGCTTATTCAGCACAAAGATCTTGAAGGGTATTTCACTAAAAGGCAACGCACTCAAGAATAGAATTTCAACCTCTTTAATTAACCGTAGCATTGTTAGTTCCAGAAGAAAGCGCAGAAAAATCCAGAGGCTGACTTGGCATCCTCACAAGTTTTATCTTTATCAGTCTTGAAGACACAGCAGGAGTGAGGGCCTCCAGGCTGTGCTCCACTGGAATCTCTGAACCCACCTCTCTGAGATGCTGATAAGAATGCTCCAGAAGCTTGCTTGCTAGTACTGTCTATGAGGCACCCTCTCAGTTAAAGCCTTTTCATAAAAGGAGATTTTAGGATTTATTTTTGTCCTGATTTAGAGGTTTACCTGCCATATATATATATATATATATATATGACAAATAATTTTTCAACTGAATAGAGTATTTTAAAAGTGACTGACTACATACCAATAAAGCCAGACTTTTAAATCTGAATATCAGCTTTATAAAGCATGTAATCAATTTGGCTGATAATAATCTACTAAAGAATAAGATGATAAGTGGTTTTGGCAAAACCATATTTTTATCACTATTATTTTTAAACCAATGTCCAAATATCAGAGACCACAAAGTGTTCACAGAGTAAAAAATAAGCATTATAACATTTCCTAAATATATTCCTCATCTAAAAGCACTCTGGTTCTCCATGGGGAATTGTGAAGTTGCAGTTGAACTTGATTGCAATTTCTATTTTTTCCAAACTGGCTGACCCGTCTCTGGGATATAATAGGAAATAGTTGGAAAATGAGAAAGAAAAAAAATGTCAGCATGGAATAAATTTAATCACTTAAATTAATCACTGAATTAACTATTGCCAAGTTGTTTGTTAAATTAATTCCCGCTTACTGGTTTTAAAACAAGATTAAAAGTGTTTATGAGTGTTAGAGACTAGTTCTTCCACAAGTAATTGAACTCAGTATTTCAATTGGCAACAGAGAGAAACAGTTTCCTCTTCAGAGATTTTTAAAGGGTGTGCTCCGTTTTCATTTTCCACAAAACAACTGGAGAGCCACATGCTCCTAACTCACTTTCTTGTGAGGATTTAATTCTGTTTGGATTTCGGTGCTCTGTTTGCAAATTACTAAGGCAAAACTCTATACCTATAAATGACCTACTCAGACATGTAACATGATGTATCTCGAAAAGGGAAGACCAGTGTTTCAAAGAGACTGACTAGAAAATGGGTGTGCATATGCATACATGAACTTTCCTGAGAACTACTCAATCTCATAGCTCCATGTCATTTTATTATAGTACTGTATATGATCAACTACTGCTAGGGATAAACACAAGTATTTGCAGCCATGTTCAAAGCTAGGTCAGAAAAGTTTCCCTGCAAAATGCAAAAAATTAAGAAGCTTTGACTTTTAACCATCTTGTACTTTCTGAAAAAGGGAAGTGTGTTACCAGTATTTTGCCACTTTATTTTCCCCACTAAGCAATGTATGGGCAGGATGAATCACCTTGAGTTGAATTTGAAAACAAACATGAAAAGTATTGCATGTGTTTACATTTCTTCTTTTTATTCTTTAGCCTGCTTTTGCGTCATCCTTGTTATTTGGACAATCCTTGGTGCAAATTTATCAGTGGAAGCATGTTTCTGCAAGGGACTAAAAAATCCTAATTCAGGTAAAGAAGTAGTGTAAGTTCTGTTTGAGGATTGCTGTCCTCAGCATTCAGGCTGGATACATAGAAAACTGGAAATCTCCACGTTTCAGAGAGGCATAACAGAGTTTAAAGAGGTTAATGATAAGGACAGTTAAAATGAGTAGGATGACAGACTGAATTCCTCATGAGGACAGGCTAAAATTTAGGGCTGAGACTTCAAAAGGGAGAAGCCGAAGGAAGTGTGACTGAAATGTTCGAAAAGTCATGAAAGGTTAAGCTGAGTGCAGAACCTTATTTGCTAAACCTTGCAATACTGGAAGTAAGGGGCATTTACTGAAAGTAGAAAAATGGTTCGACATAGAGGTAAATGCAAAATGCTTCTTTACAGAGCAAAATGGCAGCATGAAATTTGTTTTCATGGAAGATGTTTAAAGAGGGATTAGACAAATTCATGAGAATCACTTCCATAGACAGATACTAAAGGGATAGGCAGGGATACCTTGCACCACCCTTAGTCCAACAACTGGAGATACTGGCGAGGTGTAAAGGGTGACACTACAAATGACAGATGGGGCCTTGTCCTCCCCTTGGCAGCATATGTCACTGGCACTTTCAAAAGTGAGATGGGGAAGAGAACACACGATGAGTTTTCATGAGTCAGTAATATATTTTTGAAGGGAAGAAAGCCACATGGGAAATTATGGGATTAAGTTGCTAAATTTTTCTGGTTTAATTTAGTGGGGGTATTTTTTTGAAGAGAGTAGGCTATGTGCTGAATTCAAAGTCTTCATGGAGTAACTATAGAACTTCAGACAACTGAAATAAAGTAATTTTAATGAAAACCTTAAGTGTTCTGTTAAATAACCTGTCAGAATTCTTCCTCACAGTTTGACATTATTGACAAACATTTTTAATAAGCTTGCTCAAGAAAGTCATACATATGTAGCTCATTTTTCATATTTTTTCAAAGACTTTAATGACTGCAGAAATTAGAAGCTAGTCTTATTATTACTATTATCCAGTATCAAATAGGAACACCAGAAAACACTCCACACAGCTTAATCTCAGTCAGCAGTCTTCAGTCAAATTATCTTAAATGGAAGTTGCCTGTGCTCTCTTATTCCAAACACAAAGGAAAAAACACCAGAGAGTATTAGTTGATCAGTAGGTGGCATAAATTATTCCTGACTCCCCACTACAATCACAGGGCTTTATACAGAACACATTAAAACCAATAAGAGCTTTTATATCAACCACAATGGAAGAAGGATTGGGGTAGTATTTTCTAATAGGGGGCCTTATGTGTAGAGTCACAGTAATTTATAAATCATTGCTGCTGAACAAAATGAACACAAAATGTCATCCCACAGCACTAAATGGTTTTCCAGCAGTTGGCCAACGATTTGCTTCATGGAAAAAAGGGCTGAACAAAGAAGTTCCACACCTGCTGCAGCTTTAATATCAAGCCTTATCCAATGATGCCGTTTGAAGTATTTTAACTATTTTGGTTTCTACTCTCAATTACCACCCTACAATGATGATGGGTGATTGCTAAGAACACACCAACAGCTGCATTCTCTCCCTCATATTATCTGCCACTGGTTAAAAGAGGCAAAATAATGCAGTAGCATCCATCCATGGGGAGAAAGCTGCCATCTTTTGCCAATTAGATGCATCCCTGTCTTGCCTGAGGAGCTCTCTCTCACTTCCTTGCTTTACAGTAGGTCAGATATTAGTGAGGAGAACAAAGCTCAGTTTAGATACTGCACCACACCTCCTGGTTGAATGGTTTCTCTGCCTTTAGCATGCCAGCTCGCACCTGAATAAATTTTTTTGTCTCGGAACTAAATAAGAACTTAGGAAAATTAAGAACATCAGAGCCCCAGAGATATCTGATTCCTTATACTTCCTGTAATGCCTGCTTATGTTCCTTACAATGCTCAATTCTCTTCCTCTTCACTATTTAGATAGCTGATGTTCCCCAGCACCAATGAAATGGTGAACGAAAATACGAATAGAGCCAAAAGATTTTGATTCTTGTGGGCACATATGATACTTGGAGTGCGTCTCAGCAAGGAAAGGTGACGCTGTCCGATCAAGTTTAGGCTGGGGACCTAATGGGAATGGCAGCTCTTCTGTGCAAGAAGAACAGAGAGAATAGATGAGAAGGCTTCTTACCTTCCCGTGTCCTCTGCACTAAGAGGCCTCCTTTAATACCTCTCATTTATAAAGCTGTTTAGGTTAATGCACCTCTGAGAGCTCATTAGTGGAGGCAGCACAAACAGAAAGAACTGCAGAAATGTTTTTGTTCAGGAAATCCGACAGCAACACAAAGTACCTGGAGATTTATAGGAAACAAAACTGTTGCTAAAGTCATGTAATCAGGAAGGTATTGTGAGATGAAATTACATGTTCATCTCTGTCAAGCATTAGGGAAGAGAATGGGAAGAAAGGCTCCTCTGTCTTTCTTTTTTCTTTGCTATCTCTTTCAAGTCTCTGAAGCAGGGTTTACAAGATTGCAGAGGCTCAAATTTCACTCCTTACTGAGCTCTGCTCTTCATACAAATCAATGAAGAATGAAATGAGACCCCAGGGCTTCTTACTTGCCTTGACTGCTCAGCATCTCTGGAGCTTTCTGACTGAATTTCAAGACAGTCAGTTGTTCATTTACTCTAGCTAAATCACTTGACCTAAGAAGGATTATTAACGCCCCCTGATATTCTCTTTTTTTGACTTCCAGACTCTTCAGTTAGGAGAGCAAAATAAGGGTAAACTTGATTATTTTTTTTTATCCTTCAACAGAACATATATATTCCTTCTATTACCATTAGGATACTGTACTTTCTCACCTCCTCATAGTGCTTCAATGCCTTAAACCTTGCTGTCCATCAGATTGCATCACAGAGGCAAAGCTTTTTGGTAGAATTGTTTCATTTCAGTAGCCTCCAGTAAGAAAAGCACAAAACAAAGGGAGAGGGACAATTAGTTCATACCTTTCCTTTCTTCCATCAGCGGTATGCTATTAACAGCAAGAAAACTGCACTTTATTAAGGCTGTATTTATATACAAACAAATCAGTCAGGGGCTTTGTCTTGCATATTTACTCCTGAAGTAGTTGAAAACTGCATAGTGAACTTCCTAAATTCATTTGAATCAGATAATTGCTTTAAAGAGACAGGAAACATTCAAGGGATAACTAAATCCCCACCACCTGTGTGTCATTCTGACTCACAGCCCCAGCAAAGCAAACGCTGAAGTCAGTGAGAACCTTTCCATTGACACATGTAAGTTTTACCCTTTTACTTCCATCTAAGCTAGAAGAAGATCAGATCGTCTTCGTGATCCTCCAACCCACATGTTTTCATGTTCATATGGGCAAAATCAGCAGGAAAGTAGCACATTTCACAGATATCCATGATGAAAGTTACAGGGGGCATTGCACTTATGGGAGAAATCAGGCTCCAAAGGAGAACAGCCTCCACTGTTCTCTCTCAGCATTACCATGCACTGCAGGATAGTCTGGCAGTATTAGTCTGATAATACTGATGAGGTTTTTTTCTCCTGTAACAGAGAACCAGTTTATTCCTCTTGTGCATTAACCAGAAAATAGTATGGTTACAATACAGTAGCTGTGCTCAACCTGCTGATAAGCAAACCTGGTTTGAAACACACAGGTGACCCATACCTGAACTCAAAACTTCAGTTTTATCCTGTCATTTGCATTCTCTTCAGTCTGCTGCTACCTTAGAGTGAAAATTGAGAGATGGTGAGCTTGTAGTGTGTTGCTCAGCTCCTGAGTAAGTTGTCTCTGATCCACTGAATCCAGTGCAATGGTGTTCATTAACATGTTCTCTGAATAGCCACAAGCTATTAAAGTTTCACTATGTGACTGTAACAAGTACAGACAGTGGGACTGTGTCGGCATAGAGTGGACTAAAATCCTGCCATCAGGCTGAATCAGACTGATCAGGCTGAATTATTGCTAAGCCTATGGATATAATCAATCAACACAGAATACAGAATTGCTCTTTGCAATGTTGTTTTAGGGCATTGGCTCCTTGGCCCTATAGTCCTTTTGAAAATATAGATATATTCACACAAATAGTGGTCTGCATATGATGAGCCAGGAAGCCTGTAAATGAAATGAAAAATTTGACAATTGAAATATTTTTTGGAATTAATCTAGAAATTAGTTTGTTGCTGAAGTGTAAGGAATACCATGTGTTGTGTGCACAAAAATGAAATGGTAAGATCACAGCTATTACAAACTTAGAAAACATCCCTGAGCTCAGTACCTTGTACAGCCAAAATAAGGAGACCTGCAAATTCTCACACTGGAACTCTCAAACAGTAGCATGGTCCATTTGAAACTGTAATACACGTGGAAGACATACATGATGAATACCTAACTTGGAAAGCTGAGAGAGGCAAAATCGTCTGGAAACTAGAAAACTAGAATTTGCTTAGCCGCATAACATTTGAGCTGAATCAAAGAGATTTGATGCCTCAAATCTGCTAAAGCTTACAGATGTTACAGCTTACTTTCCCTCCCCTGGAGTTACAATATCAAAGAATTTGAGCTGCTATATCCACTTTTCATAGTTGATGTGGTAGGTACTGTCACATTCAGCATGTTTCTTTTTTAAGTGACTGGGCCATCTGCAGAGAAACACTCTGTCGGCATCTAGAAGGGCTGTGATCAGCGTATAAAGACAGCACTGTCTTAATGTATTGACACTGAAATTATTTTACATCTCTAAAACATAGTCCCTTATTATTGTGGGAAATTCTACCAGAGTGCCTAAGGTATCCAAGAGTGTGAGTGAAAGCTCTGCAAGGTACATTTCACTCAGGAATTTTCCACTTACAGAACTGGCATTCATTATAGCTATCACATCATGATCAACATTCAAAGGTTATTAATCATTCTTACAGGTAACCAGAATGGCAGAGAATCAGCCTGTTCTGAAAAGAATGCATGAAAATTACTTTGATAGGCTGGCTCTTATTTTGTAGATGATCTTGATGTGTTTTATCTTTTCTTAAAAGCTAGCAGAGAATGCATAAAAGAGTTGTTTCTGCCACTGGAAGTAAAAGGGCAGAATATGTTTTGAAGGGCTATTGCAAATGACACAATCAGTTAATATCTACTGAGGAAAGAGATTGCAAGCTCAATAGCTAATACACCTAGAACAAGGAGTACTCTGAATTTGACTTGACTTTTGCACTTCCCTCTTGGATATTGTAGCATCTTGAGCTGAAGTTCAGCTGGTGCAGAATTTTGAGTGGATGCTGAGATGCGCAGGGTAAGTTTGTGTACAGTCTGCATCTGTGAAAGCCGAAAACCAGTTAGGGGAGCATGAGTTTTATCCTGCTCTCTCTACTTTCTTCTGTCCTGTTTGTTTCTTTCTTCCCACAGGTGTACCTGCAAAACAGATGACAGAGAGCCATTTATAGGCTTTGTGTCCCTTGAAGTCTCTGCTTAATAAGAAAATCCATATCTTTCTGACTGTTCTGATTAGGTTCAACCTAGCTAAACCATTTCCCTTTCTCTTTCATTGTGCTTTTTCTCATTTGCTTTTATGGCACTTCCTTTCTTCAAAGAAGGTCCCCTGCTGTGTTCAGCGTTCTCTCTACTTTTCCCCCCTATTTTCTTCCCAATGTTTCTCCATTCATCTATTCACTTGCCTTTCATTTTCCCAGTACTGTACCCTTATGGACCTCCTGCTGACTCTGGTATGCTATTATTTCTCCCCTGCTTCCTCAATAGACATCAGGTTATATACAACAGATTTGCAAGAAAATATTAACGTAGGCAAGAGCACTAAAAGACATAACATTCCTGAAATACTGAAAGCCCAATGGCTTACAGGAACAGAAAACCTCCTTTTTAGTAGGGGGTTTGATGCTGTGGGGTAAAGTGCTTTTCTTCCATTAAAATAATCTTTTCCACTGAAAAAAATCCAGAAGCAGTGCTTAAATCCTTAAAATAATTTACGTTGCAAACCCACAATGTCATACAGGAATCTTTCAAATATCACTCATTATTTAGGAGACCTTGAAAATTCAGAAAGGAATTCATTCACAATTTCACCTCCCTATTACCCATGTTCCAGTTTACTTATGGCTGATCTCTTTGTACTCATTTGGTCTCTAAGGTGGGTCAGTTGTTTTCCACCTGTTTCTAACATGCTATCAGAGAGGTTTTACAGATTCTTCTCTCTTTTTTCTACATTTGATAATGTATTTGGTTTATATTTAATAGTATTTATTGGATCTTGAGCTGTTTTCTATCTTAACACTGGAAGGAATATTTCTCTCAATCATATTGCACTCATTTTTATTACTTTCCCTTTCAGTCCTATCTTAGTATTGGTTAAATGTAAATAATTCTCATGCAAATTTATTCATTAAAATGTTAATATTTAACCATACCTAGTATCATCCTCTTTAAAACTGGCAGAAAATAGCTATAGGTTTATCGTATGACTTTGGAAGAGATCATGAAAGCTTTCTTCACTGGGCTTGGCAGAAGCCTCATGGGGCTGCAGCTCATATGAAATGATAATGACTTGTCTTTTATTAAATTCCTTCATTTTATGCTCTAAATAATACATTGTTGTCTAGTGCAGTGTTTGAAGGAGATGAGTGTGGAACTGGTCCTTTCCTGGGTTCATGCAAGATACAATGAAAATATAGTCCATTACTCTGTGGTTCCCAGCCATACATAAAATATCAGAAAGAACAGGTAAGCAAAGAAATATTTTCAGTAAGTGCTACACACCGGGTTTGACCAGGTCTGAGAGTCTTCTCCATACAAGGAGAATGCCTCAGCAGTACGGTACTCTGCCTTCCTGCTCCTCCACGTCCGTGCAGCAGTTGGAAATGTTCTGTTGTATATAAGTATGACTCAAACACATGAGATCTGATTTTTTGAACCCACTCTCACATATCTATGTTTTCCACTGAGGATGGACTGTTCATAAACAGGTATTAATTCAATATTCATTCCACGGGATGCTTGGACTTACTGCCTACAGCTCAGTGCTCTACAAGAGGCAACAGTCTGCAGCCTGAAGATGTAAGCTTATTCCAGGTGCCACATGGATATCTGTAACCCATCCTAATATACCCTCTTCCTTCTAAGAAAAGGGCAGGACACCACTGAAGCCAAAAAGCAAACATTAACTATCTGCACACTGTCTCCAGAAAGCACCAAGTTACATTTGTTGGCACTTCCATCGTGGAGTATTATCAGTAGGAGATAGATGACTTTCAGGCCTCTGAAAAATCTGTGAAGTAAACAGTATGGTGGCAGTTCTTTACGAACATTATGTAAAGTGTTAGTGATGAGAGCAACTTTAGCACTTGTCTACTTTGACAGCAGAGGAACTGGGGAATAGCAGAAGCAAGGAGAACAGTCAGCAGGGAGAGAACACTGATGAGAAAGAGACAAGCAAGAGGAGAAAATAGCAGGGCAGAGGCTGCATGCAAAGAGAGAAAGGACAAGGGATTCTGAAAGGATGAGGGGAGCTGGAGGATAGGGAAGGGACACTCCTTGTTTAGCCCTGGGCTATGTAGAATCAGTGGTATGCCATCATCAGGCAGACAGATCCCATGCCTGTCATGTTTCCAAATTTTAGTGTGCTTCCAGAGCAAGTTCTCTACTTTGGCAACAGGAAGGTGTTTTTGAAAGCCTTTGTGGGTCGCCTTTTTTGCCCAAGTTTAGACATGTGGAGTATTGCTTTCAAGTGGCAAACAGACTTAACCATGTGACTTCTCTCCACTGACAGACTGTGGAGGGAACGTGGGAACTTACTTCTTCAAGCACCTAAAGTTTCACTGCAAGTTATGTGCCAAAGCTAAGCAGACAGATTGTAACACAATGATATTTTAAGTAGAATCTGGCTAGCAGGTTTGAATTCCCTGATTCCCTTGTTCACAGTTGAGATCATCTCTTCTTTTTTTCTTTTTTTTTTTGGAGACACATAGAGGAAGGCAAATATTTCTAAATTTCTCCAGTAAAAGTGACTTGTTAGGTCCTAGATGTCATCTTTCATCTCAGCTGCTGTCTGTTAGGAGCACACTTCACTCTGGGGTAAAATGCTGGAACTACAGTATCAAATGTGTAAAGGGTATGAGGAAAGGCATTATGTGGTTTCTATCTTGTTGACTCAAAATTATTCTCAGCAGTAAATGAGAAGGATTCCTGCAGTGATTAACAAGGGATGCACTCTCCTGTCATAGAGGAACCTGGGTCCCAGCTTCTCTAGTCCTAGACCTCACTAACCGGGCTTCCTATTTTCCATGCGAATCCCTTTCAGTCAGGTGCCAAATAACTATTGATCCTGACACGACTATACAGGTTGAGGCTGTACATTTCATACAGGTCAGCCTAAGGGGAGAAGAGTAGACAAGATGGTGGTACCAAACACTAGGAACAGAAAGTGAACAAGCACAGGGATTTCTGTTGTTCCTGTTTTCTTCACTGCTTTCTGATCACCAAAAGGGAAGATGTTCCCATTTTGCTAGTCTCACCAGCCTCCTCCGCTTGTTTCCCTTCATGTGTGCTCAGATGTTGGAGAAGTCCCATAATTCCTATGAAAAATACAGTGAACAAGGGAAGTTATAATCAGAGGCAGCTCTCCTCTTCAGTCTTTGTTCTCAGAGAAGGTTTCACAAGGAGGGGTGTTTACTGTCCTATGCCTTGTCCTGTATCTGCTGCTAAGGCAATTTCTCTCCTGTCTTTTGGAAGTACTGGTTCACTTTTCACTAAGCAAGAATAAAATTCCTATGAGGGGTCTTTCTCTCTGTTCTCACATTTTTCCCTTAATGTTTCCAGTGACTCACATCAATACAAATTACTGTGATATGTATCAAACAGCCATGCTAAGAACTTGCAAGAATTGAAAGGATGACAACAAAGCAAATCTATTTGACTCTGAAGTTTACTGCATGATCAGATTTGATTAGTTAAATCTGATCAGTTTGATTCTTACTGTTCTCAAAATTTAAGGTGTTTTGAGTTTATTGTGCAAAGCCGCAGCAAACTTGTGTTATACAATACCACACAGATAAATCAAAGCTAAATTAAGCAGGTCTGACAACTTCCTCCTTTCATTAAAATAAATGTCTTAATCATTACTTTTAAATTGACCTTTTTCTTAGTGTATTTTAAAAATCTCTAACAACTCTTGTTAAATCTTTCTCTGCTTCCAGGTTCTTGTCATCAATGAAGAAGTGCATATCAAACAGTTGGTAAAACAGAGGGAAAGTAATATTTTTTTTCAGCTGACCAGACCACTCTCATGCAAAATCACGAAAGAATGTAGCTTTTTGCTTATTGTTGGAAAGAAAGCTCTGATGATATTCCATCCACATCCTGGCTGTACCTTCTTTCTCTGAGAGAAATGATGTGTGAAAAACAAGTTTATGAAATTGAAAGAGTATATGACACAGGCTGAGAGGGACTAAGAAGTTTGGCTGATAGTAATGGGAATATCTTCATCTGTCTTTCTGTGCATGTATTCCCATGGAAATGACAATGTCTGCATGTAGTCTGACAAAGTATAATAGAGTCAGAAACCTTATATTAATGGAAATTTCTGATAGTGTCATTTAAATCTGGTCATGGCCCAAAGCCTGACTTCTGTCTAGCACAGACTAACAAATTCTATCTGTTTTCTAGTTGTGCTTTTACTGACTTATGCTTGATTTTATGTTGGATTTATCTTAGTAAAGAAAGATGTTAGCAGGTATATCAAAATGAAAGCATCTCTTGTTCAGATGTATATACACTATATACAGAGAAAGTTCACCTGTAATTGAAAAAACAAAAGGTAGGTAATTCCAGGGAATAGATAATGAAACATGGGAGGGATCTATAAATCTATTTAAAGTTATGAGAAAGAAAAGAGTATTTTTTTTTAAAGAGAAGAGTTTATATTTGAAAACTCTTCCAGATTTAAAAAAACTACATGAGGTTATTTTGAAATACCATTTCTAGATCTTATCTTGGTATGCTTTAAAAATGTGCTGGGAAAATGAAACTACATATGCATAGAGTCAGTTTAGACTTCTGCTTGTGAATCGTCTCAAACCAGCTCAAAGAGAAATGAGGCAAGTAATACGAAAAATAAAAGAAAGCAGCATCTAGAAAAAAATGCTGTGCAACAATGATGCTAGGGGGTTTGGGTTAGGAATATTTTTGGTGGGAATATATGGTAAATAATTTCTTGAAGCAATTAATATGGAGTCCATATGGGAAAGGTGATTTTGGGCAAAGTCAGACAGGCCCACTGGAACATAAAGAGACATGATCATTTAGCATAAATTCATTTATTGACCCATAAGGGAAGGAGAGACACTTGCCATAGCATGCTGATACGTATCGTTTCAGTTTGCATGGGGAAAGAAAAAATAAATTTTCTTCTTCTTGTACCTGCCAATATTTTAAGTTGTTATCATGTTTCAGAGTATTTTACTTCTATGTGCCTGTCACTGGAGCAAGTGATGACAGACCTGTTTCATGTCTGACATCCAGCATCTTTTAACAGTACTCTGAAGAATGATTCACAGCAACTCTATACGAGATTAGTCAGCTTGACAAATGCAGCCCATCTACTCAATGAGGGTCAGAGGCCCAGCCCTCTGAAACTGGACTTAACAGCTGTAGTCAAGCTTAGAGTGAAGGTCATAAATCTTCCAGGGCTGTGGGAGCTGCAGTTTATTTGAGAGCTGCAAGTCACTGAGGGCTACGTTGAACTCTCAGTGAAAGACTCATATTCTTCCAGGGTAGGACTTGGACCAAATCCAAAGTCGTACTGTGTAGTTTAATTGAATGAATGAAACACTATGTTGATTTGCCAGCTGTTGTATTAGAACCCACGCTTTTAATTCCTTGCTCACAAATTACTCTCTGCATGCAGGCAGGACTGAAGGACTGTTCCACTTAACACCCAGTAATTCAGAGCCTGTAGGGAGTTCCGTTGCACACAATGCAAACACTTGGAATAAATAGCAAAACATTCCCTAGTATGTAAATGAAACACCTTCAGAACTTTTAAGAAGTAACACAGTCTTAAAGACTACCAATCACATTCTGCAATGAAATATGTACAAAACATACATGCATACATACATGTTTTACAGTGAGATACCTTAGTCTGGTCTTGGACTGCTAAGATTTGTCTTCTATTAATCTATTCCAATTTTGAATTCAAAAAAGGATTAATTAAAAATTCTATTGCCTTCACCCCGTCCAGTATCACAAATTCCAACAGCCTGTGCCCAGTCTGGCATCTTTTAAAATGAACACTCTGAATTGCTGAAAATGTGACAGAACCTAGAACAAAGATTTGGGTAGGCAGAGGAACACAGCTTGAAGGCAGATAATGGTGTTGAAATGTAGCTGTCATTTCCAAATGGAAAGATTTGAAAATAATTCCTCACTTACCTGTCAGGATGATTTAGATGAAAGGAGAGAATAATTGTTGCTTCTTCTGTAAGTGAAGACCTGAGAAGGTCTGAGCTCTTAGCTTTTTAGTCCATTCTAATAATGTAGCATTAGAAAGTGGAAATGAACTTTAGAAATTAGATGTTTTAGCCACATGGACAGTCATTTGCATCTTGAATAATGGATGGCAAGGCCACCATAGCTGTTGTATTCGATTCAGTCAGCAATGCCATGTTTTATAGACCGTATGTCATAATCCAGTTCCATTTCACAACTATATATGGCTAGATGCAGATGTGTAACATCTGAATGAAGGTAGAGAAGGAAGCTGATTACCAAAGATACATATTTGATATCATAATAGTTAAAAAAACTATTAAAATCAACACCTTTAAAACTCAGAAGATAAGATGTTCTCAATAAGAAATTATAATAGAGTGATATTAGAGTTCATTTGCATATGTTAGGGTTTTAGGATAAGTAAACCAAATTAATTTCATTTGCTGTTGCGTCTTACTTGGAGGCAAATTGTGCCTCTGGCCAGACATTCAAAGTTTAGGCCTGATGCATTATTTACAAAGCATTAAGTGACAGTTTTAAAGGCGACTTCTAAATATATAACCCACACATATAACTGAGTGAATAGTAATTTTGTAATAGAGACAAAATCCAGGATAAAAATTTTATATACTTTAGTGAAACATCATTTTTGTCCTACCACTGCAGCATATTAATTATGATGCAGTATTAAATTCCTATTTTAAAGAAACGCTCATCCCTACAGAGAGGATGATGTGGTCATTATGTCTATTCAGCAATTTCTCTTCTTTTTGATAACATGTGACCCTGTCATTTCTCAAGCACCATACACTGCTCAAAAGACACTTATTTTTATCTCTGGTATTCCATTTACTGGAGGTCTTCAAAGATATCAGTAGATTGGTTTTTGCAACTATTATTGTCTCTGTTTTACAGAGAAGTTCAGCAGACAAATAGGAATGTATGGATGCCTTTGGGAGTATTTCATATGGTACTGGACCCTTTTCTATGCAACTGAATACTGTTCCAGATATCTAGTATGACTACAGTGGGAAGTTAGACATTTAACACACTTACTGACGTGTACTTCCAGACACTCTCACATAAATAATCCAAAACATGTTGAAGATATGTACTTGGAGAAGACACAGGAAAAGTCATAGGAAACTAGAAGAGGTGTTTTGCTTTCACATTTGCTTAAATTGACTTGGGCAAGTCACATAGGGAAAAAAAACCCCACAAATTTTTCTGTCTTTAATATGCTCTTTAACAATCTTTTGCAAAGTAATTCTTCTTACAGTAACATGACCGTCTCCCAGCGTGGGCACTGAACAAGGCAGAGGATCTAATAAGATTTTTCTCCTTGCCTGTAGAGGTTGGTATATCCATCTTTTTTGATTCAGTGTTCTTTGCTAGCTTATGAAGATCACCTGGATGCTCTGCTTTCTCCTGACAGACTCAGAATACAGCACAAGCAACCTGTTAATATATAGGTAGACATTACAACTTGGAAAACATCAAGAGCAATTCTGGATGCCAAGTATTATTAATTAGGAGGTATCACAGATTATGCTGGCCGTACAGACACTTAGAAATTAAAAACAAAGTGGAACTACAACAGCAGTGGGCAATAACATTCTCGTGCCCATGGACTCAAACTTCCCTGGATATTGATAGGAATAACAATGAGGAACACCATCTGCTGAAATAATCTCTTTATACATGCTTGGCAGACCTGCAAAAAAGGAGGGGGAAGGAAGGCGTGTGGGGAGTTTCTAGCCAAAATTTGCAGCTAGATAAAGGTAAGCACAGCAGATGTTGTCAGCACTTCGCTCATGGGGTTTTGTTTGACCAGCCACTATTTTTCAGTAGGGACTAGAAAACATCATTCAAGGGACCCACTGAAATAAGCCTGGTACTTTCAGCAGTCAGGTGTTAACAACAGAAAAATACATGCTGCTGTGAAATAAATTTAGATCCTAACAGAACCCAACTGCAATAATTGAGATGGAACTACTGTCTTTTGTGATTTCTGCAGGGTAGACTAAACCAAATGCTTTACAGAGAAAAGAAGGGATATTTTCTCCTATAGAAGCATTTAAGCTCAGACCTCCATCATTTTAAACATTAGTCCTTGGAACACTGATAGTTTAGTTCACAAGTACATAGCAGAGATTTTTCAGCTGAAAACCAAAATAAAACTCCTATTGAATGTGTTTTGAAGTACCAGAGATACAAAGCAGATTTACAGAGCATCATACAGTTTTACAAAGGATTTCAAACGGAAGCTGTAACCTTGTAAACATGATTTTTTTCCTTTACAAGTAAAAATTTGCAGCCTTTGCTCTGACCTGATGGCTCATGGTCTAAGAAGTTTTTGGCCTTGCCTTTGCCAGAGATGACCTTAGCTTGCTTTAATGACTGTGTGTTTTGGTCAGCTGGCTAATGCCTGTCCACTTATAACTTCATTCGCAGGAGTATTGCATGTGGAAAAGGCTTGGCAAACCTTGGTAGTCTTGGGACAAGCAACAGCCCTTTCTGTCAGGCGGGGCAGATGGAGGCTTCTGTTCAGCTTTCACATTTCTTATTGGAAAATATGTGAAATAACAACCAAGCAGACACAAACAATTTTAAGGCTGTTACTGATGAGACATCTCTGCATTAATTTGAACAACGAGCAGATATTTTTGTAACAGAGTTAATTCTGACTGTTAAGATATTAATTTGACTGAGAGTAAGTGCTTAGTTTCAGGTATATGGTATGCTCCCTTCTGCTCGTAACAACACTTGCAGTGTATCGGGACCATTTACTACCAATTTTATGCCCTCCTGGAACAGCACTTTAAAGGCGATTGTGAACACGTGAATACATTTCTGCTGAATTAGCCAGAGCACGCAACATGAATTTTATGTTAGATTTATGCGGTTATGCTGACTTTATATCAGCTGTGGAAAGGCAGATGACACGTGATAAAGCCTGTTAATAGCACAAAGTTAACATACTAGAAGTTTTGCTTTAATTTGAGCCAGCACTGAAAGGTTATATGGGATCAGCGCCTTGTTCCTTGCTGCTGCAACAGTTTGATCTGGTACTAGGAACCTGAAGACAAGCTTTCCTGTATCCTGAACTTGTGGATTTAGAAATTCTAATGTTGTACTTCTGAGTGATATCCTATCTTACTCCTTTTCAATTCATGTTGGCTCTAGGATGTTCATATTACAGAGAATGCTCCTTCAGATTCCATAAGTAGGGGATATTTTGATGGATATGCTGATTATTTATCTCCTCAGGGCTTTTGTTGGTCACCTTCTCCTCTCTTCTTTCTTTCCTCTCCCTTCCATCTCTGTTTATCATTCTCCTTGATTTTCTCCTTTCTGGCTTTGTTTTTCACTCCTTATCTCTTGGTTATGTCTCTCCCTTTCTCTTGCCTTCCCTGTTTTTTGATGAGTCTCTCTGCTCTGGCTTTCCTACAACCCACTCCACCCCTCCTTCTTGCTGCTCTCACTCTGCAGGCTGCTCATCATCCGTCCTTTGCTGAGGAACAGTGATGGACTGGCATGCTGGCTCCTGGTTTGAATGAGATGTTCATGTTTATGGAAATAATTGTTGTGTGGATGGCTTTGCTTTGACTACAAAGCTGTAAGTGGTGCCGGTAGTTTAGCATTTTCAATTTCCACTAAGTGAGCTAATGGGAGGTAAATAATGGCATTTACATAATGAATATAAATCCATTGTAATTTGATTATATTCAACAAGTACCTGAGGAAAAAATGTGTGACTATTTGAGAGAGGTCAGGCTGTCGATGTAAAAATGTATTCATCTGAAATTAAAGAGCAAGGAGACTAATAATAAAAATGTAAGAAAAGATATTGTGGAGTAGGGATGAAACTCTCAGTTTGTAAAAATCAGACAAATCTTTTTTACCTGTCTAGGGATGGAAATTACATCCAGAAAAGATGGTTGAAAAATTAAAAATCAAATCAACAGGAAACAGATTAAAACTGTATTAGATTAGAGTGGGATACTGACCTTGTAAAAACTGTAGTTACCCTATTCACAGTACTACTAAATGTACTGTTGTATCACAGGATGACTTTTGGTTATCTCCATGAAGGAAGCTGATGACTTTGATCCAGGCTGTAAAGCAAAGTCGAAAACATACTAGAAATTAACATGAATGACAAGAAAAAGATAGACATTGTGGTGGTTTTAGCAAGAGGTAAAAGGAATTCTTTCTTCTTGGCAGTTGTATCACAAGAGAAAAATGGCATTTTAGGATTGCTAATATATCCAGAGGGCTAACAGTGTGAGATTGCCACATCAGCAGCAGAGAACAATAAAATAATGCAATGCTAGCTGAAAATGTAAAATAGAAAAGGTCTTTAAAGAGGGCAAAACCTTCATTAATATGAAAAAAGGTTATATGTCCCAAGGGGATCATTTCAAACTTTGTCTGTGGCTGTCAAATGACAGAAAGCACTCAGGAACTCTAGTTTCATCCATCCCTTCTCTTAGCAGTCAGTGAGCTTTCAAATCACCCCTCCCCTTTCTTGAGCAATTTAATCCAGATCATAACTAGAGAATTTTATTGCTGCCTTAATCTCTCAGGCTTCAGCATGAGGAGTGCATGGACTTGTTTCTGTAGCCACCTGTTCTGCCAGACTCCAGAGACCCAATGAAGGCGCCTAAACAAGGAGTCATTGCTTTCCAATACAGCCTGGTAGAAATACCAACAGTAACAAAGGTGATTCAGCACTTAAACTGGCTAAATCTATTTTGTGAGAAATTACAGGGGACATGTATTCCTAATTAGTGCTCCTAATTGACTGAAATTAGGACAAATTGATTGAAATTAAGAGGGCCTGATATAAACATAATCCTGTGCAGCTGTGTTAAATCAACAATGGCTCTCAGGGATTTTCCATCCCAGCCTGCTGGGAGATGTAGGCTCACACAACACGAAAACCAGGGGGACATGTTGTCTGAGGATCCAATTCAAAGCACGTTGAAGTAAACGAGCTTTGATTGATTTCAGTGGGCTGTAGGCTCTGCTTGCCTGGGGTCTGTCTGCAGAAGTGAGCCATCCCCTTCCCCTTGCAGGGAGGGAGGTGTGATAGCCCGTCCGACTGCCAGGCATTGTCTGCTACGGCTGACATCCCTTGTCATGGGTAAAATGTGTTTCTTTATGAATTTTGTGCTTGCATGTTCTGTTTGCTTTTGTGTTGTAAAAACTCCTGCCCTAATCCTCAGCAACATCTACGTGCTGTGTGAGCTGTTTGCATATTCTACTGACCTTTCTCAAAGGCAGGAAGCGGCTGCACCGCTGCATCCGTGCTGACAGCTTCAGTCTGGCTTTTACATCTGCTGTCATCTTGCAAACCACTTTTCATTACTCTTCGAAAAAAGAAACTCTTAATGACATGCCTTATTCAAAACCAAATTATCCTGGTTTGGTTCTCAACCGGTTTACTGAGCTCGTATAAAACCTTGTGCTTGTGTAATGCATAGCAGAAGAAGAAAAGGGAGATAGAAAAGCAAATGTTTCACTAGTTTATTCCTCCCCAGTCTTTTAATTGAAGAATGCTAGCACCATTTAAATGCCGAATCTGATCAACCACTGAATTAAAGAGGTGAAAAGAGATCATAATTAACCTGCAAAATATCTTTGCTAAGGAAAACTTGGTAACATACGATATTGTTGCTTGTTCTATGCTCAGGTTTCTGGTTAGGCTGAGGCTCTATCTTTCTACAGGTAAAATTTATATTGGCATGTTACAGCAAAAATCTCTCAGCCACTTTAGCAAAAACATGTAAGATAAAAGCAGATTGTTTGCCCTCTTCAACATGAGCAGGCTTTCCTCTGGTACTTAACAACATTTTCATGCACAGTGATTCTTCAAGCTCAAAAAATGTTCTTTTTATGTATTTTTGTGCAGAGTGGTTTTTTTTTGTAGAAGTCTCTAGGTTTTTAAGAAAGTGAACTGTAACAAGCAGAACTTTAAGAGCTCCGTGATTTGAAGTAACAAGCATTTAGCAATAGCAGTGATTCGCGTAGGTTTGACACAGAAAAGAAAATAACTGGAACTCAAGAAACATGGATAATACCAAGCACTGTGCGATGTTAAATAGAAATATTTGAGCTAGCAAAGGCACCAGGAAACTGAATCATAATTCTGTTAGCGTGATACTTTTCCTAACCTAATACCTCCTGGTGACAAGTGCAAATGAAACAGCCCGGAGAGATCTGTGAGTTTGCAAAGTTATATTAATTCAGGTATGAAATATATACCTGGCCATGGATTATGCAGTTTTGATTGAACCTTTTATCAAATTCAAGCTCTGGTAAGAGTTTTCTGCTTGCATACAGGCTGTTCTGTTTACTCCCTTCTAACTTAATTTTACCTGGCCATTTGTAAGTGTCCCCACCTGCAGTCTTTCCCTTCTCTGTCACTCAGTCTCATCACAACCCCATGCAGTCCGTCCCATTTCTCCAATTTTCAATACAAGTGAAAACTTCCTTGTCTGAAAAATTCTTTTCTCCCCATTTAAATAACCAGGACCACTTCCTGAGCCCACAGCCACGTGGTAACTCTTCGAGCACTTCCCCTTTAGCAATACTCAACCTCGAGTATATCTGACTTTTTGCCAGATTTTGTTTTAAACTAGCTCCTCATCCATGGCTCTACTACACCCAGATCCCTTTTCCCTGCTCCTCATCCTTGCTTCAGTGCCAGGTCATATCTGCCTGCCCTGTTATATTTTGTCATTTGGGACATTGATTCCCAACTTGACTCTTCTTACACAGATGCCTAATAAGCTTGCAGTTCCTTTATTTTTTTCCCCACAGCAGACTTTAATTTCCTTCTTCTATATTACCTCTTCCACTTTCATCCTCAGCCTCTTGCCTTGACAAACACACCATTTCAATCCTCACTTCCAGTCCCAGTTTTGCCCCAGCCTGCAATACAAGCTTCCACCATCTACAACCTTGCATCTCATCCCATGCCCTAGGCCCTGTTCCCATGTGTCACTCCACGGTCACCCCTACCTTCCCATGCTATTTTAACCTCTTGCCTTATGAGCAAATTAGAGTATTTTTCCAGATTCCTTGGGCCCAGCAGGAAAGTTGCTACCAAGCACACTGGAGAGAAAAGACCTGTAAAATCCGAAACCTGGACTTGACACAAGAAGAATAGGTCACAGCTATGATTTAAAGCACAGTTTTGTTCAACCACATGCTAGACCTGCTACAGCTGGGATTTTGGGAGGCTTTATCCTGAAAAGCTGTATGAGGAGGATATCTGTGAAACATAAGCTAGCTGGGGCATTTCAAAGGCCAAAACTGAGCAGCTTTTTCCATAGAGAGAAAAGGCACTTGCCTGCCAAAACACACAAATGCACGTGTGTGTGATGGGTCTTCTAAAAGAAAAAGCCCAGGCTGAATCTTTTAACATGAGCAAAAGAAATGTATTTTTCCATTCCAGTAATGTTACCAAATCATTTACAAGTTTATTTAAAAATAAATAAATCTACTGGGCAGAAACAGGGTTTCAGCATGAAAAAATTGAGTTGAAACAACTCTATCAAGGAAGACTTGTAAGCATTTGAAAGAAGTCTTCTCATAGGAAGCATAAGGTGTACTGATTGCTAACTGACAATAACAATCCCAAATCTACTATTTTTCTGAATTTTTAAAATTATCATCTCTCTCTAAATGCATACAACAATCTGATAACAAGAAGGCATGAGAGGCACACTTAAGTTCTAGGCTTTCAGAGATGACTGAGGGGCACAGGTTGAAGCAGAAGGTAAGATTTTCTTTTTAAGAGTATTGATAAGCCACATACAGAGTCTAATCTGGAAATCTGGAAATGTTCAAATGACTTTCAAAACAAAAATGAGAAATAGAAGAGAAAATACAGTTCCAAAGCCTGCTCGTTGATTTAAGCATTTTAGGTGCCAGTAGGAATAATAACAATGAAAACCATCTGCTCATCTCTGCAATGAATTCTCTATCTATGCTTGAAAGACTTGTGCAGAGATGGGAAGCTGTGTATGAGTCTGTAGACAAAACAAGTTGTATATGGCAGCTTTTTGGAGGGCTCCACTCACAGGAATCCAGTTGCCATGTGGTTTAGGCCTTTCCGGGGACTGGAGACCAGCTTCATGTGGAACTACTGTCACCAAGTTAATAACACGTTTCTTGTGGTTTAATTCACAAACCGTTACTTAAAAATAGGATTCTGAAAAGTATGAGGGTTCAAGAGAGGACATTGCCATAATAATTTAATATATACTGACCTAAATAAAAATAGATGAATAAACAGAAAATTGACAGAGAATATACCGGATTATTTTTTCCACCTGAGAAAATTCCATAAATCCCTGACATCAGCTGACAGGTTTTTTTATTGTATGCACTGCCTCAATCCAAACCAGGCTGCTGTGAACTCACAGCAGTTGTGATTTCTAAATACTTTTCACAAAGCTGTAGCTTATGGAATATTTAGGAATGGTCTATTTGCATTTACATGCAAACAGATTTGGCTGTAGAATGGGTAGAAGGGTGCTGCACAAACTAAAGGGAAATAAAAACTGAAGAAGATTTTATTAGGGTGGCAGAGGTAAGCTTTACACCACTCCCACATAGTTATTCACACGTTGAATAGGTTAACAGCTGTTCACCACCAGTAATCACACAGTGGTGCTGTGCATCAATAGCTATAATTCAGTCACACAGGACCACAGGCTTGACACAGAACTGTCAGTGCAGGCACTCGGGACTTCTCTGAGCTTGAGCCAGTTTTAGCAGTAGTAACAGGACTACTGCCTGATTTTTAGCTTCTGGGAAGGCAGCTTTCTGTGTGGTAAAGATCCAAGAGACCTAGGTAGCCACTGTGTGGCACAAAACAGCCCTCTATGTTCACAAGAGCTGCAGAAGGATTTGAGGCGATGTTCAGTGAGTAAAAACAGGTCCTGTTAAGAAAATATGTAAAAATAGCCAGAGAAGGACCCCAAGATCAAGGAGGAATGTACCCCCACCACCATTGTCGTTCTCCTCCTGAAGAGTGCAGGATGTCCAGGACTCATCATGGAATAGTTTAGGTTGGAAAGAATCCTAAAGATCACCTAGCTCCACCCCTCCACTAAGGGCAGGCATACCACTCACTAGGTCATGGACCTTTCCCCCTCCATGCACACACCTCTGCTTGTGGACAACTGGAGCTATTTGCTGTAAGGTCCATGGGGACACTACAAGAGTGAGCACAGCTCCAGGAAGAAGGGTAGATGTTGCTAAGTCGTCTTTTAAAAATAATTATAAGAGTATTATTGATGAGGTTTTTCCATATTACCTTGGACTATAAGGATTAATATTACTGGAATTGACTGAGTAACTGTCAGCTGTGTTTTGGTTAGATTGCTATAATTTTGATTATTCTAACAATGAATTTTTTGTATATATATATATGTGTGTGTGTGTGTATAAAGTGTTCCCTTTTGTTCCTAGCAAGATTTCAAACATAACAGTAGCAGAGATGTTTCCCCACATCCTTCAAAGAGGAAATAATAGTGATAGGTAGACACATACAGACCTTTTAGTGACAAGCACAGTATTTTTTACATTATAACTGCAATCAAGAACACAGTCGGCTTCCTACAGAGACAGATTAGTGCTTTCAGACTGCAACTAGGCAGTTCTGAAATATTCTCTTAGTTCATAACTGTTAGGTGTAAGATGTGAGCTGAAGTTATTGTGGAGTCTGAGATCAAATCACAGGTAAGACTTGGTCCAACTGGTTATTTCTAAAATGTTGCACCTCTTTATATGATTATGCTTCTGTGGCTGCATACATCTCTTCTATTGTGTCTGCAGTGCCAGATTCTGTATCCAGACTGAGATCTAGCTGTGGTCTGGAAACAGCAGAAACCTTTCTCTTTCCATCACAGGAGAGAGAGAAGGCAAATTAAGTTCAGCCTTGAAGAAGAAAAGGAGCTGCTTTGTACATTAAATGTTGTGTTTTTAACCACTGGGTAAGGTCATGGACTTCTTTTGTACAAGGTGGAAGATAACTCTGTAATAATGAAATTCCTTCCACTTGCTAAAACCAAAAGGGACTGGAGACCACTTTTCAGTAACTGAGGAGTTAGAATACTTACTTCAAATTCTCTGATGTCACTCTACATGCTGACCAACAGAGTATATGAGAATAAAAGCTGTCAGTGGAAAATCCGCACAAGCAGAAACCCTGTGAACACGCCTCCTTGCTCATCTATCCTTCCCATTTTCCCCAGGTGTTGTGACAAGAAGCATCCTGCAGTGATGACTGTGGACCTTTTCTTTGGACATTGCAAGTCAGATTTGGCTTGGGACCAGCTGTTCAAAAGCCCAGCACTACACACTGGAACAACTGGTTCAGTACTTGTGTTGTTCACTGATGCATTCACCTCTCTACGTTGCAGCTTCCTGCTTGGTGACTCATAGCGAGTCCTCTAGGTGGCTGAATTGGTTACGTTGGTGGCTTTTCAGCTGTACAGTTTTTCTCGCCAGTAAGTAATCTTGAAGATTATCTGGAGAGGAAGCCAACAGAGATACTTCTCTGCCATTGCCAGCTGCAAAATAGAGCTTGAGAAATGTCTCCTTTGCAGAACCAATGGTACCCCTCAGAGATTAAAGAGCCAATCTGTCCCATATTGTTGCTGTCCTAGATCAGTCCTTTAACAGGTCTCTGATGGCAGAAGAGCTTTCATAGTGGAAAGCAGCAGAAGTGGCAAGAAGAGCTCTCATCAACTAGCAGAATTTGGGATTCTTTTGGGCAGAGAAGGGGGCAAGTCACGATGCCTACTAAATAAAATAAAATAAGCACAAGCCTGTCACTTGTCCCAGCCCTGCCTGAGCAGATCTGTGTGTATTTCAGCATTCTTCCTCTACAAATTCCTTTCAAGTGTGCTCAATATTCAGCAAAGAGACTATGCACATCTGCTGTTCCAAGAAGCAAGTTTAATTGCCGATGGGATTTTTTCCCACTAGCGTTTCAACCCATCTGCATGTTGCGATTACTGAAGCCTAATTTTGTTTTTGTCTACTTCAACCTTTTCAAGTGATATTCATTAATCCCATCTATGGCATCTCTAACATGTGGGAAATCTGCCTAGAGTAATTACAAAGTATTTCCTCCCCACTTAGTTCTCATATAAGAGCATGTGAAGATAATGAAGGCTGATTGTAGTGTCATCATTCCACTGAGGAAATGAATGATGCTGTTCAAATAACAGCTGGCTTGTTACATAAAAGAAATGGCAGCTCAGAATAACAAAGACAAACTCCCCTTTAACAGATCTTTCTAATTTGAAAGTATCGAATAATTGTCTGGAATCCTAGAAATACAGAACATAGTGCAAAAAAGGCCCTTAGATTTGCTCTCTGTAAGTCTAAGTGCATATATATATATATTTGTGCACTTATACATACATGCCTAAAAACATATAGTATTTTTCTTATTTTTGCATGTTATATATAACAGTGGGACAGCAATGAAGACCACCAAGAATAATATTTTTTAATCTGGAATATCCATGATAGAAAATCGAGTACAATTTAGAGAAATTACCTTTTTTATGGTTAACTGACCTGAAGTGGTCATCTAGGAATATAAGTGATACATATTATAAATGAATTTAAGGTGCAATGAGATTTTCACCATACAATAATAAGTTACACAATAGTGCCTTTATAAAAATCTTGTGAGGCCTTAATCTCCAGCAGGTATATATATTTTTATATATGTATTTTTGTGAAAAACAACAGAAGTTTTTCTGTTTTATATATATTTAAGTACAATTGATATATGAACATCATATATATAGGCATTATATAGATATATATGTACGTCTATATATAAATAGAAAACCTCAGTTGATAAATGGTCTGTTTTGAAGTGCCCACTGCTTCACAGATCAAATTTGCAGTGCTCAGCTCATACTCTGTGAAGTCAAAGGGATAATTTCACTGTCTTTCTGCCTGAGGGTGTTCCTAGGTAGTCTTTCAGTCTAAACCCGAGAGCTTGACTCCTTTGAGAAGGAAGAGATAACATCCTATGGTACTATCAGACTGCAACACCTGATTTCTAGCTGGAATTTGAAGTAAAGGCTAATAACTACCAAAATGTGATATCTTTCTGGTCTAAGTATTTCCTTGAATGATCTAAGGAAAATGTCAAGGTGTGACCTCAAATGATACAGAAGACAAAATTAAAACTGGTATCAACATTAGGGTAAAATGAGACACAGTGATGAAGCCTTTGAGAACAGACTTTCTCAGCAGCGCCAGCTACATTCCTAAACTAGATACTGAAGACTGGAAAAATTCTTCACATAGTCCCATTTTATGTTTTCAAGCTGACATAAACTGGGCTCTTGGGACCCACAAATAAGATGGACCCAAAGAATTACAGAATAATCCCAGTCCAGACTATTGCTTCAAGCAGCATTTGCTGAGATAAACTCCAAGGGTGAAGTTTATTCCAACCTGTCTGGGCAACATGTTCCACTGCTTGGCTGTCCTAATAAAACACCCCATATTTTGTATTTATGCATTGATGTTTGCCAAAGGGGTAGCATAAGCTAAAATCAATGCTTAGAGTTTTAACAAAGAAACCCAAGTAGACAATAAAATCCTGTTAGAGAGGGCCATAAACTTGTTTAAATTGAGTGTATACAGTGTCTTCCTGAAACGCTAGCTTCAGGAAATGTTGGAACAGAAATGTAACTTGATTCAATTTTATTTTTATTATTATTCATAAATGAAGATATAGGCATCTATATTGCCATAGCAACAAAATACCATGCGTTTTTTCTCTCTAAATTTGAAAATCTAGTGCTTCCATACGAAACTAAAACTGGAGCCCAGGAGCACAAAGAATATTAAAGTAGTGCATCTATAATGGGAATCTGATAATTTTCTAACCAATTGGTTTTGTCTCCAGATTAAAAGATCATTGAAAGGCATATTTAACACTGAAGACTGTTTGTGAGAAGTAACCTTTCCCTCCATAACTGAAAATTATCTCAGAGTCCAGTTTTTCTCTAAGAATCACACATGTAGCTTTGTAGAAATAATAGTTGCTTGTTAGCTCAGGGCATAGCTCCTTTTTAAAGAAATGATTGTGTAGACAGCGGTGTAATCTATTCTTTGCACATGCAAGCCGATTCTCCCTCTTGAAAATGGAGCTTCTAAAGAGGTTGTTAATCACAGAATTAGTGAATAAACTTAGTGAAAGGCTTTTACTGAAAGTCATTTTATCTAGCAAAGAGGTATCTGCATGCATTTAGCACTGGATTCTGCAACCCTGAGTTGTGGACCCCTGCACATGCTGAAAGCCCTCTGACCTGAATGCCTCTTATTACCAAACTAGGCCCAATTGCAAATTTAAGGCAGTAGAGGTTGTAGCCAAAATCAGAGTGAAAGTAGTCTGCAATCTTTTAGCTAGTGGACAGCATTTGCATTTAGCT
Source organism: Oriolus oriolus (assembly GCA_013400235.1). Taxonomy (NCBI): domain Eukaryota; kingdom Metazoa; phylum Chordata; class Aves; order Passeriformes; family Corvidae; genus Oriolus; species Oriolus oriolus. The sequence continues at coordinate 2,062,817 of VXBT01003513.1, read as the reverse complement.
TTTCAGCATCCCCTTTGAATTCATACATCACATGAAACTGAGTTCTTAATGGTTACTCAAAATGTCTTTTCATTAGCAGCAGACTTCTTGCAGCTCTCATGAAAGTATCTAAGCAAGGAGACCCTAATAAACACCTCTTCTACTGCTTATTCAAGTCTGAATCTTAAACTTTGCTGCTTTTATTAAAAATCACATCAGACTTTAAGAATTTGGGGGCATTCAGGAAGAGATAAAAGTAGGTAATTTTAATTCAAAATTTTTCACCTGACCTACTCTTATTGATGTCACTGGAAGTTTTCCAGACTGAAGTGTGGCATAATGTGTACAAAAGCACTGCATCAACTCTGGTTTTTAGTGAATTTTCCCAGATGACCAGGGGTCTCATCTGATGCACATTTTTCATTGTCAGTAACCAGGATAGACCACTTGTTCTTTTCTCTACCGATTTGACAAGGGTAGCAATTTTAGATTAAGTCTTGAATGTCGTATCAAAAACTCATAATTCAGTTGTGAGAGTGAATAATTATATCAAGACGAAGAGAATTAAGGAGATAGATGTGACACATTTCATTTATCGATAATTTATTTCTTCTTAAAGCCTTTTTTAAGTCTTTAGCAATAAAAAAAATTACTGCTATTTCAGCTCTAGCAATTAGAAGTTCTTTGAAATTTTATGCATTTCTCCTCATGACATTTTTTCACTTCTCCACATTTTATTTATATGGTGATTGATGCCAAGTGGCCTTATCTTCAGTGTCACTGACAATTTTGACTGATGAAATCACCCACTGCTGTTGTGTCAGCAGCACGTTCCTATCAGTTACAGAGCAGCCACTGGTTGCAAGGTATTTTCAACTGACCAAGGAGACAAGTCTATCAAAACATTCCCTGTTTCAACTAGCAAACCATCTGGGCATACCTAACTACCAGGGAAAAAGAAGTTCATGCCATGTACCCTGCTAAATTGGTAATTGCTACCATTTCTGCACTGGACTCAACAAGGATAGAAAAGATGGGATAGGGAGAGACAAGAAAAGCTTTGCTTTAAATTGCTTTCATTTTGGACCACAGATGTATCTGAGGGTTACTGTTTGATAGAAATCTATCACTGGACATAGACTTTTGAAACTTCCAATAATATTTTCAAAGAATCTTAAAGGAATTGAACACTCACAGCTAAATTGAATCAGAAATAAGGTGTTTGATTCTTTTTGTTCAAAGAAATGTATTAACTAAACCCCAAAACATATAAATATGTCTGGTTTAGGTACCAAAACAAGGAAACCTTAGATCTGAAATCCAATTCCCAGTTTTCACTTTATACAAAAGATAAACTGATTTTCTACTTTGAAAATCCCTAGACACTTCTAGTCCTGCCCTTGATTATTTCCTTCTCTGTTTTCCATACTCTGAGCACATTTTTGCCTAATTCACATCTACATTCTTAGTACATAGCACAGTCACAATCTTGCCACAGCAAGCACAAGCCAGGACTGTCCCTGTCGACATTAAATACTGGAAGCAATATGGCCAAGGTCGTGCTTGAGCAATCTGGCCTTTGTATCCTGGGTATTTTCAACAATACAACTTTGACAAGGGGATGGGCAAACTCGGGGTACCCTGCAGCGTGTCACAGCACTTTGCCTGCAGTAACAGCAACAAACCACTTTAAATTAGTGCAAATGGGAATTCTAGCTCCTAGGTCAGTGCATACAAAGTATTAGTTCACTCTTGTATTTTTCCTCATGGAAGCAAGCCATATGTGCACTGCTGAAGTGCACTTCTCTATGACTCAGCCTGGGCACCTACCCTGAGTACTCCAGAGTACACGAGAGGGCAAGATTATGCCCCTGAGATTGCAGCGAGATGCCCTTTTGCTTACTTTCTCGTATTAGCCGGTTCAAGTGGCACCTCCTCAGATCCTGCTCCATACTGCACATCCATTCACCCAACGTAGAAAGCCTAGTCACAAATGTGGGGGAAGAACCCAGCCCCTGAAACACTGCAGCAGTATTTGTTTCTGCAGCTAGAGATTAACTAAGCCTTCTACATAACAGCTGAATCCTATAGCACTCATCAGAAGACTGCTCAGGCCCCTACCTTCTTGAAACCTTTAATTATTTCACCAGCAGCTGTAAGGTTGTTTTTTTATCAGAATGTTAAAGCATCTGATACATTAAGGGACGAAAGAGAGCAGAGCCTATCCAGAGAATTTTGATCTCTTGAGAAAATAAGATTTGAATGTCATAAGGCCAAAAAGGCAAATGAGAGAAGTATGAACTTCAGGAATTAATAAAGCAATGCAAACCATCTCTGAAATCCAGGTACATCTAGACTGAAATCCAGTCAGCCTGCCTTACAAACACAGCAAGCCAAGGAACTATTTCTAGAAAAACAGCCTTCCAAAATAAGAGTTGAAGTTTCCTAGAGAGTTATTGAAGCCAGGGAGAGAACTTCAAAGGACTCTAGAGGAAATACCTGCAACCCTAAATTTTATCCCCTAAGATAGACAGTCAGGGCAGCAGTGGGTCTGCAACTCTTCCTATGCATTTATTTCTTTTCACATGATAAATGAACGTATGCAAGCTGTGCAGCAACTCATTTCCCTCTTGAGCCTGGGCTGGGAAGTGCAGGTACTAGATGAACAATGAAAAACATGAAGTTGTCTCTAAATTTATCACATTCATGTGGGAGGTTACATGGTGGCATAGTGGAGGATGGCAATAGGAATAACTCCGTATGTTGATGCAGCCCTGAAGAACAGAGTGGAACAGAACAGAATAATCTCAATTGGAAGGGATCTACAACTGCCTGACCAATTCAGGGCTGACAAAAAGTTCAAGCATGTTGTTAAGGGCATTGTCCAAATGCTTCTTAAGCACTGAGAGGCTTCAGGTATCAAATATTTCTCTAGACAGCCTGTACTAGTGTTTGACCATTGTCTCTATAAAGAAATAGCTCCTAACATCAAGTCTGAACCTCCCCCGGCACAGCTGTGAATGATTCCCATGGTTAATGTCGTGGCTCAGTGCCTTTGCAGTTTCCAAGGCGGAATATGTTCTGCTAAACTTCATCTAAGGGTTTTTTGCATGAAATTTTTGAGCTTCCTACATGTCTGCATACCTACCCTTTATACACATGCATACAGAAACACCTACAGGGTACCAAGTATATACTTGGTGTATACTTAGATCTTTGAGTGGATTATGCAATTCTAACATGTGTAGGCTATATGAACACAAAGGGTTTAAACAGGATACTAGCTTAAACAGAAAAGAATTAGGCAGAGTAAGTTCTAGAGAGTTAGCGGACTATTAGTAGCAGGTCTTGTCTTTTTACTAATTTTGAAATTTGAAAAAAACCAGTTCAAATGAAATTTTGAAATAAGATGTCCTTCCAAACAAATAATAACAAGCCTTTGGATGGTGCTTGACAATGATTCTCTTTTTTCTCCACTTGCTTTTTTTAGCATTTTACATTTGCCAGTGAAAGTAGCACTTTGAGGAATTTCTCACAAAAAGCAACAGAAATTAAAAAATGAGAATGTAATTAAAGGGTGCATAAATATCAAGTAGAAAGAGGGAAAGAGCCACAATTATTATATTTTCCTTCACCCATTGATTATGTCATCAAACATAATTTCTGTTTACTTTCTTTCCTTCTGTGAAACATTAGAGAATGGAGCTTCTTGCTTGTGTCTAAAATATTTCACACATGAGCCATTAGTCTGGTGCTTCTGTCGTACTTCAGAGTGATTTGGAACAAGCTGATTCCTTTTCCTGATGCATAAGAACTTCCCCAGAGAGGTGTGATTAGTATGCTGAGGGTCAGTCATTGCTCACTTTATCTGGGTATTTGGAAGTTTGAATGACTAAAAAGACTGACAGACTTAAACTATGCTTGGGGTATAGCCAGTTAAGCTGGGACTGAACCCTGCCTCCCCGCTCCCCCAGCCCCAGATTTTAAACAACTTTTCATCTCTATTTAACAGAGTCAAATGTGCTTTGTATAAAACAGAATGACCAGATCTGTGCTGGAGAAACTCAGTGTATGACAAGTCTCCTTGATCTTACACTCTAAGCTCAAATTCAATTTAAAAAAATAATTATTTTCAAACTGCTGCCTGAAAATACAGTCTAAACATTTTTCTTAAAAGGTTACATTAGACACCCACTCAGAAAGTGTTGCAGATTCTTAGCAATGAAAGTTCCTGACAAGGCATGGTTTCTAAATAGTAGAAGATTCGTTAATGATGAGACAGCAAGATATCTTAGATGACTTGTGCAAGTCAGGTCTAAGATAAATTGTGGCAACCAAGAAACTTCATGCAAGCAGTGCTGGAGAAGTATTTGATATGGTTTTCATTGGGTGCTCTTTTCTTTTCTTTTATTTTCTTTTCTTTTCTTTTCTTTTCTTTTCTTTTCTTTTCTTTTCTTTTCTTTTCTTTTCTTTTCTTTTCTTTTTTCTTTTCTTTTCTTTTCTTTTCTTTTCTTTTCTTTTCTTTTCTTTTCTTTTCTTTTCTTTTCTTTTTTTCTTTTCTTTTCTTCTTTTCTTTTCTTCTTTTTTCTTTTTTATTTTCTTTTCCTTTTTCTTTTCTGTTTTCTTTTCTTTTTGTAGCTAGTCTTTCATTTAAAAAAAATCTGATTTGATTTTGAAGTAATGGAGTACATCTTCTTGAAACTCTGTGTAAAATTGTTAAAGAATCTATGGTTCTGTATCTCCATATCTACATCTCAGTCCACCTAAAACATTATTGTAGTCAAACCCCATCAAAATCAACTGCAAGTTTCAGCAGAAACTGGAAAAAATTACTTTGAGTGATTTTTATGATTTAATCCATACTTATAGCAAACCCACCGTTTATTCCATACTAGTAGCAAAACCAAAGATGATTTCTTGACTAGGTGGTTTTCTTGATGCAAAGATGCAGATAAAAAGTCAACATGCTGGAACAATCAAAAATTAGACAAAACAAGCCAGCTGAAAATAGAAGTTTAACATTACAACAGTATCTGATAACGTAATGACACTGACACTAATCTGTAAATTCTGCACATTTCTAGGCTTTAACGCTAGGTTGATTTTCACTTCAGTATGGTTAATAACATGAAGTTATGTTTCCTATTTGTGCTTCAGTTTAAGCCAAGTAGCTCCTCTCCTTGGAAAGCTCCAAAACCAAAAAATAAATTCTTCACATTCTTCTTTCTCTTCATTATCTCAGAAAACTTCATAAGGCTTCATATTAAAGTTACTGCCTTAAGGCTATCTCATTGCTTATCTGTCCCCAAAAAAATCGCATGTCCTCAGCTAAAAATCTTACTAAACATAATGAAGCAGAAATCAATCCCTTTATGAAGTACAGAGGTATTTTTTAGAAAAAACCACCATATGTCACGGTGCTGTGCCAAATAATATTTTCAACTATTACTTTGCAATCTCCTTTTTTATACAATTACAGAAGATTTTCTGTCAGGAGAATATCCTGAAGACCATCTAGTCCAAAAGGAAATTGAACTCCAGATGTGGTCTGACAAATGTCAAGCAAAGGGATACAGCCACACTCTTAGACCTCCTGTTTAATCTCTTGCCAGCATGGCTCAGAGGGCCAGCCGTCATTGCCACACAGACATGGTACTGACTTACGATCATTTTTTGCTGTCTATGAGGACCTCAGGCCCTTCTCAGCAAAGCTGTGACCTAACCAGTCAGTTCCCAGTCTGCACTGCTCAACGTGGTTGCTGTGTTCCAGCTCCAGAACTTTGCATCCAGCTTTAATGAACTTCTAGAGGTCCTTGTCAGCCTGTTCCTCCAGCTGGTCAAGGACCCCAAAAATGGTGGGTGTTCTCAGCAGCCATTCCCTCTGATTGTGTGTCATTTGTTAATTTGTTGATGATATGTTCCTTAATATAGTCCAGATTGGTCATGAAGAGTGTTGGGCCCCATATCAAACCTAGCAAACACCTTATTTCCACTGGCTACCTGTTAAACTTCGAACCATTGGCTCCTTGAGCCCAGTGGTTTAGTTCATCCTGCACCCATGTTGCAAAACTCTTTGTAGACCCCTTGACTTGTTTCTAGCACTTATTTCTTCTTCCAACAATAGGTAACTCAGAAGGACTGCAAAACTTCATTCACCTCTGTTCTTTCTATTTCAAACATGTTTGAAGTTGCCTTTAGCCACTCTTATGCAATAGAACCTAACTTGGAGCATCATATTTCCTCATTGAATTCTTCGGCTTGTATGTGCAGTCGTCACACATGGGCAAGGACTCTGCACACATGGAGGAAAAGCGCAAAAGCCTTTTATTGCGCATCCGAAATTCCCTTAAATACCAGTACCTACAGGATATCACATCATATGAACAGGAAAGATGTTCACCCCAATGTCTCCTAATCACCTGGAGTATTTCCCAGACATTGCCTATTATGGTAAAAGGTAAACAATACCTTACAAGGTTAGAAACTGCAATCGTCACATTTCATAGGGCTGACACTGTCCAGAAACCCACAATGCTCTCTCAGCCCATCCCTGGTGACCTGGCTGTAATCCCAGGATCACCTCCGGGTCTGAGAACGAGGCTCTTTATTCAGCCGACAAGGCCTAATCTCTCTTCCAGCACACAGTGTAGCCCAACAGTATGTTTATGTGTAATATCTGTTTTTTGAGGTATGGTTCCACTCAATCAAAAATTACATTTGATGCAGTAATTCCTGGAAATGGAAGTCTGCATTACACGGTGTTAATGAGAAATCAAATGAGATGAGTAGAATCATACCTTGCAGCATTAGAAATCAATTACTTGGAGGACACAGAATAATGTTTTAGTTAAAATAAGAATCCTTTTGGCTTTCTGTCATTATTCACACCCAAACTCAAGTGAAATAAAAAAATTCTTCCTTTTCTTTAATATCAGCAGTGCCTTATTCTCGACGAAATCTAAAGAAAAGTTATCATTTGGTTATGAAAAAAATTAAGTTTTTCTCTTATATTTCTGGTGCAAGCAGAGGGAGTCAGAAACTGAGAAAAACTTTTAAGTGTTCTCACACAATCCTCTGCATTATTGAGTGCTTGTCTTAATCCAGCTATAGTCCATAGAAGTTGTAGGTGCCCCATTCTTAGACGTGTTTGAGGCCAGTTTGGATGGGGCTTTGAGCAAGGTGGTCTAGTTGAAGGTGTCCCTGCCCATGGCAGGATGATCTTCAAGGAACTGGATGATCTTCAAGGTCCCTTCCAACCCAAACCATCCTACAATTCTATGATAAAGAGAGCAAAATGTAAAGGGATGTAGTTCTCCTACGAGCATTGTCCAAAAGTACACATTCCCTGTTAAGCTAAGTATCAACAACACATTGGTCATATAGGTTCACAGAACCATTAAGGCTGTAAAAGACCTCTAAGATCATCTAGTTCAACCATCAGCCCAGCACCACATCCATGTTCACCATTAAACCATGTCCTCAAGTCCCCTATCCACATGTTTTTTAAACACTTCCAGGAATGGTGATTCCACCACTTCCCTGCACAGTCTGTTCCAATGCTTTACAAACCCTTCCATGAAAAACAATTTCCTAGTATCTATTATAACCCCCTCCACCCCTGACACAACTTGAGGCCATTTCCTCTCATCTTGGCACTTGTTACCTGGGAGAAGAGACAGACACCCATCTCACTACAATCTCCTTTCAGGTAGTTGTAGAGAGGAACACAATAGGAAACCAGCTTACCTGTACTCATATCTACACTTTATTGTTGCAATATTTGGCATTTGACTCATGCTATTAACTTATTTCTCACACACAGATTATCAGATGCACCTTTGATCAAAATATAAAGGCCACCCCCATTTCCACTTCTCTTTGCTTGTGTGCTTTCATGATAGTTCCTTTTGTCTCCTTTCAGAAAAGTTTAGTGCACAGTAGATTATTACTATGCTAAATTTAGGAACTTTGGTCTTAGCCTTTGTGAAACTGAAATTTCATCTGAGCTGCAGCACCCCTTGTCTACCAACATAATCACAGATGTGCTGCTTTAATGTTCTGTTGGTACTGGAAAAATGAGAACAATGACCTTTGTGTTAATTAGTTAGCCGGCAGAAGCTACTAAGACGGAAAGTGTGGACCTGTACAGGGCAGTAGTTTACATATTTTACCCATATCTTATGTTAATTATGGGCTAAAAAAAATGTTGCCTTATAATTATTTTAGCCTTATAGTTCCTTTACTTAGGAAATAAATAGCTTTAGAATATTTTAGTTGAGGTAGGTATGTATCACCTTCCCATTTTTTTTTTTAATTCAGGTGAACTAGAGCAGTAGAAACTGATCAGTGGATTGTCTAAATGATGCCGAGTGATTCACTATGCTATTTTCTTCTTTCTCAAGGTACTCTCATGACACATTCCCTTTGTATTTTTTTGTAATATGAAGAGTTAAGCCATTATCCATGCCATTTCAATAAAAAACCTCCTCATAAACTTGCAAATTGGATCTTTTCAACATGCAAATTGTGCCTTTTCAAATACCTCAGCAGAGTATCTACCTGAACTGTAACAATAAAATTGCAATACACTTCTAAATAAATACAATTGTCATATTCTCCACTCTCAGCCACTACCCTTACAACGAAAATGCCCAGCTCTAAGTGCTGTTCTTGGACAAGTCACCAGTTCCTTAAACCTTTATAAATTACCATTTTGCTCTGAGCATATATTATATTCAAGTTATTACTTGAAAGGTTATTTGGCAGTGAAGCTAACAGAGAGGTTGTCAGGTGAGACTGATGCTGTCAGCCTGAAAGCAGAGTCATACAGGCAGTAAATACTGCACAGATACAGAGCTGAAACTGCGCGAGGTTCCACTGGAACAGGAGCTGTCAATCTGTCATGTCATCTTCTCTGACTAAAAGATATCGTGAGCAGGTGTCTGCAAGTGTAGCAAAGGTTTCCTAGAAGGTAATGATGCAAAAATAAAAACGTGACTGATGTGTCCATCACAGAATAGTCAAGGGCGACAAACTTAGTTTCAGAGCTTGTTTATCTGCATGTTTCCATTTATCAGATGGCCTTTTGGTGGAAGTTGCCTACAAGGCCTCTTTTAACTCACCATTTTCTCAGAAAATACTTATGATATATGCCATCAATACAGACACTTCAAGTCCTCCATCTGTCACCTTTGTTTAAGAAAATATTTTAGGCAGGAAAATATGGAGAACTCCTTCACTTTAATAAAATGTGGGAAAGAAAACATATTTTCTGCTCTCTTTCTAACTTTTCAGAATTTTTTCTGCATCAGCATTACATTTAGTTTCCTCTCCAAAAGAAGTCCTCTACTCATAGCCTTGGAGAGCACCCTTCAGGGAAAATAAATCCTAGAAACTTTGGCTCTACATCACAGAGGTGGGTGACTTGGAATAAATAGAGGGAAGATCAAAGGAGGATTAGAGGCTGACAGTGAAGAACATGAGCAGAAATGACAAAAGGAAAGGCTCTAATTAGCTTAGTTATGTTCCTACCATGAAAATAATGAAGGAAAAAACCCCATCACCTTATTTGTATTTGTTGGATTCATTGCCTAATAGAAGAATTATCTGTATACCTGTGTTTCTAGTTATCCTATATACCAGATAGAAAGAGACACTTGATCATCATTTCATGCCCATAAGTGAATACATTATGTGCCCTAAACTCAAAGAACAGGCAAGAGGAATTTTGAGTGTTCTATTAAATACTGTAATATCTTAAAGATTTATTTAGAAAAATACACACATAAAACAAAATGAAAAAACAGACCTTCTCTCACCTTGAGTTTTCCTCTTTCCTCAGCTGTGTTTGTTCAAGTTTCCTGTAAGAAAGCACAGGGAGTAGAAGAAGATGGGGAGAAAAAAGGTGAGGAGCTGCAATCAGGGCAGAAACTCACACTTGGAACTAGGAAGTTCCCCAGGCTGACTAAAGCAGATGAAATTCTCACAATGCCTAAGGCAGGCATATACAGTACCTGGCCAGGCAATCCTCTAGGGGACTATATTGTACTTCCTACATCAACTTTCATTTGAGAATCCAAAATTTGTTACCAAAGCAAACTTTCTCTCTCCTTCTTAACAAGATGGGAAGATGGAACATAATGAAGTTAAGAAATTCCTAATCAATGAACCACTTATCTATGTTTCCAAGGTCAAAGATAGTAGAGTAGTGGGATAGCTATGTCTGGAAAGTAATGATTAAATAATGAGTTCATGGAAATTAACCATCATTTTCTCTTTGTCTTCTGCAACCAAGCAAGCAGTCTGGAATTCAGCTCAAATCTTTGTCTGACGAACTGCTGCTTTGCATCGTGATGGAACTTCACTCCTCTGATGGGGGCAGGGATGTGTCCTCCAAAATATTTTCTCTCATGATAATGTCAAAGAACAGAGGAAATTAGGAGCTCAGAAATAAACCAAAAAAAAAGGGTTCAGATGTCTGTTTGAAATATATTGATTTATGTCAAGAAATTCAGCTGAAGCTCATCCAAGCCTTAAGCCATTTCACTCTATATAGGCCTTGCAACTCATAAAATGCAATTGCTGGGAAAAGTAAACTCTGCCTGATGTCAGTAAGAATATTTTGTTAGATGTTGTGTGTCAAATGCAGTTAAGCTTGATCCTGTAACGATAAGAACTCAAAATCAGCCAAGTTGAGTAATACCAGAGATCCATTCTGCTCAAATGCCTGTCTTGAAAAGTGGCTTGTAACTGATGCTTGGGAAAAGGAGCATGCTTAGGGTAAAGGTTCCCCTGGTACCTCTGTGACTGTTCACTAAATTCCTGCTTAGATTTTGGCTAAGCCAGCTCATGCTAAAGCCTGATGGATGCTGAGAGCAGTGTCATTAGGTCAAAGAGGATTAGACCTCACATAAGCAAGACAGGTGACCAGGAAGAGCTAAAGGGCCATGATCATCTGCAAACTGCTGTCTCTGGCCACCATTGTCTTTTGCCTGGCAGTTTCCTCAGAATCCACTAACTTATGGAAATGGTATAGACCAAATCGCCAAACTGGAGAGTATAGAACCTCAGCTTACTCAAAAGGCTTCTAGAGCGTATCCAAGAGGCACTGAATTGACGAGGCTTTCGTAACTTCGAGTATGATACAGGGAAGACCTGCACTGTGACAGGGGAGGAAGAATTATCATCAGGTAGGTAATTCGTTGCATTAAATCACAGAATAAATTGTCCTGTAAATCTGATTTGAATGGGCAACAAAGTATAAATCACAGAGTAAAATGTCCTGTAACTTTGAGAGACCTGAATGGAGCTTGACATACCTCCCATTCAGCTCTAAGAGTGTACTTCAAACACCAGAGACTGCATCCAGATAGCCATTTTAACAGATGCTGAAGGATGTGAACCCGTTTTGGCCTCCATGATATCATGTGACAATGAATCATCCAGTTTAATTATTTATAATATGAAAATAATCTCTCTAGAGAGAAAGCTATAGTTTTCAGTGAATTGTAAGGCAGCTTGCTTAGTCACTCTGTGAATCATGTTGCAATGTCTGGGACATGGCAAATACCCCAGACAGTGATACCACGAGCAGAGGATACACATTAGAGGCTATCTAGTTCCACTTTCTTGCTATTAGTAGCTCACTGAAGTGTGATGGGGAACTACATCTTGTGTATCCCAATAGGACTTATACCACAAGAAGGAACATGGGTAGACATTTCAGAAAGAGGTCTCTGCCTGAAACTGTGGTTATGACAGTAAAACTGACAGTGACTTCAAGGACAATGCTCAGCAAATTGTTCCACTAGACAGCTCTAGAAAATTAATTGAGCATCTCCTCAGTTTTAGTAGTTGAAACATGACCTGGTAGAGTAACAGAAAACGCTACCGATTTTTTTTATTACATGTTTGAAAGAAATTATTCTGGCTTGAAGTACAGGTATTTCCTGGTAGATGGTCCAGAGAATGAATAGTAAAGGAGAATTTTGACTTCTTCCTATGTTGGCAGCCATATAAGAGATTTATAACGGAACAAAACGTGTTTTAGTCTCTGTACTGCCCTTCATACAATAGAAGGTGCAGTCTTAGGAGACAATATTATTAGGAGGCTATCAAATTCATAAAAAATGTTCAGAAGAAAGTAAGTCATAAAGTAAATGTTTTCACCTCACCTTTTAATTCTTACTAAAATTAGAAAACTACATGACTCACATACAGAATCTGAACAATTTTTCCCTCTGACATGGTTGTCAGACGCACAAAAACTCTACGTAGTCTTGCTGTGGAAAAAAAATCATAAAAACACAAACCTGAAACTTTGGAAAGGATAAGTAAGCAAATTTGTGATTATAAGTCAAATTAGGATCACACCAGGAACTTAGAAAGGATTGTCCTGATCTTTCCACACTATTGGGAATTCATGCCTACTACTTTGTCAGGGAAGAAGAATTCAGGTTATTTGGTCAGGTTTGTTGGTAAGAAAAACTTTGCAGGATGACAAATGCACATATTATTCACTTGTGTTTGTCACCAGGATTTTAAAATCTCAGGTTTCATGTGGAATTGCAGGAGGTGGCTGACCTAATCTAATTGCTTCCTCCCCCCAAGTGGGCTGTCCCATAAAGCAGAAGTTGAGTGGATCAGCTCTTACTCCTGTCTTTGCCCTGACAGACTGACAATCAAGCATGGATAATCCCTTTTACCAGCATGGGTATGTCGCATTGAATTGCTGAGATAACTGGGCAGAGTTTGCAGCAAAGCTTTCCAGTTGCAGCCCAAATGACCTGGGCACAGGCAAAAACAAAAGGGAAGACAATAGGGGCAAGGCAAGCAGCAGATATCACTGATAAATAAACTCTCCTGGTGTTGTAATTTAATTTTTTGTACTTTAGGCCTAAGTTTTTGTTCTGTTATTCGTGGTTTTCCTTGCACAGGCATGTCCGACTGTTTGCTCTGAAGTCTCCAATTCTGTGTATATCTAAGACTGTTTAGAGTTTGTTTAATCATTTGTAACTCCTTGGCTGTTTGTAAGGAGACAGGAAGCCACAGCAATGTCAAAAGGATTTACTGAAATATACAGAAAGAGCAAATAATCTATTCAAGCCAATAAAATATCACCATATGACCCATAACTAGCAAGCAGAGCTTTATATATCAATTGATACTTCATTTAAATTGATATTTAATTCCAGAACAACCAAATATTCAACTCTTATCAACTGGAATCCCAAACATCCAGCAGAGACAAAATAATCCAGGGAGATTAAGAGCTTTCCTCACATTCCTGCCTAATTTTAAAGCACAAACAACAAGCTTTCAAATGTCTGTGGCAGAGTTGTACAACTTGCTGAAAATGAAACAACTACTAGATTCCAGAAGCCACAGCAATGTCTCGCGTACGTGAACGGACCTTAGTAATTGGGTGTCCTGACACACTGTGTGTCTCTGACTCAAGGGCAAGGCTCCTTTGCTAATCCACAAAACACCTCTGCACGTTCTGGAGTCAACTATTAGCCAGCCTGTATTCATAAAAAAACATCTGAGCACATCTCATCTTTTTTCCTTTTGTCCAGAAAAGGTGAAGTGCTTTAGGAGTCTCAGCAGGATGTATAAAATGGAAAGGATTATTCAAAGCTTCTTCATGTCCTCTTGCTCAGAGTCATCCAACAGTTTTGCAAATTCTGCATCTTATTCATATCAGCAATTCCTAACATGAAATATTAGGTTGCAGTCTCATGGTGTTTACCAAAAAATATTTGTAGCCTTTTCTTTTACATAAAAAATAAAAGTTTATATCACTTTATCAGTCTAACTGCCGCAGCCATCACAAGAAAAGGAAAGAAGTTCCCAGTGCATCCTGTGACAATCCTTGGAGAGTCCCAGCTCTGTGTGGCACTGTGAAACCTGCGAGATCTGTATCTGTACGTGTTCCTCACTGAATATACCCTATTTAATGTTAACCCAATTACAAGAGCAAGTACAGGAAAAAATACCAGTGTGCAGCAAATAAACACAGATAGCCAGATATCAGTGCATGAATGGGAGCAGTTTGCATCCTTGATTTTCTATGTTCCTAAGCAAAGATATTTATCAAAGTAAGCATAATAAGCTACAACACATATTTTTTGTCTCAATACCACTAAGAGCATGTTTTCAGAATGTCTTTTTCCTAAGAAAGCATGTGTTCATTTAATACCTCTGATTTTCTTTTACATTTTTATATGGTTTTGGTTGCCAAAAAGAAAAGTAATTCATAGTATTCTTCCTGGGATACATGTAACTGTAAGTTGCTGGGCTTGCTTGTTTTACATTATATGAAATTATAAATCTGGGAGAAGTTCAGTGAGATCCACTAGCAGGCAAAGCCAGTATCTGTTCAAACCCAAAAGCAGAGCAGCTGGCAATTACAAAAAATATGTCCCTTTTTAAAAATATATTTTACTTTCTCTTGTCTTCACCCAGTCAAAGCCATTGCAGTTTAAAAAGGCGCGATAGTCCTGTTTACATTAGAAAAAATCTAATCCCTCCTGCCTGACTGTCTAGGAAAATGGTACTTGCAATAACAATTACAAGGACGATTTGAGCTTTCTCTCTAAGGGAAGCAAAGCCAGCTCTTCTCTAAATAAAGCAATGTGTTCCTTTAAAAAAACGCAAAAAAACCTGTTTATGCTGCAAAAAATTTTAGAAAGCTGCTCTGATCGCTTTAATGTGTCTTGCAGCAAGCAGGGAGGAGGCATTTGTAGGGTCTAAAATAAGTTTTTGCAGACATGCTTGCTGAACAAATGAGTCCCTGTGAGTGTCTGGGAGAAGCAGCAGATCCCTGCACAGCTGTATCCAGGACGTGGTCTGCTGCAAGGAGCCATGCTGAGTGAGATGTTAAAAATCCCACTTCTCCACTGGAAGAAGCCTATCCTGTATTCAGATGGCCTTTACTTGCCTCAATGACTAATGAAACTTTGGGACAAATGGCACTGGTTTGTACTAGTTAAGAGCTCAGCTTCTGTGATCATTACATTCAGGCAGGGAATAAGACATGGTAAGTCCTGCAATATTTCAAGCTGGGCTTGCAGCTATCACTCAAGTTGAACTCCAGAACTTAGAGTGGGTTTCTCTTCCAGCGTTACAAATCTTTCCCTCTGCCCAAAATCCTACTTTTCTACTATTCTTGCATACATCCAGGCACATTTTCTTTCATTTGTTGTGAATGACAGGTATGTACCTCTGGATTATGCACACTTGACAATTCTCTGCATCATCATATATGAGATGGTGGCTGTCCTTGCTGGTAACCTGACAGCACTAATGCCAAAAAAGAAAGAAACTGATGGCAGACATCCTTCTGCCAAGAGACGGGAGGTTTGCTGAGAAGTAAAAGTCACATCTCCTTGAAAAATCACATAATCACAGAATAAGATGAGTTGGAAGGGACCCTCAAGGACCATCAACTGCAGCTTCTGGCCCTGCACAGGACATCTCAAAGGGTCACACCATGTGCCTGAGAGCATTGTCCGAATGTTTCTTGAAGTCTCTCAGGCTGGTGCTGTGACCACTTCCCTGGAGAGCCTGTTCCAGTGCCCAGCCACCCTCTGGGGGAAGAACTTTTTTCTGATATCCAGCCTAAACCTTCCCTGACAAAACTTCAGGCCATTCCCCAGCCAACAGCAAAATATGAGTAATTCCATCCTTGATAAAAACAGGGTTTTGTCAGAATCTACTGGGGAAAGAAAGGGGAACTACAAAAGATTTTGATTAAAGGAACATGAAACAGCAGGGGGCAAAAGAAAAGCAGAATCTGTCAGAGGAGTAGCATTGCTATCAGCACCAGATCTGAGCTTCTTAGACATTATGCTGGCCTCACTTCAACGCATCAGGCTCTTGAGAGAATGTGGTGTCCAGGAACATTGTTTTCAATATTTTAATAATGGGATACTGTTCTAAAAAACTAAAAACTGCTTTGTGGACCTGAACAAAAGGAGGCCAAATTTATTTGGTCTAGCTGGTTCTAAAAATTACTTTACAACCATTTTACTTCCTACTTTATAAAAATTCCTGAACCTACTTGAAGGTTTTAGCAGCTAGGATTTTTTATCCAAACTTCAACTCTAAAGAGTTATTTGTATTATAAAGTATATATTTATCTTCAGAAAAAGAAGATAAAAAATAAATCGGAGGTATTATAGCATAAAGGGGGCATCACTGTCCTCCATGTAGAGCCTAAAGCCTTCAGGGATGTCAGAGCACTTGGACTTAAAAGTAGTATTCAGAGGGGAAATCAGATGAGTGAATCAGCTACCTATGGAAAAGGATGCACCAGCATGGATAGGGCCATCACCATTTTTCAAGAGGAAGAAGAAGAATGTATCAGTAAGGTGGCAAATAACAGTTCTCACAACAGCCTGGCAAACCACCTGTCGGGGATATCTATTTAAACAGCTATTTTTTTGTCACTGGCTACAATGGTGTCCCTAACATACGGTACCAAAATTGGTAGCTCCTGACTTTTAGTGCATTTTAGTCAAGTAAAAATATTTTTTAATCTCAAAGTAAATATACCATCTCACGCTAACATAACTTCTGCTTCCATCCTTTTATAGCTGTAAACCAGGGTAAGAATTATTTAAAGACATAGCTATAGTATTTGATTGCAATTGTCTTTAAGGCTTTTACAGAAAGGACCATAAAATCTGTCTTCAAGGATAGCAGGCTAGCTCAGTTCAAAGGTATTAGTTTGGGATACAAGAGACATAGCTTAATTTATACCTTCTCCTTCCTGGGAGAGGTGCAGAAAATCTTTCAAAAATACTTATACTGAAATGGTAATTAAAGGTATTCTGTCTTCCAGAGAAACATGATGATGTTTCTCTGGAAAATGAAAGTAAAGTTTGTAATATCAGATACCGTCATAAACGCTTTGCATAACTTTGATGCTACACAACCTGAGCATTTGGAACTGCTCTCTGTTCACTGAGCCAAGCGAGAATTTGACTTCGGTTTTGCAACTGAAATGATATGGTGTTGGCAAAGGCAGAGCAGAGCACAGGCCTCTTCAGGCACCAGTAAACCAGCATCCCTTCCTAATATTTTTGCTTGAAAAAATCCAAAAACTAAAACCAAAAAATTGTTTTTCAAACAGCTTGTCTATAACTAGTTGAACAACTAAAGACTGTGAATGTGCTGGTTCAACTGCCTTATATAACATTATATAAGACTGAAACTACCTTACATTAATACAGGGGAAGTATTTTTAGGCAGCATGATTCACTACATAACTATGACAACACGCTTCAAACAACTCAAAATAAAACAATATTCCTATAAACTATATCAAAAAAGAGCAGAATTCAGGCTTTCTATAGTAGACATTGCAACTCAGCAGGGCTCAGGCTAGCTCACAGAACTTGGAACAACTATCCCTGCCTTAAGACTCTCCACGGATGTCTGTGTTTACTCTCTGTTTCTGCCTGCAGGTCTCAAAACCAATGCCAAACTTCTTTAGCCTATTTGTAACCTGTACCTTAAAACCACACAGAAATAAAATTTACAGCATTCGTGGTTCATTTAAAGTATAATTGCTTCACCTCATTAGGAAGGAACATGCTTTTGTCTATTTGTATGAAAACAAAATAAGCTAGTATCAGTTAGAGATGCTACCTCTAGCTGACAATGCAAAAGAATAAACCACGATCTTTGTCTCCATAAATATGTAAAACCACAGAGGACAAAGATTAAGACAGCCTGATTTTTATCAGGGCAAGAGAGCACTTATTCTGCCAGAATTTCACATCTCCCCTCTGTCTAAGGAAATGACTCCTTTTGTCTGTTACACTGTATGCCTGGCACAGCAGCATGTGCTCCCCAGCCTCGTGTTCTTGAAAAGAGTTTGCATGTTCATCAGCAAAGTGAGAGAAACACGAGAACAGCCGCAGGGACAGGAAGTGGCATTTGGTCCTGCAAAGGCACCATGCACCCCAGCAGAACTATGAAGCCAAATAAGCAGCTCTGGGCTGTGCTTCCTGACAAAGCCATAACCCTAGGGACAAACATAGGCAGTTCCATCCCTTTGAAAAGAGAATGCCTTGCTTCTTTCTGTTTCCTTCTGACACTGCTCAAGAAAAAAAATCTTTGAGAACAGGTCATTTGCCAGTGTGCTGCCATACTGTAAAACTCCCATGTTTTGGATCTATGTTATCACACTTCGTCATTTTTCCTTGGATAAATGATAAAAATTTAATTTAGATTGTGCTATATAAATATAAATGGATTATTTGGGGAAAGTTTTTATAGAAACCAGATAAGCAAGAGTTATAGTCAACCAAGAATTCATTTGTCCAAATTTAATATTCTAGTTAACAGAAAATTACATACCTGAACCCAAACTTGTCCTTTTATATTCCCTTTGAAGTAATGAGGGATAGCTACATTTAAAAAGCAATTCAGCCTATCATGAAATAAGAGTTTAATCTGAATATTCCTCTGTAGGTGTGTATATCTCTCAAAAGGCAGTATAGCTCAGGATGACTAACTTGGAATTGTATGTTTAATTTTTAGTCTTACATTTTGGCAGATGGATCCCACCATGAGTATGCTAATCTAATGAAGGCACTATTAAGACAACAACTTGGATAAAAAAGAATTTAAAGAAGATAATGATATTGTAGTTCCCATTACAGCAATACTTTTTCTCCTGCAATTATTGTAGCCATAATAAATTTTTCTTAGTGATATCTCCTGAAATGAAGTGCACATGCACCTGGGAGCACCAGCTGAGCTGTACAGTCCATAAGCTTTTATGTGAAAGGGCAGAAGCATCAGATACAACATCTTTACAGTACCCTTTTAGCATGCTATTATGGCCTAAAGAGCCTATGATACAACGTGAAAAACATTGTGTGGCAGTGTTGACAACAATGGCTTTTATCTTCCCTGCACTCAAGTATCTTGCTTTAGACATTCATAAATAAATCTCCAAGAATAAACTATAGAAATAGAAAG
The DNA here is from genome assembly GCA_013400235.1 of Oriolus oriolus. Classification (NCBI taxonomy): domain Eukaryota; kingdom Metazoa; phylum Chordata; class Aves; order Passeriformes; family Corvidae; genus Oriolus; species Oriolus oriolus. The sequence goes on along the minus strand of VXBT01003513.1, from coordinate 2,043,845 downwards.
GAAAACGTGTAATATATTAAATTGTCTGTAAAACATTACGGAACATTATCTCAAAACCTTGAAAAGGGAGTTGTAATCCAAATCCTATAGCTCTCAAATTCTATGTGTTTCTACTGCATCTAAATCTGAATCCAAATTTATTCCTAATTCTAGTTCTAAATCTAAATACAAATATTTCATAGTCCAAGTAAAAATTAAAAGCTTGTCATATATCCTAGCATTAATCTTAACAATCTCACTGCCATTACTGTGAGAGAGGAGTAGAATGTGATTTTGCACTATTTAATAAGACCACAGAGACCAAAGATTATGGCAGCATTTGGTAGAGAGACATGGACTTGATTTGTATTGTATAGACCAATGTTAGTGGCCTCAGATATAAACACAAGCAACCAGCATTGTTCGTTTCAGAAGAAGATGATCATACTCATATTCCTGAAGATCAGAATCATGTACCTGGAATGTTAAAATACCCAAGACACATTATTTATGCAGCATACCATGTGCAAGGGGTGTCCCAGCACTGGTCCTGACACCAGACAGTGTTGACACCACTGCCAATGAAGATCTGAAGGCAGCAACATTCAACAGATACCAGGTCCTTGTCTCGGGAGAAAACTGAAAGATGTACTTAAATCTTCCAGTCTTCATGGAATAGCTCCTAGCTCCTTGGAAAATCTGAAAAAATTAAACTTTGTAACTGTTGAAAGCTAACTATTAAAGCTAAATGTTCTCAAACTGGGAGAACAGCAGGCATCTTGCACCTAAGGGTATCAAAGCCATTACAGTCTCTCCCCCGGCACAGACTCCCATCTTGTGGCCCTAACAGCAATTAGACAAAAAGCAGGGCAAGCTGACCTAAGATTGAAGAATTGGTAAATACCTGTTTTCAGGCAACTAAACAGAGCCTTTGGGCCCAAGTCAATTTCAGACTAGGAAACTTAAAATGTCTCCATGTAGGTGTCTATAGATGTCTAAAATCCTATTACAGGCAATAGAGCCCAGAGAGCATTTCAGCTCACGGTAAAACAGACATCTAGAGGATGAGTCAGCTGCCTACACATGGGCTTGCAGTGGCATTTGGTATGTCTCTAGGCATGCATGGTGTCATATGGACCTCTGGGAGACTATTGCCCTTCTAGAGCAGCACCAGATGAGATTGCTGAGGACACAGGAAGCGGCATTAATGTCCTATCTTGTGAATGAATCTTATCCCTCATGATGGTCAGCTGAATTGCCCCTCACATCTCCACGAACTTTGAATTCTCCTCCACAGACACCACTGGGCACTAAATTTATCAGCCTAGACTGATCTGTCTTAATCTCGAAACGAATCCCATCTGTCAGAACCATTCAAGGAGAAACCGATGCCACAGTTACATGATGCCAGTTTTCCTCTTCAATGTAGAGACACAGAAAAAACATTAGGCATCATGGTAATGAATGAGTGCAATGTGATAGCTGGTAGGGTAAATGGTATCAAACAGGAGGAGGAAGGTGCTGTTGCCTCCCCACATACCATCTGTGATAGCTTTTCGAGCTCTGTTGTCAACATTTTTAAAGAAGATAGTGACAGGTGGGGAAGGATTTCAAAGAGAGCTATAAGATCTGGTCACAATCTAGAAAAAAATAATAAAAGGCATGGGAGGTATTCTCATGCATTGTTGTCAATGCTCCTGAATTGTTGTCAGTGTTTGCACCTGTTTACACAGAAAGTAATTTCTGCCAGCAGAATTCTGTAAGCTATCAGGAAAATATTCAGAGAGATGCCATGTTTAAAGACTGATAATTTCTAAAGCTTGTTTTCCCTTAATAAAGAGAATCTAGCACATAGAGGCAGGGAATTTCAAGCCTAGGTTTGCCTGGCTTTTTCACAGAGATGGCCTAGGTTGATTCTTTCTGCTGCTGAACAAGCAGTTTTCTGCAGGAGGTCAGAGCAGAAGAGCAAATCTCCCTCCTGTAGCTGTGATACTTATGACTCTATTTAGTGGTGCTAACACATCAAAGTGCAACCCCCAGAAATGTCCCCAGACTCTGCATGAAACCTCAGAGACCTTGGGGAATTCGCTGAGAGAGGAGAGAAGAGGCACAGTCTGCCTTTTAGAAGAGAGTACACTGTGTCAATTAGCACAGAGATTTGCTGAGGTGCATCTTGGTGGCACTGCTGTCCTTTCATCTTTCACAAAGTATCTAATCTCCCCCAAAACCATACAAGAAGTACAACTAGTAGCACATCCCAATGTTTATCACCAGAAATTGTTAATAAGGCTGAAAGTTTCCTAAAGGGAACCTGGGGAAACATTCCATTACTAAAAAATTTCCATTCCATTGCTAAAAAATTAAAACAAATGTGTATCATTCAAGTAAGTTCCGTCAGTGTCAAAGCAAGATACTCTAGAATGAAACCCAGCAATAAGCTCTCTCTCATTAAACAGTATAATTTAGAGAAGGAGGATTTCCTCACAAGCTGAGGAATTATTTCTTTTTTGTGCAGCAAAAGAAAGGTAACAAGGAGCTGCTGAGATCTCGTCCATTTCCCACAAGAGTGATTGCAAATTTGCTGCAAAATTTATGGGCATCTATGAGGGAATCAGAAGGGATTTGAGAGGAAAAGCATTTTACGTATAAAGTAATGTAATAATTATTAGTTTCAACTCAATATAATTACAAATGAGCTTCCACCAGCTATTAATTATCTTCTTGGTTACAGAGGCCATATTTTATTTAAATGAAGTGGAATGAAATGTTAGTGAAAGCTGTATAAGTAGTACTAACAAGAGAACACATACGGCAAGGTGTATTTCACTTTTAGGCCCTTGGATTAAGGGTTTTTAAAGGTACTGAAAGAAAAAGCACGAAGAAAAAGAGCATCCTCCAGAGCATCTGAGAGACCTCAGGTCTAGCTCAGACAGAAATTTACTTTCCTTGAATATATAACAAAGAGTACATGTAAAGTTCATTTGTGGTAGGTCTAGCTGCTCTTGAGTTCTTTCTGAAAAAAAGAAAACCAGCCAAAATAAACTTTCTGGGTGGGGACTTTGGGTCATATCCCTCTCACCAGTCTTCAGGCATTCATGGTAACCTTCAGCATTTTCCACAGTCGTGGAGGTAAGCACATCTTTGTTGGGTCTCTAGATGCCTGAGTTACCTGGAAAGGAAGAATTCACCCAACTTCACTTTAAGGAACTTACAAAGCACTCCATAAACTGAAATCAGATGGGTTTCCCCCACAGGAATATGTAAATCCATCTCTGTCAAAGTAATGTTATGTTATGTTTAACTCTGAAAACTAATTAGTATTCATAGTCCTGGTTATTAGAATAAAGTCTAAGGAAGAAACAGAGCAAGACAAGGTAACCTGCAGTCCTTGCCTAAAAACTGCACCCTAAATAGACAAGGCAGGAGGGTGCGATGACACCCATCATCTGACATGATCCACAAATCTCACTTCTGAGCTGGAAAACAAAGCTCATGGAAACAGAGGAGAAAGTAAGAGATGTGGTGGAAAGGAAGCCAGGGAAGGAAGAAGGAAGTGACTCTAAAGTGTATGCAAGGAAAGAAGTGGCAAGGATCACCATTTTCCCAATACGTTGCAGAGTGCATTGGGTTAATGTTGGATTTAGTGCATCAGAACCCAATCTACAGTGAAATTAAAGCCTTCAAAAACAAAGACAGAAATACCAGAGTGATAAAAGACAATCAAAGTCTTGTAAGAATAGGATATCTTTTGACATTTAAGTGTCAAAATTATTTTATGACAACAACAGTAGCTGTCAAGTGCAAATGCACTGAGCTTTCCATTCACCTCTCAAGTAGCAATTTAATCCATAGTTTTAGTATTTTTACCTCCATGGACAAGGGGCCTATATTTTGTTTGTAGGGGTTGTAATTTATATTCAAAGTGTCATTCTTACCCTGAAACATTCATTTAATACATTTTGTTAATTATTTATTCCTAGCAAGCTTAATTTCCTTAGGATCAGGGCTATGGTGGCTAAGCAGTCATGGCCTTGTTGTGAGATATTCACTGCTCCAAGTAGATTTTCAGCTGAAGTCACAAAGCCCTGCCATGAAGTTCACTAGCAGGCTGCACCCTGGAGCCCCGAGTGGCAATAGCAGTCTGACAGGCATGAAAACCTTGTTGTGTGTCTCACAGTGCAGGTACCACAGTTAAAAGAACCCAGACACAAACACAGTATACAAACCTTTACATACACACACAGTCTTCTCATTATAGCATAATGAATGTACTTTATCTGTATTTGCAGCTGGTTCAGCTAACTCATAATTATCTGGCTCATTTCTCGTACATGACACTGAATACATAAATGTAATATCCACAGAAGTAGCAGAGTGATAAAAACACCAACATAATTCTTATGACTACAAAAAAAGTGGAAAGCAATATTACCGTGCTGATGAAGATTCCAAGTTGAAGAGCACATATTTTTTGAAAGGTTTCTTTCTTTCTTTTTTCTGAAAGAGGAATAGACATTTGGCTTTAACACTCCATTATTACAGCCTGTTTTATTACACACATGAAATAATTTTTCAGTATTTAGATATCTGAACATTAAGCACCAGATGCCCAGCACTCTATATTTTATATGAAATATATATTCTTTTAGTATCTCTGATGAAATTCAGTAAAAATAAAAGCAGAATTGTTTCTGCAGTTTTTCTAGATAGCAACCTATGCCTCTTGTGTATGGACTACATTTCCATATGTGATTAAAATGATAGGTGTCTTGTGGTTTATAAAATCCCATCCTATTTACTAAGCTGTATTTTAATTAAATGTGTTTTGCAGTCAAACTGTGCCACTTGTATGGAGAATGCTATAAAACTAAAATGAGTGACTGAATGTAATACTGGATAGGGATTGCACAAATGCATTTTAATGTTTTTAAAGCATGCTTATAAAACTTCTGTTGGACAGGCTAAAAATTCAAATTTCCTGAGGAGAAGAAAGTTTTTTCATTATTTAGCCAGACTGATGTATGATTAGTTGTTACAGTCTACCCAGAAAATTAAAAAACTCTTTTATGACACTATTTCCTCTCTGAGTTTCAGGAATTTCTACCTTACAGCTGTTTTCATCAGCCATAGCAGAGCAGGTGATAAATGAGCCTCCTCTCCCTGCCCACAGATTTGTGGTTCCAGTGGCCCTGTCACAGGAATAAAGGACTTGGAGTACCGGGTGTTTGAAATCTGCCTATTTTCAAGCCATGTGTACATCTTACATCTGGAAACACAGGCACCCTTAAATTACTAGATGACAACGGATAGGAGATATATAATTATCTGGAAGTATATTCAGTACTTCGCTCTTTTATTGTTCTTATGCCCATGACTGGAACATGCAGAGCCTCAATTTCGATCCCGTTCAGATAATGCCTCTACCAACACAAAAACAAAAGATGGTCTCTGCCCATAGCAGTGTATGATCTCAACAAGAGATTATAGAGGGATACAGGGTGATGCTTAGGTTATGCCAGAAGGAATGATGGGCACTAAAGGAGTCACTAAAAGTATACATCCACTTTAGAGAGAAGTAGGCAATGGTCTCCAAAATGATCCTTCCTTTCCAGCAACTATGAAAGGTATCTGGACATTTGAGAACCAGATATCCACCTTACAGATGTCTAAAATAAAAGGAGACAAATCCCAAGGAGTCAGAATAACTATTGTCAATTTTCTCTGAGAGGGAGAAAGATAAGGCTTAAGGAAGGCTGTTTGCCAGAAAAGAGAGTAAAGGAGTGGGTTTGGGCATATTTAGATGGAGCTGATTCAGTAAGATTGACACCCCACTATGATACCTGGTCAGGACCTTCCCAGTAATGCAACACTTCAAACAATGGCTTTGCAATGTGTTTTCTTTTAATACATAATTCAATTTTTGTCATCATCTTCTACAGAAATAAGACAATGCTTTGCATATGGTAGAAACTTTGTTAAGTTGCAGGAGCAAAATGTACAGCTACTGCTGCAAGTGCTTCTGCACTTTATGAGTCAACTTTTGTGACTCATTGCAAACCCTGTGTTATACTGCAGCTGTGAGCAGGGAACATGAAGCTCATGCTCTTTCTGGTGGCATCTTTCCTCTCTAAACCACGATTTTCTGTGTGATCCTGTATGTTTGCAGTATGTCAACTACACAGTGGACTGAGCCCATTCATGACTCAGGTGACTTGCCCCCCCCCGAACATTTTTTGCAAGTGCAGTCAAAGACTTGCATTATGGTCTGGTAATAGTTCGTGCTTGTACAATGTAAAATGATTAGGCATGGTGGGACTGATCAAGATACAGCAAAATCCACCATCATCTTAAGTTTGCCTCTTTCTAAGCTGCTTGGGTGCTTTGAGCCTCAGCTGCAGCTGTGACAGTAGCTCACAGGACAAACAGAAAGTGTGTGGGTCAGGCAGCAGCTTGTATATGCCTATTTGTCACCTCTACAGTATAGTTAAGTACACAGCCTTTTGCTGCCTTTCTGGATATCTGCTTTTATAGCAGATCTTCACTTGCAGAATAGGGATTGTATCAGCTTCTTTGTCACCTTCCTTGTCCATCCTGGACTACAGAAAGAGAAACAAATTTGTGCACAAATACTTCAGTGAGTGTTGCATGGGACAGTGTAAAGTCATGAGGGAAATGGTATAGCTCTTGCAAAGTCATACTTTTAAAAAAAGCAGACTACATGCAACAAATAGCAGGAGAGGTGAGTATTTCCTAACACACATTTTTAACATGTTCAAGCCATTGTGTAGGCACTGCTTGAGTCGCCTACATGTTCTTTGTCTGTGTACAAATCTTCAGATTGCAAAATGGAAAGTATTTTTACTTGTGGCATCATGCTGTCTTGTAGAGAAAGCAGTGAACTTTGACAGTATTAAATTTTGTGACTTAAGGGCATAAAGAGAAGATGAATGTCCAGCCTAAAGAGAGAGACAGAGAGAGCTCTGCCTGTTTCCCATTGATGAACAAGGGGATGCTGGCCAAAACAAGGCAGCCTTTGAAGGATAAGCTCCTGCTCTACTAACAGCATTCTTCTCTCAATAAATAGGCCAGTATATAATTTTCAAGGATAGCAAAGAATACAAATTTAATCTTTCATTATCTTGTTCTGCACATCCTAGTTAATTTTGCACTTGGATGGGTTTCAAGGGATTGTGAATGGGTGAATCTTCTGCAGTTGTCTTTTGTAACGTTGCATTACCAGTGTTCTTTCTAGGAAAAACATAGCATCCCACCGAGTCACAAGAAATGCTGAAAGCAAGAACAACAGTGTCCTGTTTTAGAAAAGTGCTCTCATAACAGATTGAAAATGGCACAATATTGATGAGCTATGTGAAGGCGCTTGCTTATATGCTCAGCTGATAGAAATTGTGCCTGTTGTGCTGAGCAGAGCTGGACAGAGCAAGGTTTACAGGAAATCAGAGCCTGTTCTGTGATGACATTCTTTAATTACTGATCATGAATTTAAGTTCATTTTCAGACATGTAATAACAACACTTAAGCATTCCTGACTCCCGATGTTTGCAGATACTACAGTAATAAAATCCTGCAATATGCTTCAATGTCAGCATAACACAATTGTTTCCAGCTTCTTGATTTCTTTCCCTGTTGAACTTTGAAGAAGAGCTAGCTACAGCTTAAGGCTGGAATGTAATTTCTGATTATTACATATAAAAAAGCTTGGTACTGGTCTCTGGCATGTATAAAAATGACAGTGGGATATAAAGTTCAATATTATATTGTGTGTTTTTCCATTTTTTAATCAGTTCTCTGTAACTAATACAATTGTAGGATATTTAATGAGTGGGGGACTTTTGAGGCAAATAGTTTTATCAGTTCAGTTCTTTCTGGTGTGTCATTTAGGGACAGGAATCAGAATTGTTCTGCCTGGTGTCTGGACACTCTTGCTGTGATTTGATGCCTCCACTGCTGAGTTCTCACCAGTGCTGATGGTTGTCACCATTGCTGGAGAGGAATGGTTCTGCAACCTCCCAGAGAAACAGCTGGACAATGGTGAGGGTCTTTTTAGCCAATTCAGTCATCCCTGGGGGCAGGAGAGGAACGGGAAGGTGTCAGAAAGGGCAGTTTGGATAAAATAATGGGAAGGTCAGGAGCAATAGACTGTGTGGATTTTAGGCAGGGGATCTAGAACAGAAAAAATTCAAACGACTTACCTACCTCCTCTGCAAGGAGTATGTGCAGAAAGGTTCCTCCTCTGTGCTCAGCTGCCAGGCCAGGGACTCCAGCAGGGCACTGTATCCTGCAGCATCAGTGAGACTGAGCAGCTCCAGACGTGCTGCCTCTTCCCTTCTTGGTATAGCAAGTGATACTGTCTATCCATCAGCCACACTCCGCAAGTGTGATTTACTCAGTCTGCCTTCATTGCACACCCACTTACAATCAATCTGCCGGGTATTGTATGTCCTTATTGTAGTTACAGCACTGAGTATGTTTCATATATCCAAACAGTTTATTTCATCTTCTGTTCCTATAAAAAATATATATATCTCCTTAATTCAATCTAGGCAAAATCACTCAATTTCTCTTGCTTCTTTGGCTTCAGTTTTGTTGCCGGTATTTATCTTGTCAAGTTCCAATAGCACAACACATTTACTAGCTGCAGTTGCAAGAATTATAAATGGGTTTCTTGCTTTGCTTAATTTCGTCAAATCAGGAGGCTTGGTAGTAGCCTCATAACAGGAATTTGCAGGGACACAACAGTGAAATAACTCCTGCGTCAGTTTGTTCATATCAGGGCAGAAGTTTTTCAGTGTGAGAGAATCCCAGGGGAAATTAGGAGGAATACTGAGCAGATAGACAGTGAAAAAATAGCCATAAAACTTACTGATTCCAAGGCACTCTGCTGAAATACTAGCTACTTATTTTTGCACCAGAGGGAACTGTGCTGAGAAGTACCTTTATAAGTCCATTGCTTCACTCACTGATTTGATAAAAACAGAAGGAAAAATTACATTTGGTACCTGATTCTTCAAACTGTTATGCAGATGCTTAATGTGTGCAAGAGCCCTGATGGCTCAAGCCTACATGTGTGTTAAGCACTTTCAGTATTAAGACCACAAATGCATAATGGTACCTTCTTTAATTATGCCGGAAGTGGAGGTCAGTCCATCCATTAGATTATCACAATCAAACTTTTCTAATCAATATCACATTATTTAATCAATAGGAATAAAATGTATTTTTTTAAACATGAAAGCCCATATGCTAGGAAAAGTTTGCATGGGTGTTTCTTATAGAGGAAGCTTAAGATATCCAAAATCCATAAAAGATAGAACAAGGACACAAGAATCAAAGCAGGACTTTGCTGGTTTTTTCAAAGTAAAAATCAATTGTCAGATACAGCTGTGAGGACCACAAGATCACAAAATATATTGGAGTTAGATGTCAGACAGCTATAAAAGCTTTTTTGAATTCATGGACATCCCAGGGCTTCTCACAACAGTCTTTTTAGAGTTGATTTTTTCCTTTTCTCAGTACCAAAATAAGCCTGATAAACCAAAAGAGCTGTAATGTCATCCCTGCTAGTACTGCAGCATAATGATCTAAAATTGAATAGATTAGCTTAAATTGAAACATTTTTTGGCATCATAACAGAGCCATTATGGGATATTTGGTTACCATAGAAACACAGGTAAGAGAGGAGGCACTGTCACTAAATCATGAAACTTGAGACAGATTAACACAGGCATCGGAAACAAAGCCTCATGTATTACATTAAAGGACTGATATCACTGACACACCACTGTGTCTGGCATGTAAACTCTAACTTTATTTCTTGTACAAATCTAAAAAACAGGCTGTGCCTAGATGCGATTCAAATGAAAAAATTAATCTTTGTTCAATGTTTGGAAACAAAAATAAGTTCTAAGAAATTGCTGCTATATATTTGTTGCTCACCCGTGTTAAACAAATATTCTTAAACAAAAAAATAGTACTTCCTAAAAGGTAACATTTACAAAGAGGGCAGCACCACAACACCTACTGCAACACTTTGGCAGAATCTATAATAGCCAGAAACAGCTGTTTTTCTAGCACATCTATTTTCTGAGTTTTAAGGTTAAATACCGTTCTGTTGTTATTGTTTTTTCCCCAAGGCAAATAAGAAGTTCTTGCCTTTATCAAACAGCTTTGTCAACAGCTATGAAAAGATGTTTCTACTCTGCTCGACCACATTGAAAAAGCTCAGCCTCTACAGCCACTATCCAAAAGATGAAACCCCGCATGAAGGTCTGTGCACTGGGGCAGGGGTGCGTGTACTTGTGTTTTCTTTTTCCCTTACACAAAATTTAGCATCAGCACCCACATGAGAAAATTTAAAACTCTGAATCTTCAACAAAATTAAAAACTCACAAAACTGGCCCCTTCGACTCTAATAATGTCTGCCATTCTCAGCCTACCCTTCTCATTCTTCATTCTTCCTTCTCTTCCCTGTTTTCCCTCCCAGTATCCCTTGCCCACTGCCTTGCCTGCTTAGACAAAGAGGTGAGACAGTGCAAACTAAAAACCTTCTTGTAAATAGCTCTGCTCTAATAATTTCAACCATATTTACTTGGAATTAAGTTCTTCATTACTACATATGATGCCAGTTAGGGAACAGATTGTCCTACCAGCTAAAGTTTATTACAGAAGTGTGAAATACAACTATCATAACCTGAGAAAGAGAATGAAGGGTAAGGAAGGATGCAATCTAATAGCTTTGGTATTTACCTAAGTCTTAGCAATCTGACACCTAACACACAACACTTATATGAAGATCAGGGTTATACACACAGGAGGACAGGTGAGATCCAGAGGTAGAATTGTGAGACACAGAGCATTTATTATGTACTTGACTGATCTCTGAAGGAGATTGACAGCTTTACCATGCCACTTGAGAAGAGGGTCTGGATTTGAGCTGTTGCATTTGCAGGACGAGACAACTTAGAAAGTATTTGTTTCTGTATTGCAGTCACACTTCAAACCACTGTTCACTAACAGAAGTTAACAGCAATATGTTAATATTCCTTGTTTCTAATTCTATTATTTCATTGTTGTAAGAACAATTAAGGGAAAATCAGTCTACAGTAAAGCTGTTAATTATACTCTCAACTTCCACCCTACTCCTGAACTGGTATCACATCCACCTTGCAGGCAAAAAGGAAACAAAAACCCTAACCCACCACGACCTAAAAAAACCCCAACACACCCCCCCTCCCCAAGCCCCAAACCCCCAAACCCGTCTCAAATGCAGCCTAATTCCTTTTTTCCCAATGAGAATCTTACAGAACAGGAGATATCATCAAGCAGTTGAAATAAGAAAGGTTGCAAATGGCACTCTTCACCCAAGAAACAGTAAGATAAAAGTAAGTTTCTGGTTTGTATTTTTGTTTCTTATACCTATCCTTTCTCCAAAAAGTGAGCAGAGAAAATGGTTGGATGTTTCCAGCAGACTTTTAGAATTCCTTTCGTGAGGAAGCCTTCAACACAGCATCCCCACCAGAGGACTGGTTCCTCAGAGCAGCTGGCAGGTCTCTTGGTAGCTGTGTTTTGGTTAGTAACCAGGTGATATGGCATCTGTAAACTCTCATTGCTCAGAGAGTGCTTCCCACAGCACCTGCCAGCCCTGCAGGAACCGGTTCCTAGACTTTACCAACAGGAATCATGGCAGGTATCTTTCCCTCAGGCATTTCAGAAGACAAAAAGCTTTTAATATTGCAATACTGTTCAGACTGGCTGAATGCAAACTTATAAGGCATTTAACATCTAAATAAAGCCCTGTTTTAAATGCATTACAAGCACAAAGAGGTACTGCTTAGTTGTTTTACAAAGGGGTCCCCATCCAGTGCTCTTAGCAGAATACTTTCATAGATAAAGACTTGCACAGCTTACCATCCTCCTTTAGTTTACACTATGTGAGTCTGAATAGTCTACGTGGTTAGGGAGACTAGAAAGGTTGAATTTATTGATCTTCTCTTGTCTATCTAATGCTAATCAACTGTCAAAAGAATGGGAGAAGACAAGATGCACCGAGTCTAGCTGGACTGGTGTTAATTTTCTTTATAGCACCCAATTTCAGATTTGTGACTAAAACAGAGTCAGTAAGACACCAGTGTTTTGGCTATTGCTGAGCAGTGCTTGCACAGCGTCAGGGTTTTAGTTTTCACACTCTGTCCCACCAAGGAGGCTGGGGGGAGCTCAAGAAGCTGGAAGTGGACACAGCTGGGACAGCTGACCACTGAGCATGGATATTCCATGCTTTTTAATGCTATGCTCAGACATAAAAGCTCAGGAGAAGGAGGAGGATGCAGGGACAGTTGTGGTTATGGTAGTTGTCTTTGCATGTGAACATTGCGTGTGCTGAGGCCGGACTTTCAGGAAAGTGGCTCAACATCTCCCTGCCAGTGGGAAGTAGTAAATGAATGCCCTGTTTTGCTGTGCTTGCACGGCTTTGCTTCACCTATTAAATGCCTTTACCTTGAGCTGGGAGTCTTCTTGCTTTTGCTCTTGTGAATCTCTCTCCCATCCTGCTGGGGCATGACTGAGCGACTGGGTGGGGGCCAGGACTAAGCCACCGCAAGAATACAGAAGAGAGAGACAAAACTGAGGCTCCAAGATGATATTTTTTGTATTTCCTGATAGAAGGAAGCAAATCCCAAGGCTGGAAAGGGCATGTGAGAGCTCATATTAAAAACAGACTCTGTTCTGTGAGTAGTATCAAAGGTGACAGCTATCATGTTTTTCTGTGTGGATAGCAGCTGAGATGAGACTAGACTTCTCCTGTGAAACGGGATTTAGAAACTTTGTGATTTTCCATTTTAGAAGTCCTAGAAATATTTCTGTATTTTGTAAAGGATATCCTGAATTATTGATGAAATATCCTTTTGGCAATGCTGTTGATGGCTTTTTTTAATACAGTTAAAAACCTCTCTGTGGTCAGATTTTTCTTCAGCAAATTAAAGGAAGAAGTAGGCTCATAGTTCACCTAATAAATATACATAAAACTTCTCTTCCTGTCTGTAAAATCGAATCCTGGTGAAAGATCATATTTTAAAACATTCAGATTTTCTCTCTATTGATCCAAATAAAATCCTTTACAGACTGCTATTCTATTGTGATATCCTTAGGTGATAACTTACAAGTAATTCTGGTCAGTTGAGTATTAGAAGAACAACTAATATATCAGCTGCTTGTGTAAAAATTTTTGCACAAAAGACATTTGTAATCTGCAGAATGCAATTACTACACCGAAGCAAGGACTGCAAGGCAAGGAGTCGCTACAAAGTGCCACAGGGCACAGAATGGTGCACGTCTCTGTGGGCAGAGGCAGCCCCACACAGGCATTTCATAGGATCAAAGAATGACTGGAGTCAGAAGGGACCTTAAAGATCATCTAGTTCCAAATTCCCCACCACGGGCAGGTATGCCACCTACCAGATCAAATTGCTCAGGGCCGCATTCAACCAGGCTTTGAACAGCTTCAAGAGTATGGAATCCACAACTTCTTTGGACAGCCTGTTCCAGTGGCTCACCACCCTCACAGTAAAGAACATCTTCCTAACATCTAATCTAAACTTGAAATCTAATTTCTTTGAGGCCCCGCACTCCCTCACTGGTGCTTGGGTCCTGAGGACAGCAAAGACCAGAACAGGGGAGAAGAAAGGACCAGACACTTGAAACAGAAGCAATTTGAAACCTTAACGAAGCAAATCCATGATCCAGGATCATATTTTCTAGATTGAGCAACAGTGTTTGCATTGCAGGCCACTACTTCATGTGTGCGGATAAACATGAGCCATGGATACACATGCATCTTTCTGCTCTCCCTGTACACAGCTCGAAGAGCTTTCAAAGCAGCTTTCAAAGTGGTCTCTGACAAGTAAATAAATTTTTCAGACCCTCTGCCATTTGAGATGTCAGTGTAGCTTACCCTAATGTGGAGTACCCTAATGTACTTACCTAACATACCCTTAGCTAGCCTAATGTAGCTGCATTTAGGCTAAAAGGGCAGGATGGAGATCCTGAAATTGTGGGAGTACACACCAATTTTTAGCCTTTCAGAGCACAGTGTACTAGCACAGTAGCAGGGAACGGGAGATGCCACTTCTGTCATTTCACATTTATTTATTTTAAAGCAGACTGATAATAGCTCAATGGAAAGTAAAAAATGCCATAAAGGCCCTCTTGACTTCACCAAAAATTGTAATCAGCAGCATCCAACAGCTTAAAACTTCAGTTCCTGCCATCCCCAGATCAGCTGCTTCTGCCCAGTTTCTTTGAGGAGCTGACTACACTGCAGCAGTAAATTTCACCAGCTGGATGGGAAAAAAATGGAGAATTCCTTCCACACAAAAATTACAATTGAGCAAAATTGTCCCACAGAGGCAAGGCAGGAGGGAACAATACAAACATCCATTTTCATATTTCTATGCACCGAAATATATCACAGCTTTCCTACAAAAACCTCTCATGAGGAACTTCTGTTTATTTCAGCAGCAGAGAGCACAGTAAAAAATACTGGCTGTAGGCTGCCATCTGCCGGGCTGTGTGAGGAAAGGTCACTTGCCCTCGGATTTTGGCAGATTTTGCGTTACCACTGCAAACAGCGTGACGAATCCTCACCCGTGCAAGGCTGGGGGCATTCCATTCCCCCAGTGGCTGCTGCTGAGGTTTCTGGAAGCCAGTGGGTTTTCTGAACCTGACTTACTGCTCCCCAGAAAACTTTAAAAAGACAGTGCTTTGCACAGATATTGTTTCTGTATTGACACTAATTTAAAATGAATATACTTCGATGCTCTCAGTCAGGTTATGAATCTTTCAGCCACAAAAATACACAAACACACACACACGTGTGCAGTCTCCTCTGAAGCCATGTTAATATGCAAACTCTAGTTTTTGTGTAACTTCATGTCATGTGTACAACCTGCACGTTGCTTTCTTGCAGTAGGATTATAGTTTTATTTTCATCAGCTGACATGCCCTAAAGGTTCTACATCTGTTTTCCTGGGCTCTTAACATCATTTAATGACTTATTACAGCTCAGAACACAAACATTTTATTGGGTTCAACAGCGGCGTGTAAGTTAAATGAACCTGTGCTGATGAGGAGATAGTGGTTCTTTTATTTAGCTGACATTCGTGCAAACATGTGCAAGACAAGTACTCGTAAAATGTTCTAGAAATAAAAGCTTGTTTGAATTAGTAGTATTTTTGCCTGACTTCAATGAGTCCAAGATTTCAAGCAATATATCTTGGTGGTGGTGCACAAATTCCTCAGCCTACGATGAGCTCCACATGTTTTCCACAGTGAGCTCAGACTAAAGATAGTGCCATTAGTTGCGCAATGGAAAGTGAGGGACATGGAACTCTCTCCATATTGATCATATTCTCAAAAAAATTCTCCAGTATCATTCCAGTTGTAGTGTGTACCTCCATCTTGTGGCTGTTACTTTTCAGAAACAGTCTTATTAATACTTCAAATTTTCATCTGAATTTTTCACCGGCTTTGTTAAAAGTCTCATGAGTCCTTGTTGCAAGCAATGTTAAACTTTCTTTGTTCCAAAAGATAGACAGCAGACTGACTGTCAAATGAGCCACTAACACAGTTGAATTTTGCAATAATTGAGCCTCATGATCATGATGCTGTAATCAAGAGAATATTGTCAAGAATAACAGACCTTATACAAACTTACTTTCATGTTCTCTACAACCCTTTGCAGAATGGGTATAATTCTTTATAATGTGAAAAGGTCTTTTCTTGCTTGCTGGCTTGAGTGTTCTAATGGATCTCAGTGGAAAGTAGAGAAATTGGTGGTATTATTATGTATATGCATTTGTAAGTACATGTTTGCATTTTCATGCACATATTCTGCAACTTCTCAGAAAAAGAGACTGGGGTTTCAAGCGAAGTTTTTAGAAACTTAGAGCATTGTGAAACTCCCTATGGCTTTCAGTGTACATGTAATAATAGTCTTCAAAGACTTAGGCAATCTCTGTTGGAGCCGACTTCTTAATTCTAGCGTCTCTTCTTAAATACACCAAATCAATTAAAGTTTAACATGGTGTTTCTCAATTGCTTGAGCTGACGGGAACCTCCCGAAGTTCAGCCAAAAGGTAGATGCAGAGTCCAGCATGCGGGATGAGATAACCTCATGTGGCAGGGCAGACTAGAGAGTAGCTTTGAAGGAAAGGACCCTGTGATTCAGCCGGGAGGTTTGAACATGCCCCACCAATGCACCTTTGCAGCACACCAAGGTGTCCTGATTATATTAGAAGAAGTTAATCCAGCAGGTTAAGGGACGAGGTTATGTTCAGCACTTGCGATAATACCTCTGAAATACTGTGTCCAGTTTTGGGCTCCACAGTAGAAGACTCTGACATACAGGTACGAGTGCAACAGAGGCCACCAGGCAGCTTTGTGGCTGGATAACATGATGTAGAAGGAGACCATGTCAGGTCTGAGCCTGCTCAGCCTGCAGAAGAGAAGGCTGTTGGTGGGGGTATCTTGCTGCTGTGAATAATATCGGATAAGGAGCTGTAGGTAAAGTGGATTCAGATTTTTCTAGTAGGTGCATGGTTACCTATAAAGAGGCAACAAGCAGAAATCAGAACACAAAAAAAATGTGAATAGCTATAAAAAAAAGATTTTCACTATGATAGTGCTCAAACACTAGAAGAGGTTGTGTCAGGAGGCTGTGGGATCTCCTTCCGTAGAAATACTTAAAAGAAAGCTGGACGTGGCTGTGAGCAAATCCTGACTCCGGCTTTGAGCAGGGGAGTTCGATGAAACACATCCAGAAGGTGCCTTTTGGCCTGTCACATTCTCTTCTTTACCTTCTGAAGACTTTTCTTGTTCACACAGCAGTAACAACATGACACAGGAATTCTCCACTGGCTCTCAGGCACTTCAGCAGCTGAGGAAGAAACAGCCCATGACACTGTAACAGATATTCGCTCGAAGCTGTCCGAGGCATCAGTTCTATGCGCACGCAATGAGACAATTCCTACCGAAGCTCCATTATAAGAGGCTTGTTTCTCCTATGTGTGTTGGGGAAACAGCTGCCTTTCTGTTATTTAAATGCTGGGTTTTGACATCCTCTGTAAATGGGTTTGCCAGCCTAGCAGCACAACAGCAATGAGCTGTCACATTAGCAGACAGAAGGAACTGCTATTTTCCAGGTAGTGGAAAGCAATTAAGAAAATCCCATATCACTCCAGTTGGTATGGTCTGTTGCTAATCAGATGCAAGTCTCACCTTAAATAAATAATCAGACAGGTTATTTCCAAGTAGAACATCCCCATTAACAACCCTAGAGGCATATTTTATAAAACACAGTAGGTCTCACTGAGTTTGGTCTGTGCTGCAATTAGGCTGGCCTGAAGTGCCTTCTCCTTTTCCTGGCCCATAAACCTGTTGGAAAGGGAATTTTTGGCAGCCTACTGAGTTATTTCCTTCCAGTCTGAAGGACAGGAGAATTTGAGGGGCATTGTGAGGACTTTTATCCCTAAAAACCAAGGTTGCCAATTGTAGTTTCCAGTGTTGCTGTCAGGTTAAATAAAAAGCCATCCTCAGATACAGTATTGCATGCAAAAAATGTACTAATGTAAGATTAATTGTTATTATAAAGTAATTCCTATATTCAAATATCTAGATATTTTAAAAAAATTTTTACTACAGCTAATGGAAATACTAAGTAAAATACCTCACTACTGTTGTCATGATAAATCAAATCCTAGTGCTATTTTGAACATCCTAGGCATCTTCAGACTGTTAAACTGAGCATGTCACCTGACAGTCCATGGATTTATTTAAGTCCTGGAGTATTCAGCATCATTTATATTTGCTGTGGAAACTCCATTGGTGCCATTCTCCATTAGATAAAGTAGATTTTAGGATGAGCTCTGTTGGCAAAAAATCATAGATTATAGATATTGGATGAGATTTTTCTTTTTCATTTCACCTCCTAGAGTGCAAAATTAAGGGTTATAATTTAAAATCAGTTGCCATTTGAGAAGAACATATGAAATTGAGTATCGATGCCTGAAACTGTCACATGTAATGATAGCATGAATACATGATAGAATGATACATGAATAATGTATGAGCGATGATGATTGCTAATCATACTTGGAGTTTCTTGAATGTAGATCTGACTTCACCGGGTCTGAAATTGCAGGAAAGCAGTAAAGTTTATGGAGTATGAAGTATGGCAGTTTCTTGTTACAAATACAGCTTCAAAGGGTATTACAAGTGCTTTCTGACAGCCTTTATCTATAAAAAATATTGACTCCTCTGTGGAACAGTACAGAACCTGGGACTTACACATGGAGAATTTCTTATTGAAGTAGTAGTATAGTAAAGACAGATACTTATTTCAGGCAGATGTTCTGTATTTATTTCTTAGCAACTAAGTCTTGCCTTGATTGTTGGCTATCGTCTCAAGTAACTATTTCTAACAAATATTTGAGTTCTGTACAAATACAGAGAGGAAATAGGTGACACCAGAGCAATTGTTTTTAATTTATTTTAAGCCTTTCAAATTTTAGCAGCATTCAGTCCGGTAAAAATGTCTCTGGTGTTCAACATACTACTGATCTCTCAGTTTTTTGAGTCATCAATTCTTTGTCCTGGGAGAAAAAAAAAAAAAGATAAAAGAAAGCATCTAGGCAGGACATAAGAAAACTGGTGATTTTTCCAAGCTCTCCCATTGCTTCCTGTGTGAACAAGGTATCTGGTAGCAAACACTACTCTGATCTCCTGAGGGAGAGGGTCTTTTCCATGAATTGTGAGTGGCAGCAGTGAAAGAAAAGCAGCACATTCCTTTGATGCTTCACCATGCACAGCTGCTGGTCTGGGTGTGTATAAAGGTAACCCTCTCTGAACACGTTGGGCTGCGGGTCCCCAGGTTTTGGATTTGGAGCCCCGTTGAGCATTGCTGTGTTCAGATGCTGCTCTCATATCCGTGTCGTGTGGTAACTCGCCTGCTTTAAAGGATGGGATGGTGTTTGTTTGGAATGTTTTGAATGGCTGCCCCTGCTTATCTTATCTACTGTCTTATTTCTCTGGTGTCCTTTGTCACAGGTGCAGACCTTTGCAAGTTTATTTCTCTAGTGCTGTACTGCTCCTCCACACCCTGAAGTTCCCTTAGCTGGGAGAAAACAAGCTGTCATCACCACTGCAGGAAGCCTGTTGCCAGGGCTTGGGCAAGTCTGCTTCTCTTCATCATGAGGAGCCAAGACATTCTATGTATGTTCACTGTGCTATGAGCAAGGTGACACAGTCACTTCAAACAGCAAAAGGCAAAAGAACAGCTCAGGACATGCATGACAGGACATGGTGCACAAAGGCCATGGATGTTGGATGCATATGGTAAAAAAGAGGAGTGACCTGATTCTAGACACAAAGAAAGACCTTGCTATTTAACGGAGGAAAAAAAAAAAAAAGAAAAAAACAACCCAAAAAAGTAAAATAAAAGAACTGGAATTCAGCACTACTACCATGATATTTTGTCATAAACAAAGTGGCAAATAAGGGAACTGACAGTTTCTCAAGGGTACCTAATACCAAGATTTCCCAGTGCTAAGTCTTTCTAGGAGAAGCACAAATGTTTAGGCACTTCAAAGGTAACATATCACAGAGGAACAAGACATGAATATTAATGTAAGACAAACAGAAACATGATTTCAAAAAGGAAAGTCAGACAGATCGTTTAAAGGCAGTGAGATAAAGAAGGAAAAGAAAAAAAACAGCCAACTCACCAAGCAGTGCTTTTAGGTAAATTGGCTTCACATCTGACTTTCTCCCTCTGTCCCTATAGTAAATACTTTGTCAAGTAAATTCTGCCACTTTGCTGACTGCTCCTTGCTGTTCCTTGGCCTCTTTCAACATTTACGCTTCTCACAGCTCATGCAAAACATATCAGCTGTCCAGCTATCTATACATCCACACAGATACAGAGTCAACATCCTTGCTCTTTAGTCTTTTTCTTACTCAACTCTGAACCCTTGCTCTGATCTGGCACAGTTCAAGTCACTTACCTTTCTTTTCACTCTCATGCATGATGCTAACAACTTCCTTCTCCTGTTCCTCTACACCTTTTCCATCAGGGGGGACCAATCAGCGCTGATCTCCCAGCGGAGTCAATCTCTGCAGCTAGGATACTCTACACACTGATCTATGCTCTTGAGAGCAAAACCAAGTAAACACAGTGTGGAAGACATTGGATATTTTGGGTTCATTTTTTAAATTGTAATCTTCTTTCTATTTTTGTTTTTCCCCAAGATAGAAAGCATTTTTTTCACAGGGGTAGCAAACTTCTTCGTTCATATGGCAACTATCACTTCGATACTAGCATTGCAAGCAAATTGCAGTGCGTGGTTTGCCCCAGAAAATTGATGGAGTGAATAAAGGAAATTGAAGATGTGGATTTCCCTGCAGCATTTAAAGTGATGAAAGTGATGGACTTAATTCTCACCAAGGCAGAAGAAGGTCAGACTGCTCTACAGAAACCTATTAAGGCCATCAGGGGAGGCTCTGAGATCAATAGATATTTAGAGGGTAGCCATAGTATAACATAAATATATTTTGGAAGAGGATAAAAGCTTTAAGAAAGAATGTAGGTGCTAGTGGAAAGCCAACAGTTGCTTAAACAAGAACAACAGGAAAAAACCCCAACCCCAAAAAAACAAAAGGGCAAAAAAATATGCTTGTGGCCCCTTGAAAGTATTTGCCCAAAACAGTGGGAGTTTTGGCTGTGTGCACACTTTTTCTTTTTTTCTCTTATGCATACAGCTGAAAACCATTTCTTTGACCTATTTACAGAACGCCAATTGGAAAAAGAGGATTTTCTTTTCTAACATATTCTGTAACAATATCATTAGTCAAGCAAATAATGACATAAAGACCGTACAAAAATGCGAGTTGGACAGACTATTTAACCTCTTCATTGCTTACAAAATATGCTTATTTTGCCTCCAAATATACTAGTTCATTAAAACTGGCTTTTTCTTTTAAGCAATATAATTATAACAGTATGGAAATAACAGGCTGACCTTTCAGCCCTGGTGTAATCATGACCTTACTTGTTCCATTAAGGTGGAGAAACTCTCTCAGGGGTGGTGTCTGACAATGCATCAGTGGGAGACTTTGTCTTTTATAGCTGTCAGAAAACATACTGGGATGCTCTATTTGCTGGATGAAGAAGATGATGCTTCCAAGAGGAATAAAACTATGAAAGCTATCCCAGTAAAACAAGAAAGTGAGGCAGCATCTGGAATGAACACAAAGCAAGAGCACCCACCCAACTGTGAATGGGAACCTACATAAAACTGACAAAGAAAAGAAATTCTAAACCTTTGAAACAGCTCCAGTCAGCTTGAAATAAACTGGACTGCTATTCTAGTAATAATACTCCTAAATAAATTGTTACAGTTCAAACAAGCAAAGCAATCAGACTTTCTTTTCTCTGCTGAAACCATATATACTGATTCCCTTTTATCTGCCTATCACAATGCTCTCCTCTGAGCCGCAATAATTCATCTCTGAGGATTGAATTCTCCCAAAAAAATTTCAATTCATAAACAGATCCTTTGGTGGCACAGCACATTGCCTGAGAGTTTTTCATTCAAGATGAATATTAAAGGCAGTTATATACAGAAACCATACTAACAGTTGGCAAAGGTCTGCAAGACCTTTTCTCCTCAGTAACAAAAGTCTTGGAAATAATATTTTAACTTTGTCTTCAGTTCTTCCCTATAAGAAAATCTTTATAGTTAAATCTAGAAAAGAAATTTGGCTTACAACTCTGTTACAATAATAAGCATTGTTTTTACAAACAAACTGCAAAGATCAATAAAAGATGCATGCTGTCTTGTGATGTGCTGCCAATGTTTTAACAAAGAGCCTTAACAAGAAAAAAGGTCCTTCCTTTGATCATGCTGATCTTGACACAGCAAGCAAGTTGTAAAAACTTTCATTTTGATCCGAAAAAATCTCTATTAGACTTGCAGAAAATATGGAAAGACAAAAAGGGGAACAGTCACTTAAAATTAGTTTTTTCTGGTGATTTTTATTTTATGTTCTGAAAAATAGATTGGTAGAAAGTCAAGAAACACACCTGTGGACAAGAACAGGAATGATAATCCAAGGCACAGATAGGATAAACTAGGGGTAGGTACTTGTCTCAGTCTTCTGGTGCCAGGTACACAGAGAATGGAGGTTTAGCTGAAACTGGGACCAGGAAGTTTTAAGCCATCATTCTCCACGTCTTAACGATTTTTGGTTCACCAGTACCGTGAGAGTACAGAGTGGACTCTCACAATAAGGACATCCAGAGAGTGTGCATAGCTATCATTTGACATGAACTTAATTCAAAGAGGCCAGAACCTAGGCAGAATTAACTCTCCCTAAGTTCAAAATTGCAGTTTTCAAGTCTCTGTTTATCTGCTGCCTAGTCTTGGAAACATCAGTGTTTGCAAATTGAGAGTTTCTCAGCAATTGACTAATGTCCAGCATCACTCAGGGTCTCGAAATTAGTTGTTCCCCTACCAGTGTCTGGTAATCATGTCCACTCAGTTAGTGCACACTGACAACTGTCATAAATCCACAGGTATGTTACACAGGGGCAACAATTTTCTTCTAAAATACTGCTGTTGCTAAATTCTTTCCTTAGACTCTATTCCAAATTTCTAGAGAACTCACTAGTTAAGTCACATACCAAAGGAAAGGGAGATTGAGGTTTATTTCCTACGTATTCTTGACACTGCCTTGTTTGGAATCAGAGGCTCTCCTAGCTGACAGGGAGTACACAGAGCGAAAGACCTCACAAGAACACGTAGTATTTGCTCCTATTCTTTAATGTTACTGTTTGCTCTCATTCTTTAATCAGCCTGATTAAAACCAATACTTTGAGATTTGTACACAAGTTATTTCAAGATTCATTGCTTCAGAAACAGAGCACAAAGACCATGAGAACTGTCCTGTAATTCTTGCCCATGAGTTGTTTAATGAGTGACTTTAATGTTGCCTAAAAAAGAACAAGGTTTTTACATTTGAAGACACCTCAGGTGAAAATGCATTGGCTCCAGAATTATCTATTGCTTTGTTTTTACTCATTTGTTGCTTTCAGAGACACCTAAAGGATGGTCTCCACTTTGATACCCTGTGATCTGAGTGCACTCCTAGCTATTCCCATTAAGAATTTGTCTAAAAACTCAGGCTTACTACAGTTCAGTCTGATTTATTTCATAGGCAAAACATTCACTCCTCAGTAATACTGTGCATGTGTCTTGATAACGTGATTAAGTAGTAGCCTAGAGATGAGCTACAGGACTTTCTCCAGATCAGAAGCAAGGCCATTACTCTTTCGTCTTGGAACTGGTAGAAGAATTCAGCAGATCACTAGCATTGAACATCACTAAATTTCAGTCATATGAAGGATTATAACCGCCAATACCAAAATCAAAATGCTTCAAGACTACAATACATGCAATTTCTCTGTGCTCACCAAACATTTCAAAACTCATCAAGTATAAGCCTTTTAGACTCCTTTGTCATCACTGATGAGCAATTCTGAACCTTTTGCTCACAGATGGGATACTGTTCGGTATATCACATGACTCCTGAGGAGTTTGGTTTAAATAATTGAAGAAACACACATAATTGAGAAATGTGGGTTGGAGTTGTGAACAGCGTAATTCAGACTTAGCTACTGTTTCAAGATTTATGCAGGGACCCACCTTTCTAAAGAAATTCCATAAGATTTAAGGTTAGATTTCACTATGATACCTTTGCCAGTCTTCTTCCAAGCTTGAGACTTGCTGGCCATCAGCATCTCTACTATTCCAAGTGGTAATTCACACACAGCTTTGGACAGGAATTTTCAGCATAGGAGAAAAAAACCAATGAAACACAGGGAAAAGTTCATACTTATTAAAAAAAAAAAAAAAAACAAACAGAAAAGAAAGCAAAGTTTGTGGCATGTTGGATGCTGTCTTAGAACAAAACTTGTACCTCCCCATAAGAAAGACCTGGGGCACATTAAGAGTAGTGATCAGTGTGGCCTTCAAACAGCGCAGTGCAGTCACATAAGGAGTTCATGTTGTAGAAAACAGCTAAAGTACTGGAGACTTATTTCAGTATGTCTTCAGCTGGAAGACCTGCATACAGTACCTCCTACTACTGTTTTGTTCAAAGCAAAACTTTTCTCGGGCTCTTGTCCTTAAAATATTGACTATCCTATTGACTCAGCTCTATTTACCCATTTAGACACAAACTCAGCAAACTGGAAGACCTGGTTAGCCAGGAAGATCCATTAGCTTAAAGAAATTCTAACAATTAGTTAATATTTATTTTGTGGGTTTGGGATAGATTTCTTTGTGTGCTTTCCCAAGAATGGCGTGAAAAAACATCCAGGGAATTTTTGATGGGTTAGCTGTGGAAACCAAGGGCACTCTTTAAATTGCTTCGCAGCAACAGTCCCCATTTCACTTCAGCCTTTGCTGATTTTTTTTTACAGCACAGTGAGAGGTTTATAGCTTGCTGTCAAAGACAGAAAGAAAGGAAAACAGAAAGGTGTCAGTTGTATCCTTGGGGCTCTGATAATCATAAAAGGATTTCCCATTTAACTGGTTCTACTTTGCATTGTTGGATCAAATCCGCCTTTTATATGTTGAATTGTTACAGTAGTGGTTTAAGCTTTCAAGTGGGAGACTTGTTACTGCTCTGCTTGTGTGATTTCAGTGCTGTTTCAGGGGAATAAAATGGGTTAAAGCTCAGCATGCCCTGGGCATGGCTCACTTTCATGGAAGCAGGATGCTGGCATTGTGATAGGCAGAGAGACACCCAGCTCCAAGAAACTGAAGCAATTACCTAGGACTCACAAGAGGGTCACCACAGGAGGGTGTTGCTGATCCAGCTGACATGGGACACTGGTACCTGTAGGCATTGAGACCAGCAGAGCTCTGTGACACCCTCTCACTGCCCAGGGATTCTGGATGCACAAATCAGGGGACATTTGGCCTTCCTGAGGAAGCAGGTCACACCATCTCACAGCTCCAGCTGATCTCACAGCTTCTGCATGTTGCAGGAGCAGCATTTTCCTCATAGCTTCTGCATGCACTTTAAATAAAATCCTCATTCCCTAGAAGTAGTGGGCACATCTTGGGAAAACAGAGCAAAATCTGAGGACACGGCACACCTCTGTTCTCCCACTTTGAGGATTATTAAGTGGGAAACTGTAAGGGCAGATAAGAGAGTAATTTGACTGCCATAGCTCAGTGATTAGATTGCAAGCAGAAGCCAAACATCCTGACCTCCTGGCCCTGCTTTAAAGATACCACCATAGTTATAAACTGCTCGGAGAGACTTGAAAATACAAGTCATGTGTGTGACATCTTACTGTGCAAACAGAAAGTATCGAACAAGAGCAGAGACAAATTACTCCACTGTAATACTAAAAAGGGTTGGAATAGGCAAGCAATCATAAATGGGATTTACGGTCTGCAAAACATAGGACCTGATTCAAGAAAAGCCAAGTGGCAGGATTTGCAGTAGTCTGAACACGCACTGTAAATGTTCATAAAGATGGCAAGATGCACATTTATCTGTGCAAAGATCAGCTGATGCACAGCTGCAAAGAGCTGCACTCCCTGGCAAGAAGTTTACAGGTCTGCTACTCATGGCACAAAGAACCAGCTCCTTACAGTTGCTTTAAGTCTGGCTACCACTTGGCTGCATTTCATGGTGCTTGGGTCTCACAATAGAAGAGGCAGAAGTCTTTTACTTTCTGTGCCACTCATGGGTTGCAGATCTCTGCCAAGCTGTACTGGCACTCTCCATCCTTTAATTATTCTCACTTCTCACACCTCTTTCTCATTGCAACATCTCCCTCAGAAGACGTGGTGATCAAAACTCCACTTAGAGCATCAGCTGGGAAAAACCCACAGGTTTGTGTGGCAGCAAGATGGAGTTTTTAAAATTGATTTATTTTTCCTTCGTAATGATTCCTAGTGTTTGATCTGGTTTTTGAATGCTACTAAGATTATGTTTTCGTTTATCTATCATAACTCCAGAGGTTTTCTCTGCAGCAGTAATGACCACCTCAGAGCCTGCAATTTTACGCAATTATAATATCAGGTTTTGCCCACGTACATTTCTTTGCATTTGTCTATGCAGAATTTCATTTGCCATTTTTTGTCCAATCACCCAGACATGTCCAACTTTCGCTGTCAAAAATAGAAGAACCACACTCCATCTAACTACTTGGTTTGCTTTTCATTCTTATCAGTTACTTTCTCATGTAAACTCTGGTGGAATTCATATATCTCCAGCTACACTTTCTGTTTTGCTGAAGCAACAGCTTCTCATCAAAATTATTGCATCCAGCTTTCCTTGGCAATATATTGGAGTCTTCATTTGCTTTGTGACTTTACACCTTTTCAATGTTTTGCATATAAATTAAACTGAAAAGGATGTAGACACAGCTGGTTTAATTCAATCCAGTTTCAAGTAAAGTTTCTAACTTTCTTCCCTTATTTTCAGTTATTTTGAATAATTATTTGTGCAGTTGAGTGGATTGTGTATAGAACTACCGGCGAGATGTGTGCAATAGCAATGCTGGAGATGATCAAAGTCTTAAAATTTTTAATTATTGGAGCTTTCCCTTCATCCTCTCTGCTTTCATTTTGACCACAGTATTGGCGTGCTTGTGTTGACTTAACAAGATCCCCAACTGACAGACTATTTGCTGGAACACGTGACTGAATCCATGAATCCAGAGCAGGATCCTTTTTGAAATATTAAATTGGAACTTCTTTGAAGAATTGGAATTGCAAATATAAACCCAGAGCACTGCACAATGCATGGGGCATTGTTTACCTTATGGTCTGTATTGGAGTACCTACTGGATAAGACATATGATTATCACACCATGTGGTGATAGAATTCTGTTCAACAAAATAAACTGTTCTTATTCCTGTCTAATGATCAAGAACAAGAGAGCTCCAGTGACCAATACTGCCTGAGCACTGAATCAGTATTATTTTCAACACACAAGAACATCCGCCAGACAGCGACATGGTGGAAAAATGTTGTTCTGCTAAACATTTTAAGAGAAATTAAAGTAAGTAATGATCCAGTTGTTAATATATCCTATTTGCCAGTGGTTTTGTTAAGTTGCAGAAAATATAATTACTTTGGAAGTTCTTGCTGCCTATTTGTTATACACCTCACATTTTATTCACACCTATAAAAAACAAGATGGTAAATGCTTTGAAATGCTGACTTCCATGCTAACTTCAGCTTTTTGCAGTTTAGACATCAGGTGAGTCTGATAGATGGAAGTGGGGAAAATTATCAATTACTGGAATAAAGAGGCTGCTTGGAGCCACATATTTAGGCCAGCTGTTCTAAAGACTAGGCATATAGTCATGGTCAGGGAGTTTCAGAGAAAAAATGGAAACAGGGAGAGTGAATACTGCAAAAAAGAAAATGAAGGTCAAAACTAGAGAGAATGATCCAAAGCATTCAGTCACAGAAATTTTAACAGAAATAATAACTAGTCTGAATGAAGAAGTGATGGAAATATCTGAAAGTACCAAAGAACTCAATATAGAACAAAGGCCAGAATAAAAGCGTGTTAATAACCAAGGACATGGCTGACAGCAACAGACTGGTTAAACTCAGAAATAACTCTCACTACTCTCATCAAGATCTGCAGGTCTATAATCTGATAAAACCACTGCACATATTATCTTTCAGCAGAGGATCTGCATGCTAACAACAGGAAGGTGAAAACAGGGTGACACCACAATGTGTGTGCTAGTCCTCTTCTTCTTATCCCAGCAGTAAGATCGAGTAATGCTGTGAGGAGACCCAAAATGAAGAAATACTGACGAAACTTTGTTGTATTTTAGGCAGGCTTAAGAAAAAAGTTCTGAGGCAAAATAATCACACTAAGGCTTGTAAAAAGAGGTAAAAGTACTTTATCAGTGCTGGAAAAGAACAATGCGACATGATGAGGAGTCAACTGCTAGTGTACCTTTTCCCTGTCGTACACAAGTGACCCTGGACAGACCACTTAGGCACGTCCTTGTGCTTTGTGGTGCCGAATCACAGAATCACAGAATTGTTTGGGTAGGAAGGGACCTTCAAAGGGGTCTGAGGGTGAGTGAAATCTATGTGGGAATGGCCATGAATGTCTGTCTTTGTTCGGAAAAAAATATCTTCTTGCTCTTTTACAAGGTCTCACAATGAGTTAATTTCCTGTTTATCTCAGATAACCAGGCCTGTGTATTTTGATCACAATTACAGGCTTAAGAAATCTGAGAATTCCCTTTTTAAACAAAATTAATTTATCTATCTAATGACAGCACAGGCACAGTAAATTTCTTTAACATTTTCATATTGATTTTTTTTTTTAGATTTTCCATGGAAATAATACGTACTGAACTGTAAATTTGTACAAAAATTGCCAAAGACCTCAGCATCAATAGTGCACATTTACTGATTAATATTTCATAATTATTTTTAACACAACATTTTAATGATCAGTTTGAGCTTTACCCACTACTTCTCAAAAATGGGTAATATCTTACAGACTGTTTTCATTTCTTCACACCTGAATTATACAGTAGCAAAGGTTCTTTAAGGAACATGATTGTAATCTTCCTACTAAAACCAAGAATATATTTTTGGGAGGTGGGCTGTACAAATGATAGAGAGAATAAGCTTAATATTAAGTAAGAAGGACAATAATAATGCTTAACTTTGATATTTATGTTTCAGAGTTTGTGGCCAGGGTAGGGGTATAATAGACTCTTATTAAAATTAAACACGAAAGACCCTGCCTAAAAGATTTTAGTTGTATTTTCTCTGTATGAATGAGAATACAGTCCACTACTAGGTAGCATGCTATATAAAAAAAAAGCCAAATCAATATAAAAGTGCATTGAAAATGGTGAGGTAAAAATGCTGCTTATGTTACACACAAGCGGTCATTATTCACAATAGTGCCTGGATTTTACAGACTGTGTGAAACTGCAGTGTTCATTCATTTTGTTAACAGAATTGTGGACCAGTTAAAAGCGACATGAACTCCTAGACACTTCTGCATTCTGGATTGCACAGAATTACTTCCAAATTCAGCACCTAAGAGGGAGACAGGTCAACACGGCCAGGGAATGCAGACTGGCCACTAATAAAATTGGTGTCTGCAGACTTGGAAGAAGCATGTGGATGACTGCTGCACCTGAGCTAACAGCATGTGACCCAAAGTGACAAAGCAAAAAGAAGATTTCTAAATAGATCTACACACAGATACAGGTATATAGATGTGTAGACATAGAGAAAACAGTTTTTTCCGGACACTCAGACAACTAACTGGAAGAGAATAATCTAGGTAAAAGGCAAACCTTAAAGAAAGACAAATTAGGGCACTTTACCTCTCCTGAGGGCTGAGACCTGCTTCTCCCTGCTGACCTTGCAATTGCAAACAGTAACTTTCAGAACTGTTAGTGAAACCTGGTGCAGCTGACTGGTGAAGCCCCTGCATCACATCTCGCATCTCCTTTCTGAGATCTGTGACTGCGCTGAACGCACAGAACATTCAGTTCTGTAATTCTGAAACTGTCTGAAGTCACCTGACTTCAGGTGGGACCCTGAAGGATCCAGACCCTTCTTACAGAAATTTGCTGAAATTGCATCAGATTTGGTTCCTTTGATAAAACAGATTCCTTCAACACTATCTCAGCAGTCTCCACCCATTTCAACTCTTCCTCAAGTCCTCATGTCACATTCAATTTACTCATTTTTGTGCTAGAAAAATGCCACTATATGTGAGATATACCACAGCTGTCTGAAATTTTAGATAGTTTGCACTAGGAATAAAACACCATGTAAAATAGTAAATATGACACAGAGCTGGGAAAAAGCACATAAAAATAGAAAATACACTGTAGAGCCACAGGGCATCCTATGGGATATAGGAGATTTTAAAGGCCGAGTGATACTGGGCTGGACCGTAGCCAGGTCTGAATTATCTCTTCAGGAAAGAGAAAAGAAACAATAGCAACTGAAAAAAAAAAAAAAAAAAAAGAGAGAGACCCAGTTGGTTGAGGTAACTAGGCAGGTAAAGGAGTTATCACTGTTCCTGAAGTTTTTATTGTGCTTTCATCCCTATCCCTCTCTCATTCCTCTGCTGCACAGCCCAGTGTGCTACTCTTGAGAACATCAAAGTAGGAGCAGTATTTCTCTTCTCACATGAGCTGGGCAGAGACAGAAACAGTTGCTGTGTACCGTCTGTTCCATGAAATCTCCCCATATTCTGCCAGTTTCGCCTTTAACAGGAATGTGTGCATTTCTAAAAGCTTTTGTAGCTACACCCTGACGTCTCCCAGATCATTAAGAATGGAGGCTAGATGTTCTTGCATATACCCCATTTCAGAAGCAGGTGGCAGGTGGGGTGTCTCCCACGCTGAGCACCATTCTGCTGTGTGCCAGGGAAAGAAGCTGATTGTTCAGGGATTACGGTGATACAGTTGGAAGCAGAGGAGCTTGTCTCTTTGTTAGCTGGCATTCTGGAGGAGAAGACTCTTGGCCTCCAGCACGTCCTGAACAGCAGCTTTGTCATAGCATAGGTGGTGGGAGCCAAATGCACAGCGCAGAGCTAGACTAGGAGAAGACCAGGAGACTGTGCTGCCCCTATTGAGTAACAGTTTCACTATCCCAGGACAGCTTAAATTCTTCCTGAAATTGTATTTCTGAGAGAAATTGGGCTGTTGAGTGCTCAGCTTGGAGTGAGACAGTTCTGCGTGAGGACATGCACCATTCTGCCCTCTGCAGCATGCCAGGACAGCAGAACTGCCATTACCAGAAAAAACAGAGCATATGTTTTCTAATAACCACCCATCTGTTTATCTTTTTTATGCATTTACCCACTCTGACTGCACCTAGGGTTGGTGTCTGCTCAGAAATAACAGACCTCAGCAGGGAACATCTGAAGGCAAGCAGAGGCAACACAAAGACTCAAAATAACAATGACAAATAGGATAGGGTGATATTTTGTCTCCACCTGCCAAAGGACTAGAGGGCAGCTTTTAGAACTTCTTTGCATGTACAATTGTTATACTTCACCTACCATTTCCAAGATCATCTCTGATGATTTCATCTTTTCTTTTATAGTTTCCTTTATGTATTTTCATTATGCATACACACATAGAATTATGTAAGACAATGGTGAAGTTCTGTTTCTGTGTCTTTTCTTGTTCTGACACTTTGAAGATTCACAAGAGTTCTCACTAGTGTGAGCTTGATATTTCTCAAAAAATGTTCACCTTCTCTTCCTGAACATCCCCTCTTGCCAGCCTGCATGTCAACAGAGAAAATCTTACAGCAAATATTAAACAGCTGTTTCTCCCATCTACAGTATCATACATTGTACCTTTAGAGCTTCTGTATATTTTCACTGATCCCAAAGAACACACTAAACTTGTGTGGCACTGGCAATAAATAAGCTTGTAAAGATGTGTCAGCTAATACTGTGACAGTTCATAATAAAGGAGCTTTTTCTCTTCAGTACACATGTACAGCAAACTTCCATAAAACATCCATGAACTTATGTGCAGAAAAATCCCAACCTAAAATTTCTAGGATCCCCAGCCCTAATTTGAAAATCATCTTCAAGAGATGCCACAGTGTCTATATCTTGGTCAGGCATCTGGAACTGCAGTGGAAAAGCTTCCTATTTTCTCTCACACCTGCTCATTTTGGTTTTATAAATAGATGATCTCATGGAAACAAGCAGAGTTCAAAATAGTGAAAGATGGGAAATGTCTTCACGTTGTTCATATCTCATCAAAAAAGCAAATCGCATTGCTTACACTTCTTCTCTTTATTTAGTTCTTCACCCATGAATAAGTTCCATACTGCTGCATCTTACTAAAAGGAGTCTGAATATTATTTTGGAAAAAAAAAAAATCTTCTTTTGTAATTTTCCAATTATTTTTTTGTGCACACACTGGAAAGAAAACCAGAGTGGGCAAAACTCATTTGGTAATCTCACTCTCACTTCAGAATTTATTTCAATCTCATTTTGATTCCTCAGCATGGCCTTTTTTTTGGCATAGTATTCAAGCCTGTGAATCTAAATTTGATCAATGCATATTTGTATTCTTCCATAGATCCTACAGCTGTCAACATTTTTTTCCAGCTAATGAAGCACATTCTCATCGTCACCCACCAGTGAAAGAAAATTCACTGCAGCTACATGGCTAATGAGAACACATTAACACTATTTGAATGTACAGCACAGCTTCAATTATTACTTAAAGACAGAGCTATGTTATAACAGTTAATGCACACAATTAACTATTGGAATTCCTGTTGTTTGTGTATTTCTATTGTCTTTGCTATGGCAAACTGATTCCGTCCCAAAGAAAAAAAGCTGTTGTGTAAAAGTATTTTTATGAATCACAGATCATATCAGGCCTGGAATAAACACTGAGTTTTACCAGATGTATGGAAATTAATTTTTTCAATCTATTAAAAGAGTTTTGATAAAGGGCTCCCAGGAGGTTGAGCGAGTAAGCTCCAACACAACAGTAGAGATATATGTTACAGCATTGGCACCCTCTCTGAACTTACTCTGTACTCATATCTGGGGGGAAAAATGGGTAGGAGAATGACCATCATCCTACTGCTCTTGTTTCCCTACTGGTAAAAAAGTTACCAGTTAGGTTAAAATAATGCCTTGCTTAAGGTGAAAGGTTTGGGTACAGTTTTGTTTTTGTGGGATTCATGGATGAAGATTCCTGCATGAAACAGCTACCATTCCATCCCTGAATATTTATTTTACACTGTACCTTACACTGTTGGATAAATTAAGCAAAATTTGCAAGTGTCCACACCTTCTGACACAGATTTTTTCACTTTCAAATGTCTGAAGGAAGAGCAAATAATAGTTTATAAATCAACTATCTCTGTAGTTTATCGAGAAAAGCAAGGCTTCTTCCAAATGCCCTCTGATATCATTATAAAAATGACATAGAATATCTTCTGGGAATATATAACACAGATCTTACAAATTGCCCTCTTAAAAAAGTCTGCTTCAGTCCACAGAAACTAAAAGGAGATGGCAGGATGCATAACTCACTGTCCAGTTCTGCGATTTCTGCACCCAGGTAGATGAAGCCCTACCCGAAAAGGAAGTGTTTATCAAAGGATTCAATACCAGCATGACCTGACTAAGGCCTACAGAACAAGAGGAGTCCTTTAAGTTCTGTGAAGTTCCGTGGATCTTTAACCCAAAAAACTGCATTAATTAGGAATTTATGGAGAAGACACAATTGTATCCCAAAACCACCTTAGATGTTGGCAATACAGCCCAGAGATGTCTTATGAGTTAAGATGCAGAAGGAAAGGAACATCATCACCTTAATTATATACAATGAGTACATGAAATATATGCCAGAATCCTCTGTGTCTTCAAGTATGTCTGTTTCACAGAACTGTCTCAATAAATAAACCAGGGTTTATCCCCTGTGTGTTCTGGATAATAAATATGATGATAATCCTTCAAAGGAATAAAAACAGGAACAAGAGCAGGTGAAATCTTTGGATCTGTATTGCAGACTTAACTGGATGGTTTCTGGCATCCTAGCAAAAATTATTTTTTACTACAGACTAGCACAGGATAATGTTGGAGGAAAGCTCAGGGGAAGAATACACTTGTCTTGTTCATGACACAAAGCCCCTGAACTTGGGGATTTTTTTACACCGACACAGTGCAGAATTATAAAAGAGTTGAAGAAAGTTATTTTAAAGGCACATAAATACGCATGCATTTATACCTTAGCTACCCTTAAGCTGCTGAGGGCCACTCAAACCCAAAATGTTGCTGCTAAATAGTTTAGGGCAGGATCCTTCGAAAAGTTAATCCACCTCAGGGACCTGTGCCTAGTTCTGTTGTCTCACATTGTGAGGTGTCTCTGCATCAACAGGGACCCTTTTGCTCTTCACCAGCTGCTAATCCTACCCACTGGGCAACTTAAGAGCGGGCAAGGAGGGCAGCAGAAGGCTGTTGGACCTGCCCAGTCTGTTCCCTGGATGGTTTCTCACCCTGACTGAAATGAAGAGAGCTGGGGCTACATCTGTTTGCTAATTTAGCTGTACTTTATTGTTGCCCCTGCCTGGTAAATCACATAGTTCACAGTGTCACAGAACTAGAGCTGTGACACCTTCCCACTTCCCAGGTTTTTTAGCAGCTTGTCGCTAAACGTGTGTATGAACTATGTTTTCACACTTATTTGGATAGCACCAGGCATAGTCAGTCATATCCTAATCTTAATATTTACTTGGAATGGAAAAATATTGAGTATCTCCTGAGAGGCAGAAGGATCCTCCCAGGGGACTGAATCCCTATTAATCTCCCTCTTTTATTCTGCATAATTCTTTTCTAGGCATTGTACCTTAAGTTTTTATTGAAGCCAGATAAAAACTTTTTTTGCACTGAGTGAAGTCATTTTTACAGATATCTTGTTATGAAGAAATAGTACTATGATTTCAGATCCTGTTAAATTGAGAATATATGTCTGATATATGTAAGAACGGAAATCTTTCATTTGCTTCAGTTAAGATACAGTCAGTCATGGGACTACCACAGCACTGGTATTAACATGGTCCTGGTGCTAAGGCTATTAACATGGCCTCAGTTGCTAAGCTCAAGAAACCTAGATAAATTCTTCTGGAAAGAGCTACTTCTGCATGAATCTCCTCTCTATATGTTTTTTCTGGCTGGAATATTGATAAGGTTGCATTGGGTCTGGCTGAGCTGGAGTTCATTTCCCCAGAGCAGCCCTCACAGTGCTGTGCTTTGCATTGGTAGCTGGGAAGGTGCTGATAACACCCCAGTGCTTTGGCTGCTGCTGAGCAGCGCTGGCACAGCTTCGGTGCCCTCTCTCCAACATTTCACCCTCACCAGTAGGATGGGGGTGGGCAAAATCCTGTGAGGGGACACAGCCAGGGCAGGTGGCCCAAAGTGACCAAAAGGGTGTTTGATACCGTATGATGTCAGCTCAGATATAAAAGCTAAGAGAAAGGAAAAGGAAAGGCTGGCATTTGATACTGATTACATTTGTCTTTCGGAGCAACTGCAATGCGTGCTGAAGCCCTGTTTGCTGGGAAGGGGCTGGACATTGCTTGCTGAGGGGAAGTAGGGAATAAAATCTTTGGGGTTTTCCCTTTGTTTGTGAGTGCACAACCTTCACTTTTGTGTTAGTAAACTGCCTTTATCTTGACCCAGGAGGTTTTTTTTAATCTTATTTTCTCCCCACCCTGGTCTTCTGAGGGAGTGGTAGAGTGGTTTAGTGGGCACCTGGCATCCAGCCAAGGTCAACCACCACCAAAGACCATCACCTAAATTTCGTTTTGACCAAAACATAGCAACGGGGTGAGTTTGCAAACCCTGAATATAAAAATAGATTCAAGCATGCTTTTAGTAGCAGTCAGATAACCACACACAGCAAATTAAAAAAAAAATCTGTTTGCTTATAGTTTTTAATTACTATTTATGGTCCGTTCTGTATTGCGTGATCCTGTCTTATGATACTGAAATGTGATTTTAAGATTCTCCCTGAGCGAATAATTTTTGAGCGCAGTGTATGTGGATTATATATTTATAAGAAGTCTATGATAAAGAAGCCCTGATTGAGTTCAATTACTCAGGACTTGTATTTATTGAAACAATCTCCTATTGTTCATTAAAGGAATTCATGGAGCTCTTTCATCCCTTCAGCAAAAACAACAAAAAAACTCTGAGCATTATCTAGAGATATCTCTGGTGGATTTGGTTTTGCTTCATCACGGTAAATTAGAGTTGGGGCTTGAATTGATTATTGAAACCAGGGACTCAGGGTCTGAGTCCATTGTTCACACAGGAAGTCCATCCATGTCAGAGACAAACACCTGCTTTAAATTACTTAAGGGAAACTTGAGTTACTGTAGTGTAACGGAGAGGATAATTCAATCAATTAACCAAAAGGTTGTAAAGGAATTCTTTGATCTTGGACTAAACTTTTGCTCTAATTTACATAAATTTACATTGATTATACTTTAAAAAAGGTATTTCCATAAATTTAAAAGTTCAGTATTCGGTCAGTGATCCCACTGGCTTACTCCAGAAATAAGTAACACTGTAATGTTTACAACCCATATCACCATTAGGCTGCAGCCACAAATTAAGGACTTTCAACTCTCAATGAGTTGAAAACATTTCCTCTGGTTTAGTCTCTTAACATACAAAGAATGGCTAAGTCAAACTCTGCCTCAACCCACTTTTAGTAGGATCCAGTTAAATTTTTCAGCTCTTCTTGATCATAAAACACACAGTTTGGGGGTAACATCCATACAGCTAGAGACAGCCTTAACACACGGAAACGCAAAAATGCTACTGGGGAAATATAAAGCCCTCAAAAGCTAAGAGCACATACACTGTGCTCTGCTCAATAGACCAGATCCATATCTATTACTTGGACCATGCAGCCTCCTGAAGGCATTTCTGTGATTCTTATTAAACTGAAGACACAGTTAAGATCTGGATGTCTCTTACCATTGCTGTATGATATGCCAGCTCTGGTTATAATCCAGCCATGATCTTTTTTAATTCCCTAAGTATCAAAAAAAGTATCAGGTCCTCACTTACCGAAGTTAATGTTCTCATAACACTTGGCTGAGCACACCAAAGAAGACCATAAGGGCAATGGTCAGAAATTTCATAAGCTAATTGGTGACTGAAGTTCAGTTTTAAGCGAACCTGGGTTTCACACTACCTTCTCATGTGTGTGCAGAGGAGGTTTATTTGGTGGTACAGCTTCCAGAGGTGAACTAAGAAATGCTTAGTTTTGCCCATTCAAAGTGCATTTGCTGCTCTTGCAAATTCATCCCTGAGCCTGCACAGCTCTTAAAAGTAACAGGAGGTCAGTGACTCCTGGGAGGGAGGGAGTGATTTTTAATTAATGCTGCTGGTCTTTTCTGCAGCAGTCTTCTAAAACAGCTGAGTGATAGCTAGCATGCACTCTGCATTTGACTGTCTTGTTTTCCACTCCCCTTTATATTGTATGTCTTCTTTCAAGTTTACAGAGGTGCCTATTGGAAAAAAATAGCCATTAACTTGTCCAACACATAGGGAAACCCAGCAACTAAAGAAGTCTAGCAATAAAAACCTTACAATGCTAGCTAACAAAAGGTTGCTATTTATGGTGTCTTGAATCTCCAGGGGAAAAGAACGCATGGAGAAGCTGAAAGAAGACAGGTGGGAGGGAGAGATATTCTTGCTGAACAATAAAAATTATTGCTCCTCACTTTTGTGTTTGCACTTCATTTTGAAAAGTAGTATCCTACTATGTTGATTCTGAGCTCAAACAGAAAAGAGCAAATGCCAGAATGGTATTAGGTTTTAGTCAGAAGAATGGTTCAGGGAGTTTAATAACCACAGAGGAGAGGCCACAAGGAAGAGCTGAGATTGATTGCTGTGCAAACAAAAATAGGTCTAACCTTCCACTACATCTCTACTTCTTCAAGATAAAAAAACCACCAAAAACCCCCAAACTTCTGAGTTCTTTTACATGTCGCTTGTTCGAAACAACTAAATATCGCTGTTTACACGATGTGTGAGACTTAAAATCACAGGCTGGGATCTTTGTCAGCAGAATCACTCTTGAAATCTACAACCTCTGCCAAGTCTCATCAGGTAGGGATCTGACCTGTGTCTTCTCTTGGCTCACAACATTTGCAGGCAATACAATTGTAGTGGGTTGATCCTGGCCAGCTGCCAGACACACATCCAACTGCTCTCACACTCCCCCTCCCCAGCAGGATGGAGAAGAAAATGAGACAGAAAAGCCCATGTGTTGAGACAAAGACAGAGAGATCACTTATTAAATACCATCATGACCAAAACAGTCTTGAGGAAGATTAATTTCATTCATTGCCAATTAAGATAGAGTTGGATGGTGAGAAACACAGACAAAATTAAACCAGCACCTTCCCCTTGCTCCCTTGCTTTATTTATTCATTCCAGTATCCCTACCTCTTCCACCTCTCCAAACAGTGCAAGAGGAAGGAGGATGAGGTTTGTGGTCACCCCATAGCATCTCCTCTCTGCTGCTCCTTGCTCCTCACACTTTTCCCCTACTCCAGCATGGAGTCCCTTCTGTGCGATCCAGTTCTTTAAAAACTGCACAGACACGGCTCCTCTTCATGAGCTTCAGTCCTTTAGGATTAGCCTGCTCCAGTGTGGGCTGTGCCCAGGTGTGTGTTGAGAAAACTGCCCAATTGAGTGTGTCAATAAGCAGCCCATCGTCTCCACTTTCTGTCGATAATTTCCAAAAAGCATTAATTCAGTTTCTAACTAGAATGTGCTGCCAGGCCTAGGCAGAAAGCAAGGAAGGAGCAGTGCTGAAGGATAGGGTTCTCCCTCAAATCTGTCACCTGTTCTTGCTTTGCATCTTTTTTTAGTAATTCTTACACTTGTGTCAGTGGAACATTTTGCCTTCACAAGTGTATTACCAAAAGTATGTATATATAAAATACATATATAATCTTACATATGGATTTATGAAACACTCAGACTGCTCAATGAAGACAGAAGTAGAAGAAGGGGGCTTTATGAATGCTACTCACTACACCACTGAAGATAATCAGAAATCAGCTCTGGGTTTCCCCCGATGCCTTTACCCCTGAACTACATCTAATCCTGCCTCCTCAAATGATTCCGACTATAATTCCATTTTACTGTGAATAAACATTTAACCCTTTGAACTCTCCTTTTTATTGCAGAGACTTTACTTTCTTTTCTTCTCACTTTACTTGTTTGTTTGTCAGAGAGGAGCCTATTTGTCCTATTTGTTCTCTTCTCTCCTTCCCCATCACGTATTAAAATGTTAATTTTTTTCCTATTGGAAAAAATACTGAAATTCTACAGCAGATCCCCTTTCACTCTCACCTTGTCTGAACTGATTTCTACTCCAAAATTGCTTTATTCGACACCATCTTGTGTCCTAGATTCTATGGGCTGTTGGCAGTTGCCTTCAGTTATATCTTTTAATCTTCCCCTGTCACTCATTTAAACTGCTATCTCTGACTTATCTTGCTCACCTGTCATTCACTTCAATCCCCTGACTTCAATTCACTTCTTTTTTTTTCCTTAGTGAGGCAACTTAGACACTCATCATGTCAGCTCTCGATTTAACAGAAAACCCGAAAAGAAACGGATACACAAAGGACTAAAGTCTGTTCTGCTATGTCTGTACATATTAAATTACTTAAATGGAGAAAAGTTGTTTTAAATGCAAGAAGAACTGAGATTCTAGTCTCAAGTGTGCCTGTTGGAGCACTTTGAAAATGGTAAAGGCAGATGAGATCAAAAGGCTGAGTGGAGAAGAATACGTAACTGGGTACTTGTACTCTTTTTCTTCCTCTCAAGAGACAGTGATGTTTTGCAATGCAAACACCGAAAGGAAATGAAATAAAGCTTTTTTCAGCAATAGTTTTGAAATTGCATGGAACTTCATAATCTTTCCCTACTTTAACACTGAGTTTAGGAGAAGACAACTTTCAAATGGATTAATGTAGACATAAAATCGAATGCAGAAAACTTTTGAAGCTTCCCAAATCTCTCCTCAACACTTTCCTGCTCACAGTTTAATGTAGACTAGTACATCATACATCATGGCAAGTGCTGTGAAAGTGTTACTCCTCAACAAATTCGCAGGCCTTAGCACCTAATTCATTAAATCTACTTGTTTAAATGCCATACTAATGAACCATAAGCAAATTTAAAAATGCAAGGGCTATATACTAAGCAAAATAACTCAAAAGCAGTACATACTTTATCAGTCTAGGTTTTGCATTACAAAGTCAGGAAATTATTCTTCTGGTAGCCTTATTTTAATTTAGAGAAGTGCTATTCTGAGTGTTGTGGTTCATCCTTCAAAAGAACATGACATGGACCCAGCTTAGTGAAAATAAATAATTTCATAAAATACCATTCAATCTTTGCTCGCTTGTCGCCTCAAGGCCATAGTGCTGATATTTGCAGTAGTTATGATGGCAGCTGAGACATACAGACATTTAACAAATGGTCCTTCCCTACTCTGACAGCAGCTTTTTTAACAGCTTTGGAGATCTGCAGAATAAAGGTGCACAACGATGATTTTGCTTTCCCAGTCTCTCCTGCCTTTGGATCCCGTGTAGAAATTGCATCCTGCAGAGCAAAAGGAAAACACCTTCAATATGTTTATATTAAGCAAAGCAATAGACAAGCCAACACAGCAGGATACTACATTTTTGACACTAGGCTGTCTGGCAGCCTGTGAAGACACTTTTTCACACACCTTCAGTTCCCAGCTCTGATCCTCCACATTATTTTGTGTTTTTGCTTGGTGCAAAATGGTCAGTGGCATGAATTACAACCCAGAAATTACAATGCATCCATTACAAGAGCAGTTTAAAGCATCCTGTATTCAATTCTCAATAACAGCCAAAGACACATGAGAAACCCAAAACCCTCCAAAACATTTACAAAACAAAAC
This sequence comes from Oriolus oriolus, assembly GCA_013400235.1. Classification (NCBI taxonomy): domain Eukaryota; kingdom Metazoa; phylum Chordata; class Aves; order Passeriformes; family Corvidae; genus Oriolus; species Oriolus oriolus. Next base: position 2,003,253 of record VXBT01003513.1, on the reverse strand, counting down.
CATACGAAACCTAACACCAGCATGAATTGTTTTACATACTGAAGAGGTTCTTAAACGGTTCTTAGGGTTATTGTAACTATGGTCAATTTATTATGCTGAAAGCACAGCAATCCAAGGGAGATTCAGAATGCTGAATATGGATTATATTCATCTTGCAGCTGATACTCAAAAAAAGGGCCAGTATACACTTCATGTCCTAAAATCCACTGTAATAAGGAGCCAATAGATACTCTGCACAATCTTGTGGATCAGGATAGCTGTTTTCTATGTTTATGTGCCACCCATTTCCCCCTCATCTGTACATCTGTATGCAGCAGTAATGAATCCCTGGCAGTCATTTGGTACTAGTGCTTGGCAGATATGAATGCTGCAGGCCCATCTAGGACAGTAGGATCAGAGTTCAGCTCTGTACAGAAAAATTCAGAGCATAGGCACTTGATTGTTAGGGTTTTATGTCATCCCTACTCATGAGAAAAGCATGGCTGTAAGATGAGTATTGCACTGAGCAGTGGTTTGAAATTTTCTTCATATTCTGATTGTAAAAGATTTCAAAGAAGTGACAGTCACAGTCTAGATTTAAACCCACTGCTTTTCTTGGTTACCTTTCTCAGACCCATTGGAAACCACACATGGAGGTGCCCCCTCACCCTAAGACACAGATTAAACACCACCACTGCAAATAAAGCAAAAAGATTGAGGAAAATAAACACACTGTTACTAAGGCTGGACAAAAAACATTCACAGACTGATTGACTTAAAATCAGCCTGAAAAAGCAGGAAGACAAAAAAAGACTCTGCTATACTGAGAGTCTGCTTGAAAACAGCTTTGCAGCAGAAACAGAGAGATATCCCATTATTCCCCACCAGCCGTCAGAAAGTTCACCCATAGACAGCCAGTGCCTAAACAAGGAGAAGTCATTAAAAATCAAATTTGTTCAAAATGGGACAAGGCTGTGGCAAGGATTTAAAGGAAACTTTTTGCCTCAGATCTACTCTCTCAGAATTTAGACTTTGGAAAAAGGGAAGGGTATGGTTGGCTTTGCTTTAAGACATCTACAGAAGTAGATTTTTAGGGTTTTAAGGGAATGGCATTTTCCACAGCACTGCGGCAGCCTAAGCTTCCTCAGACACAGGGCCTGCAAAGAAAACTTACATTAAACAAAAAGACAACTAACCTTAATATCTAAAATATGCAAAAGGAAGGCAAGGAAAACAAGCTGGAGAGTAAAGAGCTGTTTAATATCCTCAGTCTTGCTGAGGTAGGATGTTGATTTCAGTCTTATTGAAATCATTGAAAAGATTTGCAGTCACTTTGAGAGAGCTGTGCATTAAGCTTTCCTTTATCACCGCATAAGATCTAACATGTTTAGCAATCATTAGTACCTCATTCATTAATTATAAAGTTCTCTAGGATATATCCATGTAAAGACAAACAAACGAAAAGCTAATTTCTAATATCCTTCTAAAAGCTTCATGGTAACTCCTGGCTTTGCCAGAGAAGGTTTTTCAGGTTTCTTTTGCTCATAAACCAATATAGAATTTAAATATAAACCATACATACCATATTGAATTACTTGCTCCAGACATGAAGATTTAAGAGGGTAGGCTATTCCCAAATAACATTAAAAGATTATTAGTGAGTCTGAATAATTTTATTAATAATGATGACATAATAGTAAATAACAATTAAAAGTCAGAAATATCTTCAGTCCCACCCCAAAGTGATTAGCTGTTACCTGGTTCAAAATGTGTGCAAAGTAACATGCACAGATTCCTCTGGTCTGCAGTCTCAGTACATTTGCTGTATTTTGAACCTTAGCACCTAAGACCACAACAGGAGAAATCTCAAGACAGAGATGGGAAAGGAGACAAAGGAGGTATCCAGGATCTCACAGCCAAAGCAGCAATTGAAATCACTGTGTTTAATGCTGGTGATGAGTACTTTGAAGTGGAAAACTAAAAGCAGAAACAAGTGCTCCAACCCACCACTGTAAGCAATGCCCTCTGCATGCTCACAAATAGAGCAAATCCTTTTGTGCTTTTCATCCATTTTCAAGTGCCCTAACACTAAAGCAGCAACTTGCAGTGATGCCCCTCACTCAGCTGCTGGGCTTTGCTATGGCTGGGATTGCCTGAGGCCTTCTTCAGTGCTCCGTACCAAATGGGGAAATGAAACAGCAACAGAAAAGTTGCTTCTCAAGTTCTTCTCTCCTTCAAGTATGTATCAAAAGATCTCTCCAAGAAGAAAAGACATTTTTCCCATATTCATTCTAAGGTGGAGTCTGGATAGTTTATGAAAAGAACTCTTATGTTGTGGATTACCTCAAAAATGCTAGTACTCATTTTCCCTTCAGTCTAATATTTCTGCAGAAGTAGTTCCATGCATGCATAATTATAGACATATATATCCTTTTAAAAGCTTTTTAAACACAATTTATTGTCTTTGTACTTCTTTGTTTCAGGGAAGAGAAGGAGCAGTAGCAGCCTGCCCTTGTGAATCGTGAGTAGAGTGATACTGAAACCATCCACCATCCCTCAGAAATGTCTCCTGACATTACATCATCTAACTTTAAAGGCCTAGCTGGAGAGTCCTGACTCCTCAATCAGTGAATGAAGAAGAGCATCTGGAAAGCATCTAAAGAGGGAAGCAAATGTATATGTAATCTCAGTGGTTCAAATTACTTTCTGGAGTTAACTCTTCCCATGGCTCTACAGGGAATTTCAGCTTTTAACCTAAAGTGAGTAACTAAAATGTTCTTACTGTAAATGTCAAGAATATCTTCACAAGATCCCAAACATCAGTTCCCAGCTTCCCTTCCTGCTTATGGGGAAGATCAGATAAACCAGTTAAATTACTCTGGTTTTCTTTTTGTCAAAAAAAAATCATTTATCTCCCTGAACAGCCACCTGTGAGTTAATATGTGTAATTATTCAGTATGTCATAATCAGAAACTGATAAGACATATAATCCTTTTTGTAAAAGTAACTTAATAGACAAACATTTGGGATCAATGGTGTGCACTGGTTTGGGGTATTGTTTTTTAAACTGATTCATATAGTCAAGGCCAGAAAACATGATTGCCTTTATTTCGTCTACTTTCATGAGCAATAGGAGAATATAGAACAGAACAGAATCTAGAAGAACAGTTACTATTTAGCAAATCATACAGAAAAATTACTAATACCTGACAAGACCAGAGGATTGGAAGCAAATCTGTAGACAAAACCCATTTCTATCTTGGTTTGTATGGAAGGTTGTATGTGTAGTACTTAAACAATAAATTAGCCAAAGAGGTATTTAGGGATTTTTTAAAATCCAGTTCATTTATAAGTTTGAACTTTTAGTATCTACTCTAGACATACATTCACGAAGTTCATAAAACATTTATTAACAAAACTGAGGAGATGTAGAGCTTTTGCTCCATGCTGTAAAATTAAAATTCCATATAAAATATAATTTTGCTATCAAATGGACCATAAAACACCCATGAATTATTTTTACATAGACAATATAAAAAACACAGACTTCTGCCCAGACAATCTCTATTAAAGAGAGAAACATGCTTATGTCCAACAACTGACTTAAAATTGCAGGGCTGGGCCAACTCTGAATTATTTTTAGCACATCAGGGGCGGAAAGCATGAGACCACATTCAGAGATTCACAGCTAGACACGATGCCTGAGTTCAGTAAAACACAGATCGCCCTGGCTTAACAGCCAAAGTCGTCAGCCCTTGAAATGGTCTAAGAAAATCTTTCCCAGCACAGATGAAATACCATACAGCGGACTTCAGGGTCCTGTGTGGTTGGGGTGAGCAGAAAGGAGCAGAGCAGCGCTTCATAATCCATACTAGTGTGCTTTTTGAATACAGCTGTTTCTGCTTGCCACCCCTTCAGACAGACCTGCTGTTCGAAGCGGCTTCAGACCCCACCTCCAGCAAATTCTGAAGCTGCATGGACAACCTGTGTGTAAAATATGTGTTGGTCATGTCATGGTCACTCGTCACATCGTGTTATGTCCCCCCGTGTTCACTCGTGTTTCAATGCACGCTGCACCGCTTCTCACCCAGTTCGGAGGGTTGGATGCCTCCAGCCTTTTTCCTGCAGAGGGAGCAGTTGCCCTGAGATTATCCTGGGCTCCCGAGCATCTCTGTCTCTGCACGGAGGCGGAGAGAGGAGAGGCTTCATACAACAGCTGCTAAAGGAAAAAAAATTGCACCACGTCCTTTCTTGCTTCTGCTTTCTAACTGATCACACTGGGTGCAACAGGCATGGAAGCCCCAGGTTCCTCACGTGTCGGGAATCACTGCTCTCCATTCCTACAAGTTGTTTCTAGCCATTTTTTCTAAAGGGTTGGAGGTCTGTGTTTTCAAAAGCAACAAGTGATATTAGGCTCCTTGACCTTTGTCGAGCTTACTTAAAAGGGTTTTTCTCTGAAAGTAATGTATTCCAGCTCTTGGATTGTAAAACCAATTATTTAGGTATCTCACCCACCAAGCAGCAATGTAAAACAAAGAAAAAGCATGGAGGCATCCAGACTCTAGTCCTTTTCCAAAAGCCAGTCTGACAATTTTAATAATGAACATCAACTTCCCTGTGCTACCCATACAGACACGTGCCAGTTATTCTTTCCCCCTACCCTACGTGAGAGAGAAAAGCATCAGAGATGAAAGGAAAAGGGTGAAAATACTGAACAAATCAATTGCTACATGTGTCCCTTAAATGTCTCACCTGCTAAACCTCCTGAAGATTCCCACTGGCATTTGCCGGTTGTATTTGGTTCCAGATGCTGGGAGACTCCCTGTACTTTGATTTCTTTGTAAGGTAGCTCTCTGCCTTGGTGGTGGCCCTGTTAAAAGCAGTTCTTGCCAGAAGTGCCTTACGAGGAATTAGAAACCACAAACCCCCTAGGAAGTACATGATACATAAAGGCCATGGCAATAGGGTGCTGTCATGCTTTCTTCAAAAATAAGCGGTAAGATGCCCATTGACTTTGCTGGTGACAGGATTTCATAGCATGTACACAAAGACCAGGTTTAAGTGCTGCCCCGGTCTCAGTTTCATTCCTCATGAGTAAGAAAGAGAGTAGAAACTTTTAAAATCCCCAAACCAGCATTGATACTTCAGTACTATCTCAAGTCCCCACAGGAAAGCCTTGTGTATTCTTGTGGGAGTTTTTAATGCTTGTCATTAAAAGCTCATTCTCCTCATTCTCACTCTGACAGTTTGCTATAGCATAACTTTTTAACCTTAGCTGAAATGGCTTAAGACAGCTATGTTATGTAGAGCATCTCCAGGATAACAAAGCAGGAAGCAAATTCTATGGTTGTAAGAAAAATGAGAGGGAAATGAGTGAGCTAATGCCAGAGAAAGGGGATACCCAGCAACAGCAGAGGCATATGGCACAGAGAAATGGTAATTAACCAGATTTGAATCAATTGAAACCATGAAAATAATGTTTCAGTGCAAAATATTTTATGTGCAGAGCGGATCCATCTAACATCTCTTAAATTTGACTCCTACTGGCAGAGCCTCTGAGTGCTCACATGGGAATCTCACTGGCTCTCAGCAGATCTTCATATTCATTTCTACAAACATCTGAGTGCTACTTGGGTATTGTTTAAAGTGTTGGCTTTGCAAGATAAAGCTCCAGACAGTTTGATACCTGCTAACTAGAGAACTTCTATAGTCATAAAAAAGCTAACATCACTATGGAGTAAATTCATTAAGCCCTTGGCTTAGGGTGCTGGGATTTGAATGTAGGAGTCAGCTCCGGATTCAGACATTCCAGTGCAGACACCTGCATGCACCAAACATCTGTTTGAAGAAGAGAGGATCTCAAATTCAGAATTGCCTCTTTTCAAGTCCAGAGTCAACTAAACCTCTGTGTGTGCAAGATCCTGTCCCAAATGTGTTTGCATTGATTGCTAGTGTTTATGACAGTCACCTACTTGTTACTTTAGTGAGGAGGATAAAAAGAAATATTTACAGACAGGGCATAAAAAAGAGCCCCCTATTTTTCCTTTTTTTTTTTTTTTTTTTTCTGTTTTTGGACCTTGCTGATATAGGGTAGGTTGTGTGTCCACTTTGTTAACACACATTATATGTACATATATATGGGTACTTTTAACACAGGTTGATGCCACCTCAAAATATGGAACACCTATCTAAATAAGTATTGACATCCATGATTAAACACAGTTGCTACCCTCTCTGCTTGACATCAGCTGTGCTGTGCCACTAGCCAGCTATAGTCACTGATACTTTCCAGACACACCCTCACAGATTATTTGAAAGGATCTTGCTTTTCACATTAACTAGTCTGGCTTCAAGACTGTTCAAGGTGAAGAAGGCAGAAGCAATGTTTGCAGCTTTAAACAAGAACTAGAGTGAAAGGCAGGGGAAAACAATGGAAAAAAACCCAAACAAATGGGCAGCAAATCATAAACCATGTGACAAGACTTTAAATACACTGCAAAGCTATTTCCATGTCTGTTCAAAAACGTCTGCTTCCACAAGCAGCAGAAGGTTCCCACTGCTGGCTGCCCATGGATTTGTGGCTTCTGCCCCCAAAACCTCTCCAGTGTCACACCTCCACCTCCCCACAAGCCCTGCAACATCTCCATAAAGGGCCTGAGATGGTTGAGAGCCACACAGTTAACACATGTCAGTCAAGGCATGTGGCAGCTGAGCCTGGATCCGTCTCAGTTTATCAAAAGCTTTCAGTTCAGGCACTGATTTGTACCCTTTCCATCCACTCGGCGCAGAATCCCCAGGAATGTAGCTGTTTTGAGATTTCCACATCTCTGCCAGGTTAAGCGGATGTTAGCCAGCAAGAGCCTGACAGACAGAAACAATGCAATCACAGAAACCTGTTACTCACAGGAAAGCATTAAAAAACAGATTTTAAAGGTATTTCCTGAGTCAATGGGGAACAGCTCCTATTTCACTGATCCTAGAGGACGTGTGAATTAAAAGTAGAACACTTCCCTAAGTAAAATTATTTAGTTTGCACACATTCCAAAGCAAAAATTATGTTTGATGGTGCACTGATGTCACAGAGTAAGAGCCATATCAAAATAAATGGCCTCAACATAAATGCTGTTTGCTAGATTTTGTCTGCTAGGCATTGCCCAGAAAAGGTACATCCTCATAGTTCATCCAGGATTTTCTGGATTTTTCCAAGGGAAAAGGCAAGGACTGTAGATCTACCATACCATCCACAGATTCACGAAGAAAAATACATACAAATCAGGAAGCAAAAAGTAAAAGACACAAAGAAGGGGAAATAGAGAAAAATAATTACTTTTCTCTTGCAAGTTGGCAGGTAAAATTAGAGTGGAGTCAAAGTCACTTAGCAGAAGTTAGTGTCAACATTCAGTATCGCTACACTGCCTTGCTGTGTTTTAGCAAAAAAGAGAAAAGGCAGTTTCCTTGGATACAACAGGAGTCAGACAGCAATAAGCAGCAGCCTGGCTCATCAGACAACAATTCTCAATTATGGGAAAGTTTGTTTTCTCAGCAGTTGTTCCTTTCTAAGGGAGAATAGTGCAATGACCTCTAAACAAATTGCAAGACCCAGCAACTACCATGAATATTCAGTGGCTCTGTGATCACAGCGTTTGTGTCGGATAAAGAAAATTCAGGAGCTGGTTGCACTCTGTGGATTCCCTCATACCACTCCTCTGAAATAAACTCTTCTGGCATCTGTCTCTCCCTGCTTTTGACCATTAACATAGACCCAAAACGGTGCTGTCTGCAGGTTCACTGAAAGCCCTTTAGAAATTTGCTTTAAAAAAATTAGTATTTTTCTGTTATTTTTTTTTTCCTTTTTCAGACTAAAAAAAACATGTGGCATTTCTCTACTTACAGATCCAGCCCTCTTTTTTCATCCAGAGGAATTCTCTCTAGGTTTTTCTCAAGACTACGTCCCTAGGCCTTGGTCTGACTTTAAGCTGTCTCTCCTGTTTTCACACACACATGCACACCTTTCCTCAGCAGTGCCAAAAAGGAGCTTTGCGTGTCACGGTCCTTAACACCTAGACAGAAGTGGTGGCAGCAAGGAGACACTGAGCAAATGGCATGGAAATGGAGGAAGATGCAGGATAAGGTAGATGTTTTTCACCATGTGACTTAGAGATCCCTAAACAAACGGCCAGTTTTTTAGACAGCATTGCACACATTTTCAACACAATGACCCTTATAAAACTCTTTTGATTTGTTTTTTTCTTTCCCTTTCTTTTTGCCTTTGGCAGGAAAAGAGGGGAATCCTTCTCATAGTTTTTGAACACCATAAGTAAAAGTTTCACCATCTTTTTAATTGCACTCCTTTTATGAACGTGTCATGCAGTGATTCGCTTGTGTCAGGTTTGAGGTAAATCTAAAACAAGAGTTTTCCAAAACAAAATAAGCAACAAATAATTTTTGCAATTACAAACATGTTTTCCCTTATCTTTCCCTCAGACAATATGTTTTCTATTGTGGCTATCCTGTGATGCATTTTGACACCTAATTTTTTTTTTTTGTTGGGATGATCATTATTTTGTTATTTGCAAGATCTACAAAGAACTATATGGCAATGAGCTTTAAATAAAACCTTTAAAATAGAGAAGAAAAACAAACAAATTATCAAACCCTGGGATCACTCTGCACAACAAACCACAAAACCATATCAAGAGAGTGATCAGCCATGATGTGGTGAGCTTTACTTACTAATAAGATAATGGCTTTGCGAACAGAGAATTTACTTCAAGAGTAAGCAGTCAACTGTTTGGGAGCGTATCAGTCATGAGAGGATATGCTTCTTCAAGTTATTGCTGTAACCCACCCTTATATGAAGTGAACCAGGCAGCACCAAGTGGATATGACAGAGGTTAGCTGAACTAAACAGCTGTGAGCTTACAGAGCTTTTCTTTGTTACAGTTAACCATCTTACTCAAAGGGATGTTGGCAGTGCTATTGTACCCAGGAAAGTCTGGATTTGCACAGCAAAGATGCATGTGGGCCTGCACTGCAGGTGGAGAAAAACTGTGAAAAAGCAGTTGTGTTTAGTGGATGGATTAGTCAGAAAAAGGCAGACAGCAGTGAACAAACTAGCAGCTTTTTTTTCTTCTTCTTTTTTAGTAATGAAGAAATTACAGTTTTCTCCATTCTGGTCCCTCAGAGAGGTTTCCTCCTCCACCCAGGAAAAGTCTGTGACTCAACTTTTCTTAGTCTCCATTCAGCACAACACACCTGAATCTGTGCACTACAGCTGCAACCCACTGATATCTGATTGCTGGAGTGTCTTCAGCAACAAACTTTCCAAACAGCTGTCAGATTTCTGCCAGCAGAGAGGCTGACCTGGAGATTTAGGCTAGACACACTTTATGGTATTCTTTCTTTACTCACTAAATATTTCACAGGAGTCACGCATTTTTCCTCCAGTAGGACTGTCATGTGGGTATAACCTCTAGTACTCCATGGAGAATAATACTGAGCCTTTTAAGCGTTGAGTATTTTGAGAAAGGCACTTCAGATAGCTCACAGAATCACTGAATAGGTCTGATTGGAAAGGACCAGTGAAGGTGCAACCAGCCTAGCCCAACCTTCCTGCTCAAGGAGGGACCAATAGAGTACCTTACTCAGGATTGTGTCCAGACTGCTTCTGAATATTTCCAGAGAAAGAGACGCCACAACCTCTCTGGGCCATCTGTTCCATTGCTCAGTCACCCTCACAGCAAACAAGTTTTTGACATGGGTGAACTACTCCCATTTACAGGAGGAGTCCATACCTAAGCATGATTGTTATCTTTTCCTAAATACAGCTGCAGGACAAAAGAAAGCCTGGCAATATTTGAGGGCACAAATCCATATGTTATCCGCACGGTGGATACACATTGTGAAGGAATCATCTGTTCTTTCTGCAGGTGCAACTCTTCCACACGACTTAGTGAGATGCTCTGTGATAAACTTGGGTGGCACAGATGTTCACTTTGCCTGGAAGTCAACCAGCAAAATAAAAAAAGAGTGCATCCTCTTGCCCAGTAGAGTTGTTTTTACTACAGCTGCCAGGATGAAGAGGGAAGAGTGGGTCAGCTGCTTCAAAAGAAATACAAGGAATCTCAGTGAACATCACATGCATCATCAAATAATAGGCAAGTTAAAAATTGAAATGCAGGGATTCATACATAAAATTGCAAAATTTGACAAAAAGCTCATGGATGGCTTAATATGCTACTCATAAGATAGCAGCAAACACAGAAGCATTTGGGCTGATTTCCTGTTTCACTTCAAATCGTTAAAGATGATCTTGGAAAATCATCAAGTGTGTCCTTCCAAAATCCCTCTGTGTTGAAATTAATGAAAGACCAGATCCTTTCTGACAAGTACACATCCATCAGTGCTTATAGTAGATCCTCTAACTCCATATGAAGAAAACAAAAGGTAGGCTCACTTTAAGCAGAAGCTGCTGCCCTTTAATGTGGGACAACACAGAACATGAAGCTTTTTCTGTTTTTAATACTGAACTCCCAGTTTCTCTCTTTGTGATGTGTATGCGCCAATTTTGCAAGTGTAAATTTTGTAGGAAACAGAATTCAAATTGTTTCCATGAAAAAATACTTGAAGAATGACTCTCACAGACTGACTAAAAAAAGTCTTCATTATTTTAACTGCCCAATTTAATAAGAAAATAATAAAATATAAGAACAGGTATTTTATTTTTAATATATGTTCATTGTCAATTATCTCTAATAGAGCAAATAATTAAACTTGAATTATTGGGATAATTCCCTAAAGTTGAGAAATAGTCACTAATTCCACTTTTAAATGTGTCAAGAAGCAAGCTGATGATTTGACCCAGGCATTTCACTAGTATGGCACAGGAAAAATATAAAATATAAAAAAAATTTATGCACATGTATAGACTTTACTGTCTTATACCTCAATGTAATTTGCCACTTGAGTATATTTGGGAAATAAAACAATAAATCTGATGTACACAGAGATAGAAGTGACCATTAGAAAGCAGGAAGATAGGATTCACAAAGCATTGTGCTTTAGTAAAATTCTAAATACTGTGCAGTATTCACGCATGGGCAGGGACTCCGCAACATCATGGTAAAGGTGCAAGAAGAAAAAAGCTTTATTGTGTATCCAAAATTCCCTTAAATACCAATGGAAAAACAGGAAATCACCTCATATAAACAGGAAAGATGTTCACCTCAGTGTTCCTCAATCACCTGGAATATTTCCTAGACATTGCCTATTATGGTAAAAGGTAAACAATACCTTACAAGGTCACAAACTGCAATTATCACATCTCATAAGGCTGACACTGTCCAGAAACTCACAATCTTCTCTCAGCCCATCCCCGGGGACCTGGCTGTAACCCCAGGATCACCTCCGGGTCTGAGAACGAGGCTCTTTCTGCAGCCAACAAGGCCTAATCTCCCTTCCAACACACAGTGTAGCCCAACAATACTGCATCTTACCATCACATCTGAAAAATTAATTCATATTGGCTTTCTGTGCTATGAACTGAAAGACTGGAAGAACGGCAATAAGAGGCTACTTATGGATGTCACAGAATTTCTTTTTCAGACTATTTTGGTGTAAGGTTCTTAATGACCTGGAAAGCAAAGTAGATTGACTCTGAGTGCAATTATATATCTTTTGGAGGGGTATTCTGGTGGCCTCAGGTAATGAAGGGCAGTTATGAATGACTGGTCATAGAAAACTCAAGCCAACTGCGTTACAGAGAGGGCAGCAAACTGCCACAGGGAGAGGCAGCTGTGACAAAACTGACTGCAAGAAATAGGTCTCAAGTAGATAGAAAAAGCGAAACAAAGTGGAGAAGGGCTACTGTGTAGGGATCTAACACCCAGATTCAGCCAGGACCTGAATTTATGTAACATGGCATAGAAATATATCAGAAAAGATAAAGAGTATTGCTGCAGTCCTTAACCCAGCTAGGGGCAGGAATTTGCCTTGTAAAGTTCCCTTTTTCTTCTAGTGAATCCCACACATGGGCAAAACCCCAGGCATTCTGCCTGGGAAGGGCTCTGTCACAGTTCCAAGAGAGGCAATCCAGTCAATTCTGTGAGTGATCAAAGCAGATAAACCTCAGACCTGAAAAATACACAAATGCCTTTCAAAGAACCAGCAGACCCTACTCATGCCAGTGCTGTAGCCAAACTACTGTGCCTCAGAAACCATCAAGAAAAGGAAGAAGTTAATTCTGGTTTTACTAAACAGCTCCTCCCCACTACCTCACTCCTCAGGAAAAGCAATCATATTAAGACATGCACAGAACATTTTGAATTATTAACAAAAACTTATGTGACAGTTGGACAGCCTCACGTGGCCTCTATGTGTATTATAGCAACCACATAAGTTCTACAACTTGCATTTTGAATATAATTTAGAAGACTTAGTTTTCTCCCCTTCCCTTTATTTGTATTCTAAATATATGCAAAGAAAACAAAATTGATTACATGAATTCAATCTAAAAGGAAAACAAAACTCCAATTAGACTGGTAGCAGAGAGAAGAGAAACTGGTACGTTCGCTTAATTGAATATTATGCTGAGCAGTTAATTAACTCCACCAACATTTCTCAGCATAAAATGGTGATTAAGTATTGCAATTCTAAAGAAAACCTTTAAGTTCATTCACTAAATATATTTAAATGGCATTTATGGAAAAGAACATGACCTTTCATTTAATGGTCTTAATGAATTTAACCTGAACAAGGGAGATTCATGCTGGCTGACAAGATTTTTTGAAGGTGAAAAAGAGGTGAAGAAGAGGTGATGCTATGTCAGAAAAAATTAGATCAGTTTGTGTTAATGGATGCAGTCTTGTAAAATTATTTTAATATTAACTATTTCCATAAGTGGCCAATACACTCTGTGAGCTACCCTGGGCTGGGATCTCTTAACCATGAGTTCTGAGTTTTGGATCAGACCAGAGCACACAGGGAGAAGACTACTCTAAGTTTGGAAGCACTCACGCAAGAAAAAAAGCCAAATATCAAAGCCAGTTCTTAAGGAAATTAGAAAGGCTAAATCAATTGAAATTCTAAAATATAACAACAGCTGAAGCTAACTAAGAGGAGAACGAGGATTTCACCTTTTTAGTACTGCCTCTCTGTGTTTATTCTCCCCTTCCTCCTTTAAATTAAAAAATATTAAAAATTAATTAAAGGCACTTCTAAATCTTTAATCATTCTATGTGTCTGCAAAGCCTGAGGCATTGCCTCAAATGCCACAAGGAAAGCAAAGCCAAACAGAGAGCTTAAGTGTGAAACTTGGGAGAAAATCTAAGCTTATTGAATCCAGGCCAGCCATGGTGATGGGGATCTCAGCAGCAGCCACAAGATGCCCTTAGGGTTCAGAGAGCTGCAGAGCCTACAGCTCCTGGGACACTGGGGCTGGAACAGGCATGCCAAGGCCATTCTGGCAGGGCCACAGCATTGCTGCTCCTACACCTCTCGAATTTTGACCACCCATGGCTATGGGCATCTCAACCCCAGTGACAAGATTCCATCTGGCTTCCAGTTAGGCTGGGGAGGGCAAGACAGCCTACAGCTCCTGGGACACTGGGGCTGGAAAATGCATGCCAAGAGCATTGTGGCAGGGACACAACATTTCTGCCACAACAGCTTTCACATTAGGGCCATGCACGGGGATGGGCACCTCAGCTGCAGTGCCAAGCTTGTTCAAAGCTTAGTGAGAAAAACCTGAAAATTGGAAAACCCCAAAAATTCTAAAATGAAGTGAAACCAGTGAAAGATTTGGCTCAATTCAATGCATTTCTTTTCTCTTCCATTCCATTTCATTGGGTTCGCTTAATTCCAGAATTTTTTGGGTTTTCCAATTTCATTTAATGTCATTACTTTTCCTTTCCTGTCTTTCCCTTTCTAGTCATTCCTTAATTTCTCAAATTACATGAAAAAGAAACTATTTACACAGAAAGCCCCTGACAATAAATACAGCTCTCTCTGCTATTTTTCCCTGTCTGAAGGAACATCATCTTCCTTGAAGAAAGTGCCTTTCCCCTGCCCGAAGCAATGAGGCGAGGTGGTATCAAATAACATCCAGGTCATAGCCATGCCCTCTCCTAGCTATTGCAAAAAAGTTAACCCTGTCCTGGCAAGAACCAGGACAATTTATCTGTCAGAAGGTACAAAAAAAATATTTTGCATTTTATCATTGTCTCTTAGGTTATTTTCCTTTATAACCAAAGGCACAGCTCAAGATATGATAAGGAAAATATTTTTTAATGACTGCAACCAGTGATGTTGAAAGCTGCCTTCCTCTATGATGGGTCCAGCCCCTTCCTGCTGTGATATGTGCTCATTCAAATTCCTGCAGTCAGCATGTACTATCACACCACAGTCTCACATAAACCAACACACTAATCACAGTACCACATAAAAACAGGAACTAAACCTTCAAGCAGTTTTCCATATTTCTGCTTTTCTTGCAGATGGGATACAAGGGATGAATAGCTCTCCTGCTAAGCAGTTCACAGAATCATGGAGAGGTTTGCATTGGAAGGGACTTTAAAGATTCTCTAGCTCTGACCCCTCTGCCATGGGCAGGGATGCCACCCACTGGATCAGGCTGCTCAGGCTACTCATCCAATCTGGCCTTGAACACTTCCAAGGATGGGGCATTCACAGCTTCTCTGGGCAACCTGTTCTAGTGCATCACTGCCCTCACAGTAAAGAATGTCTCCTATCTAAATCTATCTGCTTTCAGTTTAAACAGGTATATGTTTGTACTTCCTTTAAATTAGTCTAAATGCACCCTGGAAGTCTCTGACAGCAGGGACTTGCTGAAAATAAACAATTTCCATTGCATGGTGGAAGACAGATACACAGCCAGCGGAAAGCAGGAAACTCCAAAAATTCTTTGCATTTAAAGCTAGTGATTTACAAAACCTACAACTTGACTTAATTATAAGATCAGTGGGGAAGAGCTCCCCTCAGCACACTGAACACTGACCCCTGTCTGAATCTGTAAAATGTTGCTGAAGTGGGGCTGAAGGAAAGAAATTAATATCAAGTCACTTGTGGGCTAGCTGCCAAAGAGACATCACTTCTTCTGCCAGCAACATGACTGGCAGTAAATAACCACTGAGCCAGCCTGACAGTGCAGTAGGAAAGTGAGGAGACTGCCACATTTCACTCTCCAGCATGACTGCAACAGGCCCAAGGCTTGCTGCTTGGCAAGTGAAACATTGCCATTAATTACTGACATTACAGGGAGAGGCTGATAGAAGCTGAACATCAGTTTTCTTCCCATTTAGTCAGGAATCTGACTTCAGTGCTGGAACATGGGTGTGGAGAAGATAAAACCAATAGCCACGGTATAGGGTGTGTCCAACCCTCTCGGCCAGAACCACCAGGGAAGAAAATGCAGAGGAGAGTGCTGCTCTGGTCAGAAGGTAACTAGATAAACACATCAAATTCTGTCCAATGCAACTCAAAGGTCAAATCCCGTATTGGCAGAATGAAGAAAGTTCATACTCCGGTGCCAGAGGAACTGGGACAGCAGAACTTGTCCAGCATTTATTTGCACTGGCTGTTATTTGCTCAGTCTTGTTTTGAAAAACTGGAAGATGAAAGCAACTTTCTACCCATTCTAAGTGTGGAAAGATGTCTCAGAGGTTCAGGACTTAGTACATGGGCAGAGAAAAGAAAAACACACTAGTCCTTTTAATCTGACCCAATGCAGTAGAGAGGGATTTGTCTGCAAAGAAGTTTGAACCCCTAAATCTTTTAGGACTGATGGAGATGATGTATTGCAGTGCAACTTAAGTCCTCACATGGAAAATAATTAATCAGTAGAGCTGCACAGATCTGTTTTACAAACATCCTACTGGAAAAATTAGAAAATACTACTCACAGACTCTTTTTAAAGGTAGTGTGGGATCACAAACCCATCACTCAAGAGTCCAGGACTAACTGATTGCTTGAGATTCATTTTATAATTTAAGAAAGGATTCACCTCAGCATATCTTTTGGTGAAGCAATCATCTATCAGAATATATTCTATGTTGGAAAGCACCCACAAGGATCTTCAACTCTTAAGTGAATGGCCCATACAGGGACTGAACCCACAACCTTGACACTATTAGCACTGAGCTCTAACCAACTGAGCTAATCTCAGGGTCAATCAAAGACTCTTCACACTCTAGCAGCTGAAGAAACAGAAGTTAATTTTTTTTTTGACTCTTTCTTTTGGTCTTGTTTTTTCTTGCTTTAACGAGAAAAAAATTCACCGGGTTTATAAAAACTACCATTTTACAGTTTGAAATCACAGGCTCCAAGAACATCAAAAAGGAAATTTCTAATCCAACAAAATACAAGAGCACTCAACATCTCCACAGAATTACAGCACATTGTTTTCATCATTCTCTTGAATCTCCAGCTGCTCTCTCAAAAACAGCCTTGGTGATACCTGTACAAGACCTCTTCAGCACCCACACAAAAACTTATAGACCAGAATGCCAAGGGAGTTGTAACTTCATCTGCACCATGCACACATCCCCAGCTGAGGCAAACCAGTGTAGTTCTGCTAATCTTTCTAACTCTCCCCAGCAGCATAGCCTTTACTGTATCTAGCTCAGCCAAGGTTATCACTTCTCAGCCTCATTAATGGGCCTTGCTTATCTCAGTCATATTCCTGCTCTGTCTGGACAGCAGTGAAGTAAATCTCCAGCAGCGCAGGCTCTCCTTTCACACAAGCCACTGGAGTTTATTGAACAGCAGAACACACCCACGGGCTGCAGGGGGAAAACTTTTTCCCATGCTAGAGAACAGCAGTGCTGTTGCAAAGAGCCTGTTCCATCATGGGAGGTAAGAGCAGGCAGCCGGCTCCCAGGCTCACATTCACTGAGTGCTCTGCATAAAACCAGCGAGGCTCTGTGGGAATCACAGTTGCAGTTGGTCTGCACGCAAGAGAACAGGATTATAAACACACCTGTTTTGCTGCCTCAGCATCAAGCCTGATCAGAAGATAAATATACTTGCTGAATAGTGCAACCACTGTTGTTATCATGGAAAAGAACCCAGTGAAGCAGAATGGATGAGAGAAAAAAAATCAATACTTTGATTATGAAAACCAGTGAGTGTAAATATCTGCTTCTTAGGGGACTGACCAAGGAGCATTTTTGCCCTTGTCTATTGTGATGTCCCACCCTTATCGGAAAAGGAGCAACCAAGATTCCTAGATGCTTTTGGTCTAAAGGAATGACAAAAGTCAGAGGGTCTGCAAAAACTCAAAGTTTTATAAGTAAATTACACACTTGCCATGGAAACTGGTATGTTAGTCCCTGACCTACTATATAAGCACATGGCAGTGGGTTTTGGATAAAGGGGTAAGATAAGGAAGAGAGAGGAAGGAAAGAAGGAGAGGAGGAAGAGAGATAACCAGTCTTGGTTTTAGTGTCAGTCCAGCTGATGGGATGCCCAGGGTCCTGGGGATGCTGCCTGGGCTCGGTGGGGGTACATTTTTATACACAGATTTCCCTGCCCTGAAGATAGATTTCTCACTTTCTATGCATATTACTTATTATGCATATCCCATTCCTCTGGACCTTTCTGGAAATGGGTTGAAGGGCTTCAGGGTTCTTTGGTGATCTTGATCCCCTCCTAGAGTCCATGCCCACTTCTCATTCCTGCACTTGCACTGTACTGTGTTGTGCTTATTTTCAGGAACTAGAACAAGGATGTTTATCCCTGAAAGTGCTGCCCTACTTTGGCATGGCCCCCTTCCCCAGCCACATTTTGTTCTTTTTCACAGCAGGTTATTACTAGCAATCCTTGGATGGCCCCACAGCCATCAGCTATTGCTGTTTGAGACATAGACATTAGCCCCGTATCTTCTGGGATTCTACACCTCCTGATACTTTTATGGACATATTTGAGAGATCATAGCCTTGATAAACTGAAGGGAATAATCCAAATGCTCTCTAGTGCTAGGTGAAGGGATGCTGTGGTTTTACAAGCTTAACAAAGTCAGCACCTTCAGTTGGCATTTTATACACAATCCAGATTTATGAACAACTCATGATCTGGCAAAGACATGAGGATTAAAAGATTATATAAACAGTTATTCTGAATAGGGAGCTTTCTTGGCTTCAAGTCAAAGATGTTACAGAGAAATAAGATTTAAGAGAACATTCAGTGTATATGATACCAGCAGTATGCCACGTGGTAACACTATGTACCTTCAAAGTGCTATAGTGAGTAACCAAAAAGGGCATTAATGTAACAATGCTAAATAGATAGTGCAGCCTGTATCTCCCTTCTTGCTTACCATCTACCCATATTTTCAGTACCAAACTGGCATTAACCAGCCCACTTTCTGTTTTCCGTTTAGCACAACACCACTAGAAGAAGCAGATGAACTGGAAAGGTTTAGGTGATGGAGAAACCAGGGTGGTGGGTGCAACACAGAATGTCTGGACAACCTAAATATACTTGTACATTGACAGGGGCAACCTTCAGTTCAGAATTACCTCTCCTTTATTGCTGAGTTGACACAGTATTGAGGGAGAGGGAACACAAAACACTGAGTTTAGCAGGTGCTAGATGTGCCATGAACTCTCATAGGCAACAGAACACTCAAAAGAATACGGAGTCCACCAGTAAAAAGTCAAAAACTTCCAATTATTTCAAAAGCAAAGAAGAGATTTGTCACTTTTTTGTTTACTTGCTGAGATCTAAAAGTACTTGTATGCATCGAAATTGTTGGTAGAAATACGTGCACGCTTGCAACACGCATTTCGCACAGAGTACGGTGAATAGCACAGCTCGTGGCTGCCACTCTGCAGCGTGCTGTGCTCTGTGGCTGTGGTTTATTTACAGACAGGAGCTGTGCCTGGCTGAAGGCTGCTTGTTTACCAACTTCCTCCACTGCACTGGGGCTTTTCCTAAACTGCCTTGGGATTTTCCTCTGATGTATGCAGACAGGAGTACGCTGGTACAAGCCCCGGCTTTAACAGCGAGGTGCAGCACATATGTATCTCATAAATGCAACAGTTACCTTGGGAGGGACTAATTTTGCCTAAAGTGTCACATGAAAGTAAAATTAGAGTTTCTCGGCAGGAATCTTGTTTACACAGACTTCAAAAGACAGCAGTTGTTATCATTGTGGAGCTAGAGTTTGATGAAAGGCCACAAGCTGGACCCCTCACATCAATATCTGCCAAACATAGCAGGAACTAATTGTATTTTTTGCAGCTGACACTTCATGCTGAGAAATAAAAATGGAATGTCATCTTGTCCCCTTGTCCATCAAGACACATCAGCATGCAAATCTCTTACAGGCTTCTCCCCAAGACAGGAAAATTTAGCAGAACCACACAGGAATTTGGGCATGGTCATTTCCACAAAGGCAAATCAAAACTTTAGTAATTATACCAGAAAAGTTATGCAGCAAAATTCCCTTACGGACATTAGCTCTTACTTGAATATTTGCCTTATACAAATAAATCCTTATACAGTCTCAGATTTTTTTAATGCTCTTCAGGATTACTTCTCCTGTGTTCTAAATCTTGTCCTAGGAGAGTTTTGTGTTGCAGTTCACTGAGACATCATTCAATCCACAATGTCCACCCATGGAGGTAATCTTGTATTTTGAGTTTAATGTAAGCAATAAGGCTTTATGTACAGGTGTAAGAAACAAAACAAACAAAAAAACCCCCCAACTACAAAAAAAAAGGACTATCGGAATCATATGTACAACCTAAGAAAGAACAAAGAGAATTAATCCAGCTCTAAGAGTCTAAATCAACTTAAATGAACAAAAATGCAATCATAAGCTAGAAAGCTCATTAAAATAAGTAAAAATAAAATTAACATTTTCAAGAGTGCTAATTAACCACTGGAACAATTTATATTGACATGTAGTAGGTTTTTCATCATTTGCAATCTTCAGATCTGCACAGAGCTTCTTTCCAGCAAAGAACACCGCCGTTCACTCAGTTGTGTGCTCAATATGGGAATTGTTGGATGAGTGATTCTGATCTTTGCAGCGATATGGGCAGACCAAATATTGCAGTAGCCTGGTCTGACCTTGAAACCTGTGAATTTCCAGCACGGAAGGGCCATATGCAATTGAAGCAGCAATAAATAGGACATCTGGTTGGCTGCCTGAGGACAAGAGCAAATTCCAGTTCAGGGAATCAGAAACACTTGCTTTGGCACAGGTACTTGCAGAAGGCCATTTAGGATGGCACACTGTGCCAGCCACGACCCTGCTCTCATGGGGCTGTGCTCATGAACTGCCCATTCGACGGCCTGAGCTTTTCCTTTCTTCTATTGTGAACAATAAAGAGAAACTGTATGTACGTACACCCTTGAACATACTTGTTAAAAAAGTGTTTTGGTTCTTTATACAACGTCAACTATTAAGGAGAACCCAGTAACACCCATTGCACCTTGATGCAGGTCTTTGGAGCAATTGTTGCCTACAGCAGGTACTTAATTGGCAAGTTTGTTTCAAGTAGGTTCAACCAATTAAAGAAAAATCTCCAGCTTTAATAAACTGATACCCTATTGCTCACCCTAGAACATCCCTTTTGAGAGGAAGCACTTTACATTGTCCTCGTATGTTGTTTTATGTCAGTGCCCCTAGCTACCAAGAAGCATGGAGCTGAAATGAAAATGCTGAAGCTCTTCCAGCATGAAGCTGCTCTTTTATGTAATTATGCTTGCTGCTAATAAGCCTTCCATTACAGCCATGGCACAGGTTTTGCGAATCCATTACAAATTATTGGTTGGAATTTAAAACACTGCTGCAAGCATACCAGTTTTCACACTGAGCTCAAACTGTCAGATTTCAAACACTTTCACCCTCCGTAAGTGACAAGGTTGGGCCGTGTAACAACAGCTATTACCTAAGGGAAGTGTTGAACTTATCACTTGAACTCTCCTTGGGATTCACCTGGAAAGTACTTTACTGAAAATAACGAGACTGGCTCTGACCACTTCTGGTGTCAGTGTGAACTCCAAACTCAGACACCAGGCTCTAAAAATGGGCTTTTCTGCATAAATCCTGCTGCTAACCAGCATTGCCTGTTGTGTGTCAGCTTGCCTGAACAGGTGAACTCATAGGTAATTCAGCTTGAAATGTCTGACAAATCTCCTGTTAGAAAAACTCTAAAAGAAACCCTCATAAAAACTAAGGACATATGCACTACCTTGAATTGTACTCCAAGATGCTTGATTTGTTCTTATGTATTAGACAAAACCCGCAGTGAAAACATTTTCTATTTTTGAAGTCCCATTCTGTTTAAACATTGACCTGTGACAGAGCCGTTGTCCACAGACCACTCCGTTCCACAGCCGTACTCAAATGTGCACTGCAATTAGTTAGCTGTCAGCCTGCAAGCCTAATGAGAGGGGAGGTTTAGCTAAATGAAGAGTTTCTCAGACATATCTGGATTTTTTTTTTAAGCATTAAGTAAACAAGTGTGCAAAAATGCAGGTGTCTACATGAGAGCCACTGTCTGCGTGTCTGTTGATGCGAGTGAAGCTTAGACAGCCAAGCACCTCGCCTAACAGCGGGCATGTTCTCACCAGCCCATGAAATCACACCTTTGCACCACTGGCTGTAAGGGGCTGATGTTCATTCAGTTGTTTACTCATAAATCTCTGCTGCCCTCTCAAGAGTACTACAGCATCCTGCAAAACCCACCCTGGCAGCTGCATGAGTATCTCGAGATTTGCACCACATCCAGACCAGCCCTGGGTGGATGTCCCAGACAACACCCTGGGCAGCACCATGCAGCTGAGAGTATGGAACAGATCATACAGCCCTAAATGCACTCAGAGTTTAGCAGCAGCACAGAGGCCCAGCTCTCCTGTAGACCCATGCATTTGAGGGCTGTAACCTTAAACAGCATTCTGCCACTGATGCACTGAGGGAGAGCAATTGGTTCTTCTTCCTTGAACAGTACCTTAAAAAAGAATCCAACAAAATACAGCAAAAACCTCCACTAGAAATCATCTAGTTCATTTTTCTCTGCAGGAATTGTTCTCTTTACCACTATCCCTACTTCGTACTGCTTTAAGCAGCACCTAATTAATGAAATAGGAAAAAAAACCAAAAAAACTCCAAGAAGATGGCTCAGATTCAGTTGCATATCACACCTCCATGATGCCAGGTGGGGAGAAAGGGCCAAGATTAAGACAAAGTTCTTTTACATTACAACTTGAGCGTCATTTAGCAAATGCAACCCCTTTTATATGAGATTACAACCACGGAAAGTTTTTTAATGTGCAAGGTGCATTTCCACACTGCCATCTTGTGTCAATAACCAGGTTTGCTGAACTTGAGAGCCCAACATGCTCCAAATACTTCAGCAAGGATTGAAACAGACAAATACAACATTCATGAGGTGAGTTCTTCTGCCTGTTCCCCTCCAAGGGAAGGAGGGGATGAAGGAATTTTTGTTACTCACATTTGCCAATGTGAATTAGGAAATGCAGATTTGAAGGAGCCTTGTTTAAACCAGGACTATAACAAGGGCGGAAACTCAGCTTCAGCCCTTCAAGAGTTTCAGCTTCAGCTCTTTGAGGCCCACTAAATTCAAAATCCCATTCATTTGCGAGCAAGCAAGCTAATGAAATAACCTAGTCTTTTTGTAGACATTTTGTGGGAAAATGAAATTGGAACCCTCATGGAAATACTTGACACCATTTAGGAGAAGCCAGCCTGGCTCAGAGCACACCACTCCAGGCTACGGGACGTGAGTCTGGCAGCGTTACAGACCACAGGTTGCTGAATTTTCTCTCCTTCCATTTTTCACCACCAGCTAATTTCCATGCCCAAATGATTCCCTTGGACAGGGAAACATGACTGGGCTCAAGATGCAAAAGACAGCATTGCCATCCCTAACTTTTCTCACAGTTTTGCTGCACAACACACTGCTGGGAGAGGGGGTGTCATGGATCGGCTAAGATAACTTCATTGGTTAGAGGTTGAGAAACTTTGACTTGTGACCAAAAAAAAAAAGTGTCTCTCAGCGTATTTCAGGGCTGGTAGTGGAGACCGTAGGTATCGGGAATTCGAGGGGGCAGTGGTTCATTGGTTCATAATGGTAGCTGCTGTCTACAATAAAAGAAGTCTGAAAACTACCATGTAGAGGGGCATCCACATCATCTCCATCAGGTATGTGCCTTAACAGAGAGCCAGATCTGCACAGCACCTAAATCGGATTCCTATTCTGAATAGCTCTCAGGGGAGCAAGCTTCTTCCACAGGCAGCAGAAAGCTGTGTGAGCAGGCAGCGTGACTATCCCTCCATAGTTTGTTCTTGAGGACTACGGTCTTCATATCCCAGTGCTCTCATCTGTGGTCTAACCAAGTCATTACCTACCACAACAGTAAAAACCAAATTAAATATCTTTACCAGTCTTTAACTGAATACCAAAAACCAAGGCCAAGTTTGGCTGATGAGACATTTTAGATTTTTATGATAATTTTTAAAGCAAAAATTAAAAATAATGTTTGGCACTTTGTAATTCAGCAAGCAGCATCCAGTTACAAGCAGGAGAAATTACAGGAGTACAGGTGAAGTTCTCCCACTCTGCCAAACGAGCACAATCTTCCCTCATTGCCCCCAGCTATCCCAGCCACAATCTCTCTTCCCAGTCTGTGAGCTCTCCTGCCCCCCCTCCCTTGCCAAAATCCCCTGAGAGCAAGGAGCACCCTAAGCTGCTTTGGCAGCCTCACTGCAGCTCTCTGTGGTGCCATATACAAGCTCACTCTCAAGAGCCCTCCTACACCTCCCAGCTTCCTCTTCCTCCGTTTTATCCACAAAATGCTCCCCCAAATTCCTCTGATCCACAGCCTATGTTTTTTCACTGCTTCCAAGGATATGGACACAGAAGGGTACATAACCGGGCATGAAAGGATTTGGGGAAGCCACTGACCAAAACAATTTGGAAGCCACCACTGAGACATAGTGCACATTCCAGCTGTGTTTGCAAGAGGAGCAGAACCTAACCCAAAAATATTTTCATTACTTCATTTCTAGCAACAGCAGAGAAATTTTGAGGAACGTCCACCTCTTTCAATTGTTTTTCAGGGATGAGAATCTAGTCTCACCACTGGTACTGAATGCTCATGGGAAAGAGCATGAAGAGCCTGATGAAAAAGCTGTATGCAGACTTTGACATCGACTACAAAGGAAAAGAGAAAAGGAAGAACTATTGTTCTTGCATATATTTAGGTGAGCAACTTAATCCTGTTAATTTTTCCCAAGATGAAATTAAAACTATTTTATAGTTTTACACATTACCTTAGATATGTTTAGCTGAACAGACAGGACAAAAACTTCTCATAAATGCAACATCAGATTTTTTATTTACAAATATATGGTAATTCAACAACCATTCTCCACTCAGTTTGCTGAGGAAAGAGTGATAGTTACATTTCCAAATGGGAAAAGAAAACACTCGCCCTTAAATGGATTCCACAGAATATTATGCCAACACCACTGAGCAAACAGATTACTCTTTGTATTTAGGTTTCTTAAAAGCACATAATTTTAGAAACCAGCATATGGAAAGCAAACACATTTGTGTGCATTTAAATGCAGCTTCATATTAACCTAGAGAATTCACTTTCAGTATATGTCAAAAATAAAGACAGCAATTGCAAATATATATTTATATTAGCTATTTCTCTAACGCTCATTTCAGGAGCTTAGAACAAAATACCCTCTTCATATACCATTGGAAAGTCAACCAGTTGATTATAAGCCTCAAAAATATTTTGAAGTTTTTACTGAAAATATGCTTATTCTCTCTTGTGCTGTCGGTACTTGAAGCTGAAAATGTGAAAGCATTTTTCCCAGCTATTTCCTTACCGCAATTACTTTCTTATAAATAAAAATAGTTATATGAAGAATACAAGGTATTGCTATGAGGACTAGACAAGCGAGAGTTACTCTTAGAAAAAAACACACATACACACAATATATATATTTATAGATCTACATCAGCAGCAATCACCTCTTCTTGTATCTGCAACAGTGGCTTCATATTTTCATTTGCTTCACATGGAGGTTGGTTGTCCAGCTGTCAGGGAGAGACAAAAGAAACTGTAAGTAAAGTCTAGTTACTGAAGAATCTTTGTGACAACAAGTAATATTTTTAAGTTTAAAATAGTTAGAAAATGGTATTTCCAACACTTATTGAAAATGGGAACATGTACTAAAGTATACATTCTGAATTGAGCAATCCAAATTTAATGAACAATACAAATTTGAGTGGAATCCAATTATAACACTGCAAGTATTTCAGGCCAAGTAATATTCCACAGAACATGCACCTTACCAAATTCTTAAGAATTATTTTTAGCATTAGAACAGAGACAGAGTGACAGTTTTTCTAAATTTACCCTTCAATAATGAAATTAAAATTTGCTAAATAATTGTAACAATATAAAGAATTTTTTTTTATCCTCTTTCTGCATATCTTTGTAGGTGTCTGCCAATACAGTGGTGTTTCACTAGAACGTTCCAAGTTTAAACCACAGAATTAACACCAAAATGTGCAAAAATACCACACCATAAAATTGCACAGTGAATACTAATAGCCCTATGGTTCATCAAACCTTTTAGCCAACATGTTCATATTCCAAACTAACAAATAATTAGCCAGGTTGATGTCAAATGCCAACTGCAAAAAATAGCAATCCGCATCACAGGCCAGTGCTGTGCTGCAGTACATTTTCACTGCAGTAATTGCATAGCTGGTTTTTGTATTATTCAAACAGCTGATTTCAATTACTAATCACTAATTTTAATACTTTGTTCGGTACCTACAAGTTCTTACAACTGACTTTACTTGTATCTCATACAATTATGTTTTGAGGTGCCCACTGGCCCAAGTAGATGCAGTCTGAAGGGAAGGGAATAGAAACGTTTCCTCACAGATCAGCTCTGCTTCTGAAAGGCACTGCTGTGACTTTATGGGCTGTAACGTCAAAGAGAGACTAAATAGCAATTCATCCATAATAAAATTACTTATCCAACTCATCCAGCAATATATCCCCCCAAAAGAAAGGACAGAGATCAAAAAACATGGGCAAGCTCCAGAGTGAATCTCTCACACATTTGGGTGCTTCAATTAGGAACACAGTCACTTCAGTGTAGTCTTGTCACCAACAAGGAGATACATTCTCCAAACATTGACTTAGACCCAGTGTGCCCTGGATCACCTCCAGATGGAAGGGAGTGATTATCTTCCTCCTTTCACTGATCACAGCAGCATCCTTGCACTTAACATTAGCCTCTGTGAATGCATCATTACCCTCACGAGGTGTTGCGCTTTCTGGTTTTAGCTCAGGTACCATGTAATCATTTCTGTGACCTCTCTTCATGGAAGTCAAAAAGAGCCTGCAAACAGCAACAGCATCAGATGCAGAGCTTCTCTTTTCCTGAGCTAGGTTTCACAGCCAGCAGCTGCCCAGTGCCTGCTCAAACACTGTAGCATGAATATCCTGTTCCTTTCACTGCCTTCTGGTCCACCATGAGAGAAATGTGCCGGGCTCATAAAGAAACACGGACATTTTTCCCAGGAAGTAATTCAGAAATTATTTCCCTTCCCTGATTTTTATCATCCTAGAGAATTCCGTGTTTGCTATATAAAAAAAGAGCCGTATGAAACTCCTGACACTTATCAAATTAAGAGGTTGTCTACCATCATCTATGACAGCAGGAAAAAAGACCTAAATACCACTATACAAAGCCTTAACATCATGCTCCAGTAAATCAGAATTCTGCAAACCATAAGAAGGAAAAAAATTATACTGCACCTTTTAATTAAGATCTGTAAGTAAATCAATTCCTCCTGAACTTGTACCTAAATGAATAACCAATTATAGACCTATAATTCCAATAATAATAGCATCGCAAAAAGAAACCAGCATTTGTGCCATCTGCACAAGATAAACTAATTGCTTTCCAGGTATGTGTTAGGACTGAATTAAATACATATTTCAGCTTACTTTTTATAAAATGTAGACACTTTTTCAAAAAGGCTTCTCTGTTATCAAGACAAGCCTGTTTAGCACCTGACAGCTCCTTGACACCACTTTCTCAGATCTATGAAGGAAGGAAGATGACTATACCACGTTGTCTGTTTGAAACTGCATAATAACAAGTTGGTAAAATCAGCTACCAGCGAGTTAGAAGTTAGGGATGACTACCCTACAAAAGGCAGAAACTGGCAATCAAACCTTGCTGAACCCATTCACTAACTTAAAGCTAAACACAAAAGCTATCAAGTGGCTCAGCTGTGCAAACACTTGAGGTTGTACAGCACAGAGAAGAATTACAGTTGAATTGCCTTACTTTTAAATCTGATATAGCAGTCGTTGCAGAAGAGTTTGTTGTTTCGGATCCTGACTTCAGCTCCAGAGCGGGATCCACCGAGGTCGCATCCACAGGCAACACACTGTATCACACATGAATAATTAGCAACTCCTTCCAAAATACTAAGAAACAAAAACGCTGTTCAAAAGCAGCTCAGATTAAGCTCAACAAAGCTTGAACCATAACCCCACAATCACTAGAAGCAAATGTACAATGATTAGTAGATCAAAATGCAACCAACCCTGAGGAAGTATTTTAAGGCGACGACTGGACAATGAATAGCAGAGATACACCAAGTAAGCAAACACAAAGCAGATGGTTTTTAGAGATTAGTTCATTAAATCTAATTTGAACTTTGGTTTCTCTGAAAACTAGAACTGGTTTGGCACAAAAAAAATTTTCTGTGGATGGCAACAGGAATTTTGGCACAGAACACCTGGGTGTGCTACTTGCAGATTTCCATGCGGCACTACACGCTGCTGATGTCCTCAGTCCCTTGGCACTTGAAGCAGCAAATATTCAGGCACTCCCAATTTCTTGGGTTTGCATCATCGAAACAAGTTCTGATTTGGAGAGATGGGGCTGATTTAATTTTTCTTGCATAAACACATAAGGGGCTTGACCGCTGCCATGATGACCTTAAACTATTTAGCTATGGTGGCTAAACATGTACTTGCTGTGGATATGAACCACATCTGGAAGGAATGTAACCAAAACATAATACTCCCCTTACTGAATTTACGAAGGGCAGATAGTTTCCCTGCTTAACCAAGTAATGAATCTTTTGGATGGCACTCAGTTCAACAGCTCATTAATTTTCAGAAATTTCAAAAACAGAAACTTGGCATTTTCTTATGTAGGTTATGAGCTACAGGTGGATTGTCTCACACAGAATACATGTCCTGCAGAAAAGAGAATGGCGACTGATCACTATGGATTAGTCCTGTCCTGTCCCTCCTGCTCAGGTAGGCAGGACCAGGAAGAGCATGGAGTCAATCACTAGTAATACTCCAGGTGATGCACTTGAGCTGGGCACAGAAGTATTCTGAATTAGGCACAGAAATCTCTTTCCGGAAGTCAGGGAAGAAGCAGGGTCCAACAGCGCCTCCAAGTCATAGTCTAATTCCTCATCTAGTCTGAGGGCAGGGGAACAGGAGTGCTTTGCTGTCTTTTGCAGGCAGAAATTTGTTCTTTCAGCTCTGCAGATGCCCCAAGCTGATGGAAATCATTTAAGTATGTCTAGGTCTCAGTGCTGGGCATGAGCTAGTACACGTAGTTTCTGACTAGGGCTGAGTAGCACTGAACACACCTTTTGGTTTTATTCTGGGTTTTATCCTGCCACGTTGAACCCTTACAGCATGCCTTTACTTGGAAAGCACCACAAGAACACTGTCTGCTGAGGTTAGCTTAGAAAGGACGGGTCATCTTAAATGATCCAATTGCCAGGGTCCAGGCTGAGATTTTTTTTTTTTTTAGAGAGGCTTTCTCTGGGAGAAGTGGTTCAGCATTTTCTGACATTTTGCCACCTATTGGAAGAAGGAAATCTTTGATCTCAGTCAATGTGCTCATCTTACTTATCATAGTCCTACTTGTTAGTTCTGGCATTTAAGAAACACTTCTAGAGTCGAGCACTAAATGCCTGCAAATGGGACAGCCTCATGGAAATATGCATGCACCACGCTGTCAAGAGTAGAAGGCAAAGCGGGTGATTAGTAAGAACCCCTGTGAGCATAACACTGAGTAGCCATGCGTGCTCCTGATTAGTTCCTGTTCCTTCACGATGTGACTCCCAGCTCTCACCTTAAAGCAATGTAAATGATAACAAAGACCAAGAGACTCAATGATCATGGCTGCTCCTTTGCCCAGAATGTTATTACAGTATGAACAGATTTTCTTCCCACTGACTGACCTAAATATAGAATGAAAAACCTTAAAAGCAGCTTGCAAATGTTTAAAAGAAAAAGAAGGGTTATCAAATACTTTTCGAGATTAAAAATAAAAAACACATGGGTAAAAACTGGAGTATTAGGCTGCTTAGGGAAAATAAACTGAAAATTAATATTATTTAGAGTAGATCTGAAAGCTAGTGAAAGCTGAAGTGTTATAATTTAGATCAAACTTACATAGGAACAAGTTAAGAAATTCTGTCACATTCTTGGCACAATCCTCATTGTATAAAATACCTTCTACAAATAAAAAGTGTACTGCTAAGTTTGGAGAGTAAGAACACAGGTTTTGTGCTCCTGCCTTCTTAGTTGTGGGAACTATCCAGAAGGCTAAGTTTTAGCAAGTACCCCTTCCAAGTCCCACCATCTGCACCTTGTTGCAAAAGAAGGCTAGTCCTGGA
The DNA here is from genome assembly GCA_013400235.1 of Oriolus oriolus. NCBI lineage: Eukaryota > Metazoa > Chordata > Aves > Passeriformes > Corvidae > Oriolus > Oriolus oriolus. The sequence continues at coordinate 1,973,524 of VXBT01003513.1, read as the reverse complement.
CATAGAGTATTATGTTAAGTCTTTGAATTTAAGCCATATGGAGGTCAGTTTCCATAGATCTACCAAGGTGTTAGCAAATGGAAGTGAGAACAAGATAAGCAAATATGGTTAAGAAGGCAATTTTCTTACATCATAAAGAACACAAAAGACTAGCTTAAAAAAAAAAGGGTAAATTTATCACTTAGTACCTGAGAGGGTAAGAGCTAGTGAAGTAGTGTTCACAGTTGTTATGTATAACACATGTAATTCTGTGTGGGATGATTCTCTGGAGTACTATCCCAAGGTATTTTTAAAATGTTTCAAATACAAAAACCAGCAGAGTTATCTACCCTACCACAGCTGAATTCCATTTTTGTTTCAAAATATGTTGCAATTCTTGCTTTCTCCTCCTAGATTAAAATCAACATCCTACTGTGTAATTCTCCAGGGTCATGGGTTATGAGCATTCCTGAGTGCTCCTCAAAATGATATTGACCACATGCCAGGAAGTGGGGAGGAGAGACCAAGAGGAGGGTCATAAAGCGTGGGTTTCAGGAATCTTTTGTTAAAACAAACTGAGGAAAATGAATGTCAGAAATGCCATCTGGAACAGGCTTTTGCTAATCATTTGGGTAACCAACACACAGCTCAGAGACTGTAGATTGACTATTCAAGTTCCTTTGTTTTTTTAACCAATGTCAAGCAGTGATGACAAACCTGGGGAGTTTTCTGAGTGACTGGAGTAGGGAGGCAATACCAGCCCGCACTTCCACTGCCCCCTCCAGCCAGAAAACTCCAGGTACTTGTTAATCAATGTTATGGGCAAGAACACTGCTGTAAGCCCAGCAAACACACGAAGTCTGCTCTTTAGTGCTGCCCAACATTTGTACCTTCCCGGAAAAAGGGCACCCACTCACCTGCTGCGTGTCTGGGACCCTGACTGGGAAGCAGAGAGGGGAGACTGAGCCTGGGGAGCTGTCTGGGACATGGAGGGGGCTCTGGCAGAGGTGGCCACAGGAGGTGCTTTGCTGGAGGAAGGAGTGCACATGTAGGCTCGGTTTGAAGTGGACACCGGGCGACTAAAATCTTGACTAGAAGATAGAGATGAAGAGGACGCAGACTGGTTCAGCCATGAGTGGTGCCTCCATGAGCTCATTCTCGGAGAATCAAGATTGTCCAAAGACTCTCCTCTGTAACAGAGATATAAGCACCTCAAATGTAAGTGGCAGTACGGATGGAGCAACAGAGCTATATGCTGAATTTTTTAAGAGAAAGCCATTACCCTGGCATTTTTAATATTTTCTAGGATGAATATGTTTGTTTGATCATTCTGAGCAATATTCTTCATGTACTGATTTAAAATGTATGAGTAGCAAATTATCCTTTGTGTCCAGCAGTAGTTCTCATGGGAAAAAGCAGGCAAGGCAAAAGAGGTGGCACATAACAACTACTTAATGAAAGCAAAACACTTCACTGCAGCCTTATCAGGGTGAACTGTATCAAAATCCACAGTACAGCAACAGACCTCAGATACCAGGTTTGTTTATGTTTTCTCCAAGGGATACCAGATCGAAAACAACAATCCACCCAGACTGGATAGCATTACCCAGGTACAAGGTGTTGGCCCAATAACCAAACACTCTCCTGACTGATAACTCAGCTGTTTCCTAAGTGACAAATCCAACATTCATACGCTAAATAAAGCAAAAATAAACTATCCAAACTTTCTAACATATTTCTGTGTTGCAAAAGGTATACTCCTTAGCCATAATAATTCATTTCCAAAACAGGTTGCCATGCTGAAATTCTTAAACACATCTGTCAATGACAAGGCACACTATTGATTTCCATTGCTGCTATACCAACCCAGAGATAAGGAGCTGAGTTATTTACAGGTCACATCCACATTCCTTATTTGCCAACAAACCTCTTTAAACCCAGCTGTAATACAGCTACTTTCTTCTGTCTATGCTGCTATGCAGTTTACCTTACAGCATTTCACAGATTCAATTTGTTTCTATACTCTGTAATACAAGCTGAAGTTCAGAACAACCAAACAAAAATATTTGGTGAGAGACAGAGTTAATTTTTAATGTGATTCCTACCTCCTCATACTACTGCTGTACAGACTAACGGGCTCCTTATGTATACTGGAACTGCGCTGCCTAATCCAGCTGCTGTCTGTGTGCAGAGATGTTTTCTTTCTCATTTCCTGAAGGATTTGCTGTCTCTCCAACTCTGCTGCAGACAGGTTTTGCTCCTTCTGAGACTTCTTCTGCGACTCACCCATGTTCCAGGACCTCTCTGAATACTTGCTCTGGGTACCTGTGCAGACAACATGTGCAAACATCAGCTAGACACCTCAAGGCACAAAAGCAGCTATCGTCCTGTCAGCACTCTGGCTGTAATTCCAAGAGCTATTGTTCATCACTCCATTCACAAGTTATTCCAGTTCCCTTTTACAGCCAGGTAAAACTTGTCAATACATCATTACTAAAATTTTTTTGTTTGTATTTCCATTAATGTAGCCTTTTATATAATGCTTAATTTAAATACATTTTCCTTCACTTCCTAAGGGTATATGCACAGATATTTGTGTGTACACACTCCTCTTTTTAAAAGGGCATGACCTCTTTTAGTGCCGTAATTTGGACTCTTCCTCCAACACAAACTGAACCATGTGTAAAATACAGAGTTAAATAATGGGATACCATCTTTCTCCTTAAGAGTTCATACTGTCTTCTTTTGTAAGTTGTCTCTGTTTACAAGAATTTCTTTCTTTCTTCAGAGCACTAAACACACAGCTTTATATTGTTTTATACAGATGCAAAGGGGAGAGGGAAATCTTTCAGATAATTCGTCTGTTGTTTGGATTATGTGTTAAGAATTGAGTTGTAATGAAATTTATGGTATGGATGGTCTTTGAAAATTTGGAAGGGGAAACAAATAAGCAATCTTTCTCCAGCAGGTGTTGACATATTGAAAGGCAACAATTTTTTATTTCCGAGCTCCAATACCTATTCTTTATAATAAAAATAATTAGAAAAATTACTCAGCAACAAGTCATTCAATTGAAATTTCAATCCTTTTAAATCCTGCTCCGTCTATAGATTTGCTCTTGGATTTATTGCTATAGATTATTGGAAGATATAGATAAGTGGAAGTTTACTTTCTCTTTACCTTCAACGACAGTGCTTTAATGTACGAAAGCAACATTTTTAATCTGCAAGATATCCCCTAATACATCTATGTTTCTTTGATTGCTCGTGGTTACTTTTTTTAACCATGTTTTAGACACAAAAGTAGCTTTCAGGCATTTTTGACTGTAACATATTTACAAAATTAGTTTCTTTGCTTTGCACATATTCCTCTAACATAACCAAAGTCATACAAGTGGGCTGGAGTCCAGGACACAAGCCATTGTGACATATCAAAAGCTCTTGCTCATAACTTCTTGCTCTGTTATTACTACACTGAAATTAAGAAGACAAAAAGTTGTATTAAATACATTCAGCATCTTGGTATGTGCAGCTTTTTTTTTTGTTGACAGAGTCAATGTATCAAAACCACATACACCCTCAATGATATAACTGCATGATTGATTTATGTGAAATCTCATGTAAATATCAGTCATTAAAATTTAGGCATCTAAGAGCCATTTGTAATCATTGCTACTGATGTCTTCAAAGGGGCAGTTAATCATATTTGCTCTCAGCTTTTTGTTGACTGGATGATCTTCCTCTTGCTGTTGAAAGTTCATTAAATTGGGGCATAGTATGAATTTACAATGCAGCTATCAAAAAGCAATCTGAAAATTAATTATCTTAGGATGACTATATGTACACATCTTATTTTTTTTCTCCTACTCTCCCCCCTCCCTCCCTGCCCAAAAAAATTAAATGCAATGGAAATTATATAGTACTTACCATTTCTGATTGTGTTGACTTCATTCAGTTCTGTAGTTGACTTTGACTTATTCCTAAGGATATAAAAACATTCATTTCTTAATTTTAATTACAAGATCTCATTACAGACAAAGCCCTTATCATTGCAGATGACAGAACCACAGTCCTTTTTTTTTCCACCATCCCTCCCATCAACAACTTATGCTGTACTTAAAACAAGAGGCAAAAAATACCTAAAGACCAAGAGGATGCTCAGGGATAAAAATGCCAATATGTCAATATTTAGATGTCAATAGATAAACACCAACTAAAAGTTAAAATTTTGTATTGAAAGTTGTCAGTGCTTTAGGTATAAGGAACTGATCACTGTACTTGCTTCAACAAAAACATGTGGAAAAACAAGTCCTTTCCTGTGGAAGGTTTGTGAAGACCACAGTCAGAAAAAGAAGTGAGAACTTTCAGAGCAGATTTACAATTTACTTGGCTTCATAAGAAACTTAAATCATACTTCTGCACTGTTACTAGACTGTAAGCAAAACACCTCCTCAAACACTGCGTGCAGATTGTTTCTGGAAAAAATTATTGTTGACTGATCATATCTAGCAGCATAATTTTTTAATGAGTTTCAGCCAGGAAATGTCATTCAACAAATGTCATATACAGGAAGACAAATGACAAAAGGCTGGTTTTCTGACAGTACAGAGCAGGAGCTTCACCAATACCTCTGTGCTGCATTATTAGTCTCAAGTAGTGCAGCAAATTTTTTAGTTTAAAATAACTCACAAAGGAACAGAAATCCTTTGGTCATAACTTAAAGCTGCTACATTAATGTGTTTACAGGTACAGTATTGGCTGCATAGCCGCATTTTGAGGAAGTCTTGTCCTTTATCTGTAGATAAATGAAGCATAAACTACATCATGTCTTGCTTCCTTAAGTGCTTACTGTCTGTCCTATGGTGCAGACCCATTTATTATCTATTTAAGAAGATGCAACAGCTTCACAGCTGCCTGTAGTGAAGAAAAAAAGCAGTATATGCACATATATCCAAGATGTAACTATTTAGTGCATCCTCCTTCTGAAGTTAGATTTAGATCTTCCATTAGTAACAGATCCATTAATTGTACCTTGTAATTTTTGGAGTCCCTTTTTATATAACAAAGGTATGCTCACTCCAATTATGAGAAGTGATCAAATACACCGCAGAAATCATCTTTCAGAACTACTGTGAGATGCAATCCAAAACAAAGGCTTGATTTGTAAAGTAAGAGATTGTAACTTAAAAACAACCTGTGCAAATTGCAAGGGAAACTATCTCCCTGATAAATATGCTGCATTGCCTCTCACTTCCCTTCTTGTTTACTCTCTCAAGTTGCACAACCCTAATTGGGATGACTGCGCCTTAGTTTGTAGAGTGCGCTATGACACAACCACGAGAGTATCTGAACTTGTTTTCCAGCCAGGTAAGCCTAGTACCACCCACATCACAGTTTTGTTTCTCCCAGTAGAATCCCACTGACTAACCATTGCTTATAACACAGCGTGCAATTTGACAAAAGTTTGGCTGCTTGTTTTCTCAATATGGAAACATGCCATAAAAACTGCAAAACACAGCAGCAATCCAAAGTACACATATTTAGCTGCGATGACTAAATTTTATTAGAATTTTAAATGTTTTCTAACACAGAAATGGTGATGCTACAGTCGGTGTTGAGATTCAATATCATACCTACCTGTCAGCAAATGACTGGCCAGGTTGCTCCTCAATGGTTTTAGAAACTTCATAACGCTCATAATGCCTATTGGAAAAAAAAGATATATTATATTCATATACAGAAAAAGACAACCATAGACATAAATAGTTCCTAAGGGAAATGTTCAAAATAGATCCTTAAGGGAAAAAAACCAGTTTAAATTAAACCCCCTAAATAGGTAAAGTTCTAAGGAGTCTTAATTTAACAGTCAAAAATACAACTGATAAAAGAAGGCAGGAAAAGAAAAGTTGTCAGTAAAACTGCCTGCAAGGACATTTTTGTGATGTGACAAGGAATCCAAATGTAAGCATGCCAGAATGGTTATTGCTGAAGATGTTTCGGCTATGTATTGACTCAATTTCTTATTACCTGTCAATGAGAGGATGGCCAGCTCGATCCTCTATTGTTTTAGATATTTCATAGCGCTCATAATGTCTAGAAGCAAAATAAAGACAAAACACATCTTTAAAAAAAAATTCCAGAAATTGAGCAAACAGTAAGTATACCAGAGAAAACTGAGGAAGTTCACATGTGTTAAAAGACTCCCAAAGACTAAGGTGCTGCAAAAATTGCAAGCATCAGTATACAACAGTGATTATCTCATCCACTACAAAGGCAGGAGGAAAGTTTTGTCCAAGCACAGCAGTTCTCTAAAAATTACATTTTTATTCTAGAAGATTGTACAGGTGCAGTTTATAAACTCACAAAGTTCCATAGACAGTGTTCTTCAGCTGCCTATCCCCTCCCTCAGTGCACTTTGCAGCAAGTATCATGCCATTGCAGGCTTAATATAACATTTCAGATTTCCAGTCCTATCTTTGGATACATCTTATAGCAAATATTTAACACCAGGCATTTTAAAGCCCAGTTGCACTGAACTTGCTCCTTTACTATTAAGCAAAACCACTCATGTTTAGCAAAACACATCCTTTGGCAGCAAGCTCAGAAGCAATGAAATCCCTGTGGACTAAAGAATGTACCAAGGATTTAGATATGCAGATATTACAGCAGCTTAATAAGTTACCGCACAAAGTCCTATTATCTTGCAACTGAGACAAGCTAAAACTCTCAAGTTACCCTGGCTCTGCTGCTAAGAAGAACCTGTTCAGCCATGGCAGCATTCTGTCTCTGTTTTGCTCAGCAGGCATATCAAACAGCAGTCATTTAAATTAAGCTAAACTAACTGTGGGTCTTACAACCTCCTCTGCAAATATATGCAGTTTTTTCAATCGTATTATCTTCTCCTAAGACTTAGCTTGTGTTATCTTCAGTCATCTCTTATTACTTACATAAGAAAAGGAAGAAAACCTCAAGAGAAACCACAAGTCATACACAAGGCAGTAAGGTAAGTGCAGACAAAATAAGGAAAAGTTACTGGTTTAATTTCCTGTAGAGGAGATTCAGATTAAACTCCTGTAACGGTAGTCTGGAAACTTCTGGGCAAGAACACAAACTTGCGAACTAATAGACGAGGATTCGTTTGTTTTTTAAATTAAGCTGCTGAAGAAGGTAATGGAGATAAAAAGTATATCTGCAGTGGATATTTCTAACAGGCTATGATATGTAAGCCAGTAACTGTTCACTCATATACCATGATATCCCTCACTGAAAAATTAACACAGTAGTTAAATTCCAATTAAGCTTTATTGTTACACTGTTGAATTAAAATGAGAGAGAAATCTGGAAAAAACAGTCAGGCATTTGTTGGAAAAATGTTGACTTGGTATTTCTTGTGGAAGCCCTGTACGTTGTTGAGTCACTGGCTCTCAATTTACAGGCTTGTGCACAATTCTTACAAAATCGTCTCATTAAGTGTTTCAGATCATCTTTCATTTGGCTGTAATTACTCTATTTACACCCCATTAAAAAAATAAGCTGAAGTATGGAAATATAGCACTTGATTCTTGGGGAAGGACTGTGTTATGCCTGATCCTTCTGTCTTTTGAAAGAAAGACTATCATTTGGTATTGTGCACCTACTGATTGCAGAATGAGTCTTATATGAACATCCTTATATACTCAGGACAGACACACTCCCATTAGAAATGGATTTGAATTTGCAGAAGGAAGAGAAAGTCCATCCTATCACAAGTGCACACCTTTGGTACTGAGGCACCTCCACTGACACCTCCCTCTGCCTTTCTGCCTGCTGCCTCTGCTCCTCCATCTCTGCCTGCCGCCTCTGCTCCTCAACACGTTGCTGCTCCCTCTCTTTACGTCGTCTCTCGAGCTCCAGCTCTTGTTCCTGTTCTTGCTCAAAACGCCGGGTTGCTTCTTCCTGGATCCTCTGTTCCTCCTGAAACCTCCTCCTTCCTTCTTCCTCATGCAGTAAGCCCGCTGCCAGCTCATTTCCTCCATCTCCTTCTGGCTCCTCAGGAGTATTTGCTTCAGGACTTGCTCTCCAGCTGGACACAGGTGGAGCCTGAGAAGTGGCAGATGTTGTATTAACAGTTAGAACAGTCTGCTCCTGTAACAAAGAAAAAAAAAAATCATGTTTTTAGGGAAGGGTCTTGTTTTTTAACTAGATTGCTCACTCAGAAAAGATAATTTATTCTATAAGGTAAGAATGTATAAAAATCATCCCCAGAACTTCCAGTGCAAGATGCAGGGCACAGTTTGGTTTCACATTCTCCTAACTCAAGAGCTTCATTCCACACACCAGCCTCAGCAAGCGCCACAGGCAGCGCGGCCACAACTATGTGAAACATTCTGCTTTCTAAAGTATCACTTACATGTCAAGCCATCCCTTCCCCACTTAAATACCCATGGAAAACAAACCCTTCCGTGATACCCAGCATTTCTCCCTACTGTTTTGACTTAGAAACCTGAGACCTACTTAAGAGTGTATACACAAAGATATACACTGCAATCTATATCAGACCAATGAATTTCACATGAATCCTCTTGTGGAGGAATCTCCCACTCTCTTCCATTCTCCTACCATCTCAAAGTCAAGCCTCAGACCTACCACTCTATGATTCTTCTCTCAAAGAAGAGAAAAGGCCTTTCAGTGGTCAAAAGATGCTTTAGTTGCAGGGAAAAAATAATGTTTATAGAGGCCATCAAAACCTCTAATTACAGAAATACTATGAAATGGTTTACATTCTTGTACAACAAAGTTTTCTAACAGCTCAAAAAGCTTTCTTATTAAAGTCCTAAGTCTTAAATTATGGTCTAGTTATTCACTACTGTGTAAACACAACTGATCTAGCTTGGATACTTGAAGCAGCACTCAGCAGTAAAGAAGAGATACCTCAGACAGTTCCCATACGCAGGGAAAAACTCATTCGTCTTCCCATAAACAACAGCCACAAAAGTCAGCATTTACAGAAACTACACATATTCAGTGTCTTAAAATATATGATTGGAAATCTGAAGCTGATTTGGTATGTAAATTTATCAGATGAACTGTCTGCCAGTAACCAGCCAGACACTTACGAACATGCTTCACAATAAAGTATTGAAGCAGAATTCCAACAAGCAGCATCAGGTGGTAAATAAACAGCAAAAGTGACCATTTATGATCACAATAATTAATACATGCTGTGACTTTTTGCCAACATATTTTTGGTGTTAGTTCCCTAACCAGCCCATAAGGAAGAGCAACAAATTCAACATATCTCAAAACAGACCACCTACTCTTCCCATCCCTGTTTTGCAATCTCTTTCTACCAAGTCATGGACAAAAATTTATTTTCCAAAATGAGAAGATAAATGACATAAACCTAATCATTTGCCTGCTTGCATGCATCTAGTATAACGGGAAAAAAGCCCTCATGAAACCAGCCAGGGAAGCTTTATTCACAGCCTACCTCATCAAAATACTTGGAGCTCTCTTTTTCTGCTTCTTGCTTAGCTCGTAGCCATTCTTCCCTCAGTTTCTCTTGTTCTCGTTGGTATTTCTCCTGTTAGGTTAGATTGAAGTTAAACATGCAAATAAGAAACATGTTATTTTTTTATTTTCATTAAAATGTACTACTGGAATTTAATGTGCTTTTTAACAGATCAAACAGACCAGAAAAAAAAAACCATCCCTGAGCTCCACTAGAACATTAAGTCTGCCACAAATGAAATCCTGGCTCAAATACAATCCAGAGGAGTTCTGTAATTGATTTTTGAGAATCCAGGCTTATTACACACTAAGTTTCACAACAATGAACCTCATATCTGTAATAGTCTCTGTCCTCCAGTTTAGTTAGCATTTGAACAAATAAAACAGCTATCTAAAGTATTTCTGGAAAAACAGTGGTTGTATCTAACTTGGAATTAGGCACATTAATATGGTAAACATAAGGAGATCACTAAGTGAAATAGTGAGCAAGAACTCTCATTCTTTTGAAATGTTACCTAAACAAAAAACAATTTCTGGACCTTGAAATTTGTCTTATGACTAGATTTGGTAGGAAATCAATATATTGTCTTAAAGCATTGCGCAAGACACATGCTAAATGTTTTGGTGGTTTTCTCAGTCACCGCTTTTAAGTTGGGAAAAGCAAAATATTTAAGGATGTCAAAAGTATTCCTTCTAAGATGCTGGAAATAAGCAAAGAAAGACTTTGGTTCATTTTTTGTTATTTGAAAATTCATTACTAGGATCATGGGGAAGAGAAAGATCATTATTACTCTGGTCAAATTTATCACTTCAGGACTAAAAATGGAGAAACAAAGAAAAGAGATGGTAGATGGCTGAGTCTGCTCTCAAAAAAGGGGAGCCAAGGTTTGCATTCTTTAAAGCCATCTCTTCAGGTATCAAATGGAACATCCAACCCGTAACAGAGACCACAGACCAGTTTAGGAAGGTACAGCTGCTGCCTTGCAGAGTTTGCAAGCAACAAGGAACAACAAGAGATGAAACATTCAAAAAGCAACAGAGTTTCTGTGCTCGTACTTTGACATCACAGTTTTCTGTCAAATACAGCAAAAGAGGTCTTGTGCAAAGACCTCCTAGACATCAGACTTCAAACAACAAACTTTAATTGAATTTGCCAAGACGTGTCTTGCTGAACGTGGTTGAATGTGCTTACACATCATTGAGCTGAGCTGTTTGCAGAAACGTATGCTCGGGTTTTTTGTGCTATTTTGTGCTAAGACTACAAACAACGCCCCTTCCATCTGCAGCACTCCCATCCAGCTCTAGCAACTGGTTACCAAGGTGGTTTTGCATTAGCAGGTTCAGCTTTCTGACTCACAGAGGTCCTGGGAACCAGCTTGATTCCAACTGATTAGCTGATTGCTAAATAACAGGATTCTAGCAGGCACCTAAGCATGGTACTTGCTGCCTCCTCTTCATATATCAATACAAGACCCCTTAGGTCTTCACTTTTCCTTTAAACTTTGTTGTCATTAAGAACATACCAGCCCTGTGAAGACTGAGCAATTCTGGCTGTAGTGAATACACACTGTGGGTTTGATTTTATGAAGCTCACTAAAGCATTGTCCTCTTTTTTTTTCTGAATATCTCCTACTGTGTGCAAATGTGCAGGCCAGAAAATGCACCTGAGAATCTCCCCAGGCCGTCAGTAAGAAGAATTGCAGAAGTCCCACGCTACTTTTCTTTCCTTGTTGCTACACACAAGGGGTTGGCAGCCCATGATTATGAAGATAATTTTTACCTGCAATAAACGGTCCTGCTCTTTTTGCCATTTTTCCTGTCGTTTTCTCTCTTCCTCTTGATCCCAAACCCGACGACTAGGAGCACTGATGGATGGGACTGGGAGCTAATATAGCACAGAAATGAAACAATATTATCCTCTTTCCATGTAATCAACACTCTACGTTTTAAAACATATTTTTTTAAAGTGAGAAACAGAAGCCATTACCAACACCAGAGCTTCATAGTGACAAGGACATAAATTAGCCTTTTCTTCAAACAGACAGAAAGCAACCATTCCTCGACAAAGCAAATCTTAGCCAGTACTCACAGATCTGATCATTTTAAAGTAGTATAAAAAGCAATAGAAAGTAGAGGTCTTCTTGAAAAGACTAGGGTTATACAACTAACTAGTAGTTCACAAAGAGTACTTACATCAGGCATTGCAGGCTCTGGGCCTCCTGGGAGATTTAGAAGGCAAAAAAGGGAAATCATTAGAACCATACATAACTACTGCAAGACTTGTGTAACTGTGGCAAGTCAGAGCTTCAGACTAATTTTTGCTTCCTTATTAAGACATGCTTGCATTTGCCCTACTGAACTTTCTCGAGGGCAGAATTTATTAAGTGCTTTCAACTAATGTGCACAAATGTTTAAAAGCTTTGCATGCTTACAGGTGCCATCAGCAATTTCTTGAATTAGCAGCATATCTCCCACTGTAGCAATGCAAAGGTTCTTTACTATACCTCTCCTACTATTGTTGTGAAACCCAACTGTTTAGCATGACCAATACCCAGAACGCTGCGCAAGGGTAGAGAAGCTGTTCATTTACTGGCATGAATTAAGAGCAACTGACATCCACTTCCCTATCACAAAACCATGTATTTCCACTTTCCAGCTTTCCTTCTTTCCTACTTCCACAAGCACAATTGAATTCAGTGAATTTGTCACCATTCACCACAAACCTTTTGCTATTTGAGGCTATCACACTTGGCCTTAATCATCCTGTGCCAAGATGATTATTAGAGAGAGATGTGTATTATGCTAATATATCGAAAATGGGGAGAAACACAAATTTAAGTATAATAATTTCTTAAGCACCATCACTATTTTTGTTTGCTGACAGTGTACTTGTTACCTAGCTGTCCCAATTTAAGTTTTAAAAAAAAGCATGAAAGAAAAAAGTTGCAACAGTTTTCTGAAGTATAATCACATGGAGTTGAAAAAAGATCAAATTTAGGATACCAAAGACTCTAATGAGTCACAGGTTAGCATCCATTCTATATATGCACAATTTTGTCTTCACTATCAGATCACAACATCCACAGTGAAAATCAGGCAGTCAGCTTGATCTACTGCAATTGTGCCAGGAGACATTAAAGGGCAGCATAGACAACACCTATTTTTGCTCCCTTTTTCTCTCACCCCTATAAGCTTATGCTGAACTCCACAGGAATCTTTCATGTAATTGCAAAGCTAAAGTGTAAAGAGTTTAAAATCAACAAGCTGTACCGAACATATACTCTAGAAACACAACCTTGTCCTCCCCGTCAAGCACAAGTGAAGTACCTCGAATACTGTTATAAAAATAATTAAAATAAAAACAAAATTTCTGCCAGCCATAAAATAAAAATCAAACAACAACAACAACACCCTAACACCAACAAAACAACCAACAAAATACCACCAATATTGCAGATTCAATATTGCAGAGACAGCAGAAGTATTTAAAAGCAAACAGAACCACAAACACAGATATATGCTGTGGCACTTCACATATTGCTTCTGGCAAAAACCAGAAACCATCACCACTAAAAGTAAAATCCTGACCCCACTCAAATCATTAGCAAAACTCCACTGAACTTCCAGTGGGTCAGAATTTCACTCTTTCAGGCTACAGCAAAACAGCAAGGCATACATAGCCCAAAGACAGCATAAGACATACAACATTAGTGGAAGTATGTGAGCTGTGACATGCAAAATGCTGAAAAAAGCAACCTACAAAACCAAAATTGAGTGCCTCATTTATTGCCGTTTTTCAAAAAACCCAGCATATTATATTCAAAATTTATATTGGTCTTCTTGGGATCTTGTGACATCACCACATAGTGGAAAGCCAGCAGATGCCTTTTTACACCAATTTACATGACAGTACAGAGCTGCAACTCAAACTCAAATCCAGAGTTAAATACTTCATCAACAGCTCTGAGATCTTCTCTAAACCTCTGCTGGAATATTCACCATTATTCTTGTTTTGTAGGTAGCAGCAAACCTGAACAAAGAGTGCCATCCTTCTTACTTCTACCCAGTGGAAAAAAAAAGTATGAACAACACAGAAGAGGTTTAAACAGCTATAGATATAAGAGAACACGCAAAGACCCATTACCACAAAGGTAGACCCATGAATTGTAAGAATAACCTGATGACCCTGGGGAAAGAAGGGAAATTAATTATGTTGCTTCATTGTAACTGCAGAAACAACGCTGAAGAGGAGGAGCACCCAGCACCAGACTTGTTAGGGAGAGTGTGCAGCAGGAACAATTTCATGGAAGTACATGAAATGTTAGCTCTTTGATTTACCTTGTTCAAAAAATTGTGACCGTCTTTTTAAGTTTTTCAAAGAAATAGGTTCAGATGCTATTTGAAAAATACAAAAAATACAAACAAGTCAATGAGGTGCCTTTTTTTTTTTAATGACTATAACCACTGGATAAGAAACTTCTGTCAGACCTCCCATATACTGCAACATCACTTCAGAAAAACAAAAAGGCCCTGAAACACAAAAGAGAACCTCAGGAGGTTACATTATATACTAATTAAGATTTCATTTCACCAGTGACAATGTCCAGCTATAAAAACAGCACAAGTGTCAAACTTGGACTGAGATTCTCCCTGTCTAATTTAAGCATCCTTGACTGGGATGCCAAATCGGAATGAGGAGCTTAATCACCATTCAAGGCCACCAGAAAACATCTCCAGAGAGCAAGTGATATCTTGGGGGAATTCTTCCATGAATTGCCATATTTATTCAAGTTAAAATTAAATACGAAGTTCCTGCTTAAGGATTATTTTTCCATAAGGAAGTATACATACCTGGTTTCTCTCATTGCAGTCAAGTAAGGCTATAAACTGCTCATAGCATCATATGCAATTATTATTCATACCAGAATCATCAATATTGTTCTCCAGGAACAAAAGTAAAGTAATAATAGTGAAAGAAGCCACTACCCCCAAAACATCACAACTGAAAGAGGCAGGCAAAAATACCAAAAAAGTTGAGAACTCTACACTCTTCCTGGGCAGCAAAATAAATCAATACTCATACTGACTCAGTCTCCACACAATGCAGTAGCAATTACAATAAATCGTGTGCCTTCTTCTCTTTCACCCCTACCACACAGTAAATTTACAACCACCAATGCAGAGACAGGGGGGTTTGTTGCAGGTTTGTTGTCAGCTCTGAAACTGCCTAGCACATTGTGGAAGCGAACTACACCCAGTTTGGATGCAACAAGATCTCTGTGATATCTGTCTGGCTTTCAGTTCATTAAGGTCTCACTTCACCCACTGTATAATGCTTGCAGTCATTACAGGTTTAGTGTCTGTGCTTGTCACAAACCACACAATTAGCAGATGAAAAGCAACAGTGGTTTACCTCTTTGTTCATTAGAGCCAAGATCTCCTTGCATTCCGTTTATCAATTTTGTTTCTGTATCCTGAAATAAATAAATAAATTAATAAATGTCTTAGGCTTATTAGATTTGTGGAAGTTTACCAACTACACATCTTTACTGACAGGAACGACATATCATGAAACACTTCATAATGTTTTTATAGAAGGATAGAAAACAATCTAAAACTTCCTCAGTGTATTTTATAACAAAGAAACTACAGGCATTTGAGGGAATCAACAACCAGCTGTGAACTGCTGTAGAAATAAAAACTATTAGTTTGCAAGAAAATACCAGAACACAAGATCATCTTATTCCAGCTCCTTGGCAGGTATGTTTTTATTTACAGGTCATTTGAAAGCTCATATTCTCCTGTTCTTTGGGGCTGCAACTTCCATTTAGGCTAATAATGCAGGTCAAAGTCTTCTCTAAAGAATAAACACTCTATATGTTTTAGTCAAAAAATAGTCTGCATATGTTTTAGTATTTATCATTCACTGGTGTTCACTCATGAATAGACAGTAGCAAGTCTTTAAAACATCTTATTTACCCTAATACATACATAGCTACATGTCCATATTTCAGATACAGGGTCCTATACTTGTACTTGTATTGCTTAAGGAACATAAGATTTACAAGTTCTTTTCTCCATCCTCCCACTATCAAGACATCACATTTTTTCTTCCTCCCCCCAAATCCCATGAACCTTCAAAAACATACTCACAGAACTTTGAGGGCTGCTGGAGAAATCTCTTTTTGTGGATATGGTGGAAACATTTGAAACTTTTTCTCCCGAAGTTGCATCAATCCATTTATTTTCAGATGTACCTATAATGTTGGTAGCCATACTGGTGAGATTGAGGATTTTATGCCTTACATGTGGCAGGGAAGGCAGGTCTTTGCCCCAATCTTTTTGGTATGTGGAGGATCAAGAAATTAACATAGACAGTAACGTCAAAGAACAGAAGAGCTAGTGAAAACACATTAAAACAACACAAAAACACACATAACAGAAGAGGGAGACACACAAATCAGGTGGAATTTGTGAAGACAGGAAAAAGGGCATTTACAGCAGACCGCCTTCCCCAAAAATGCAAGTGTTAGTCACAAGCCAGGTAAAAGTTTGCCAGATGTTTTGCTGATATGTGCTACAGCAGCTGACCACTAAGGAGCAGTTAGCATTCATTGGAAACTATTTCATTAGCGTTAGTAAGGACTGAGAAAATTCTTCCAAATTTACTCACTCAGTGAGACTCTCACACTATCCAGGGAAGGGTCATTTTCACGTCCATGCTCATCAGGAAGCACAGAGACGGGAAAGAAAAGGCAGTCTAAACTAAACTAGGAAACTGATGAGGCAAAGACAAACAATGCCCTTCTCACACACTCCATCATTTCTCCCCTCCCTACCCTTACTACTGAAAATTTTATTCAATTAGTTCTTTGCCACTAATCTCTCTTCTGTTGTATTAGGTCCTATAAAGTGATTTGTTTCTTTTCTCTTCATCATCCCACTGTTTTTTCCCCAGTTTGTTGGTAACTTATTCTACCTAGCTTCCCACTAAAACAATGGTTTGTATTTACACTGTGAAAGAAGTCACTGGTCACACTTCCAACTCTGCAAAAATTCTCCTAGAACTCTGAAAAGTTCTCCTGATTGAACCCATGGCAAATCTAGAGATGCTACAAGGCTGTCAGCCAGGATGGAAACCCTCACTACCCAGAATGGGTAGTACCATCTTGAAGAGATTACAGCACCACAGTATTTGGATCAGTGGCCAGAATCATAGCACACAGGTGCTACATCACCCACAAGGCTCACACTTCACTTGAAATGCTCCCTGAAGAAAGCAACACAGGATCTTCAAGGAAGGATCCTCATTCTTTGAAGAAAGGGAGCTCGCAATTGAGAGAGAGGATCTTTAAAAATTACTATCCTCTAGAGACCAGATCCTCCTTGTTCTTGTGGTATGGCAGGAAAGAAAATGTTAGATTTCCTTTCGTAGTGGTTGCACACTTTTTTACCTGTCCATCCTCTCAGAAACAGGCCAGAGAACAAGAGTGAGGTCAGTAGTTCAATGTTTTGCAGATTTGCTTGTCAAGACATTTCTAATGCACAAGCAGTTAAAAAAGCCAAGTTGTGTTAAAATGCAACAGACACGCTGGCAAACTACTCAGCTTAGATACGTATTACTACTGTAAGGGAAATAAGGACTCTCAGCTGTCAGGTACAGCAGAGACAAAGCTTATTTGCCTTACAGAGCATACAGTATCTGCCTGACAAAACAACTCACCATTCTTTCCATATCGCCTGACATCCATGACCAGGTTTCCAGTTTCTAGTGCTCTGCTGATGGCCTCTTCCCACTGACTGTAGTCCATATGTGAAACCTTGGTGCCGTTGACAGCAAGGATCTCATCATCTACATGCAGTTGACAAAGTGCTGCAGGGCTGCCTGCAGAAAACAGTAAAAAAATGTAACTATGTCTCCATTCATATTTTTTTTTTATCACAGTTGTCATTGGAAGAGGGTGGACTAGGGAATCATTCAAAGAAATGCTTAATGGTGGATATTTAGAAACTCTTAGAGAAATTCACTACACTGTGAAGTAAACTCAGTATCAAAGTAGCTTTTCAATTTAGAACTTATGGGATCAATAAAGAAATCAGTCTTCTGGACTTGTAAGTCTTCAGATTCTGGCTAGCTCATTTAATATAAAACCTCTGGGTTCAGTCTTCCCTTCAGTAACTCACCTTTATAATCTGTGATAGTGAGAGAGAGGCTGCACCACAATACCTGTATCCAACGATTAGCTGAAATTCAGCCAATGTTTGGGTAATCCTCATATTTGTCAAAGGAAACAGCCTGCACTTTGTTAATTCCAGTAGAGGCTGGCTTTCTCATATTCTCATTTACATTTTCTGAGCTCTGTTGACAAAAGCATGCTGCTTTATTGCTTTGCTAGAGTAGTTTGTTAGCTCTGAATTGATTGGTAATTGGACTCAAGATATTACTGGGTACTGTCCCATTAGACTTCTCTGGATCCTACTTATTTTACCTATTAAGAGTAAATTTTATGGCAGGTTGGACTTTGAATCTACTGATATTTTGCAAGACAGGCTGCACTTTATACTTTTTTTCATCTGCTACACTACACAGTGGCAGGCAATCTCACTAGACTAAGGACACAGAACATAGCGGACCAGCCCATAAACTTTTTCTCTATTTAATTCAGAAAATGGATGAGCTGAGAAACTCAGACTATCCAAGCAAAATTTTATGGATTACATACAAATGGTTCTTCCATTAAGAATTATTCCCTTAGCAGAATAGAAAAACAGAAATATAGAAAAATAGAAAAGCCAAGTAAAAATATAGTTAAGGATTGCACAATAAACCCTCATGTTAATAAAACAAGTTTGAATTACGCAGTGGAAGTATTTTCCAAAATAAGTAGTGAAATCCACACATCTTACTTAAAATGTACCAAGAACAATGCTCTATTACATTATTAGAAACAAATGTGGACAAGTATGGCAGAAAAATTTAGACACCATATGCTTCATCCTGAGTGTCTTCTGACTCACCAGTAAAATGCTGCTCTAAGTCTGGCTCATCCACTGAGGATTTAGATGGCTTCACACATGAGAAAGTTAAGAATTTAAGAAATGCTATGCTTCCTAGTACTACACCAAATAATAATTCATCATAGCTCACTAAGAAGCTACACTAGCTACTCTGCTAGAAGAACATGGCTCCATATTATATTTTTCTGCATTATTCTTACAATATGGACTAAAAACTTCATTTCCAATCTTGAGTAAAATTTTCAAAACACACCAATTGCTTTTAAGCAGTATTGTGGAAGAAAAGGTAGGGTTTTCATCTGGAGGAAGAAACATGGACAATAGTTGAACTAGAGAAAACATGCACCTCTAGGAGTCAAGAAGATGTTAAAGAATTACAGATTTTCAAATCTGTTAATGGAAGGTACTGTTGAGAATACCATCAAAGATACTAATATTGAAATTACTAATTTCAACAATATCATGTAACATTTGGAATCATATCTGATATTTAGGACCATATAGTTTGACCACATCTGGACTAAACCTTATGCTCATGGTACAGGGAATGCTTTAGGCTCCAGCAGAGTCATAAAAACTCATAATTTCTGTCTGGAGTTGTGACAGAATAAGCCCCCAGTAACCAAAAAATGGTCATGTTCATGTTACTCAAACAACTTGTCAGGGATGAGACCCAGCTCAGAGGTGTGAACAGTACACCTCAGCTCAGTTTTAGGAAAGGAAGGGAGTTAAGACCGCACAGTTTTTCCTATGCTATTACTAGAAAGGCATATCCAGACATATCCCAACCATACAGATTAAATGAATAGCAGCAGTCTCTAGATCACACATATAGACCTAAAATAGCCACAACAACTTACACTGCTCAATTTTTGGTGTGTAACTTTGCCAGCAGCTCTTTCTCCAGTCTCTGGACAAAAATGCTTCTCAAGAGTGCAAACCAGGGTGCCTATAGTGGGCTTCTGTTCCGATTTACCTCCAGAGAAGCCCCAGAGACTGGCCAGAAATTCAGGTGCCAAAACTTGTATGCTATGAGTCGTCTTTCTCTGTCCAGCTCCTCCAACACGATAGGAATTAACAATAATTTCTTTATATTCCTATAGCGGATTTAGTTTTCATTATCTAAAATCTGTAATGCTTTTACGTTTTTCATAGGTTTCTCTGAAGGTAAAAGACTTTTCTTTCTTACTAGTCCCCAGTAAAAACAAAACCAGCTAAATTTTCATTTTCTATATGTACTTAGTTATCTCTAACCTGTCCCCATCTGTTGCTATTGCAATAGATAAACACTATCTCAGTGACAGGAAAAAAATAAAATTTGAAGGATGTGGGTCAAATTTACTTTGTCCTTCATGACTGCAAGTGTTTGATCAGAGACATGCACTCCTATATCAATACAATCTCAAGAAAATTATTGCAAAGGGAAAGTGAAAGGGAAAGGACTGAAACAATAAAGATTATATGGCACTCGGGAAGTTGGCAGAACAATGTCTAGATTAATGACTTTAAGGCTTTCTGTTTGCCTAATTTTTAGTGTAAAGGTTGAAAACTCCTGTTTTCAGGAGCACTATCTTTTTTTATTTGTGGTAAATGGGTCTCACTGAAATATGCGTCACAAGCTTAACTCTTAGCTTTTTGAGAACACTTCTATGAAATTAATTTTGTCCACCAAGTAGTTTTCTAAGCAGTTTTTTAAGGAATTGCATATGTAGAATAAAGAGACATTTATAAGTAGTAAAAAAGATAAATGCTGGGTATCATCTGAAGAAAATCATACAGCTAGCTAAGAAACAAGACAATCAGAGAAAGTATTCCTGGAAGATTTTTCTGGGCTCAAGAAAGAGAAAAAGGTGACTAGAACAGTTGGTTTGGATTTGCCAAGCCTAAATCACACTTGACCAACCTGGTTATCTTCAACGATGAATTGACTAGATCTCTGTGGATGAGGGAAGAGAGGTGGTTACAATCCACTTTGTCTTTTATAATAAGACCATTGACATGATATTCCACAGCATCCTGGTGTCGAAATTGGGATGGTATTGTCCACAGGGCAGAACGACCACATGAGTGAAAAATTGGCTGGGCTGTCAGGCTCTGTGGGAAGTGGTTAATGGCTCTTACTCAGCCTGCGGGCTGCCTACAAGTGGATCTCATCAGGGATGTATCCTGGGACCTACCCTCTCTAATGTGTTCACCCATAAGCAGGAGAAGGAGATAAAACACACCCTCATCAAGTTTTCAAACCTTATCAAAAGGGAGAGGGTGGCCAATACACTGGAGGGCAGGGCTGCTGCTGAGAGCAGGAATCTGACATTCAACAAGACCAAATGCAGAGTCCTGCTCCTGAAAAGGACTAAGCCCAGTGATGGTACAGGCTGGTTACTGATGGGCTGGAGAGCAAGGCAGGGGTGGCCCTCGCAGTGGCGGGGCTGTATGAACACTAACATGACCAACAGATCAAGATAAGTGACCATTCCATTCACTCAGCATTTCTTATGCCACAGTGACAATATTGCGTCCAGTTTTGGTGTTCCAAGAGAAATATCAAGAATCTGGGGCAAGTTAAATGGTAAGGTAATGAGATGGTCAGGGCTGTGATGCCTTTTCCTGGTCTTAAAATTATGAGAGCTGAATTTAAGGATCCTTAGGTGCACTGAAATGCACATCGAAATGCACCCCGAAATGCTCACCGAAGAAAATGGCCCCGGCCAATGTGATGTGTATACAATTATATGCCTTGCAAAAATTAACATATCTATCAAAGATTCCCCAGTGAGGGACTCGAGCGAGACCCCTCATCTGAGGAACTCTCCCCCTGGATAGGCCTATCTTTGTTTACAGAATGTGCTCTGGAGAGGACCTTGGTGTCTGGGGCTTTTAGAATGTTTGGTCTCTTGGCTTAATGGAATACTGGGTCTAAGGGAAGTTATCAAATTTAAAGAATTATAACTATGTAGGCTAAAAGCACTAAGAATACATAAAAGCTATATAAAAGAGTATATAAAAGGGGTATAAAAGAAAATCCAAAAAATCATCATGGCATCAGCTGGAGCAATCGACCTGTGAGGAAAGGCTGAGGAGTATGGGCTTGTTCAGCCTGGAGAAGAGAGGCTGCAGGAGAACTTAACAGGAGCCCCCCCAGTACATATCAGGTGGTCACTGAGAAGGGAAAACCTGCTCTTTCTTGAAATTTATGGCAGGAAAACACAGAACAGTGGTTATAAACTGGGACAAAAATCGGTCTGACTGGATATGCTGGTAAAATTTTCCTCTGAGAGGATAATTCCCAGAGAGGCTGTGCAGTTTCCATCCTCAGAGGGTCTCAAACCCACATGGGTAAAAGTCCTAGGCCACTCAGCCTGAATTCCGTCTTGACATTTTTTTGAGCAGTGTTTTGCTCTAGGTAATCTTCCAAGATTTCTTCTAATCTGAATTATCCTATGATTTATCCTCAAAAATAGGAAATAGAACATTCCCAGCTTCCTAGCTGAAAGCATATATTACTCTTTCAATGGGTCATCCACCTCCTTCATCCTTCATTTCTTTAAAGGGAGATACAGCTATTGAATAAGGATACAAAATGATCCAGCTGTTGGAAGAAAAAAGTGTTGAACATAGGCTATAGATGAAAACACTGAACTGAGAACAAACTGCATCTCCATCTATCCTTTGTGCTCTTCCCTGTGAGAGAAATAAAGCATAACCAAGACAACAGCTATAAGGCCTTCACCTTCTCTTTGGGGACAGAGCCCATGTGGCCTTTTGTGAATGACCAGCAGGAACATTCACCCCCCACAGATTTTTCCTTTCCAGCTGGCAGTGCAAATGGACAGAGCCCTGCCTCCAAGGAAGGAAATTAAACCAGAAGCCTAGCAGCAGGGAAAGCAAAGGGAAAGTTATTCCTCAGGCAAAGTAAATATTAACAGTTACAGAATCACAGAATGGATCAGGTTGGAAGAAACCACAGTGGTTCATCTGGTCCATCCTCCCTACTCAAGCAGGGTTATCCTAGAGCAAATCTAATTATGAAAAGTACCCAGATATAGTGAAGAAAGACCTCTTCCCTTCCTGAATTTGAAAAAGAAAAAATAAATTCAAGACTGCTCACTGAGTCTTGCTAAATGGCATTTTTTCCTCTCTGGAAAGCATAATACAGGGCTAACTAAATTCAAAGTTTCCAGTTATTTCTCCTTTCTCAGGATGATCTTGTGTTAGGTGGAAGGAAGGGCACAATTCAATATTCCTCAAGTATTACTGGCAATGGCAAAGACCATTGTTTAGAAGACAAGCATTATATGTGATTTGCTTGGGTTTTTGTTGCCCTTTTTTTTTTAAAAAAAAAAATGTAGAGCTTGTTCTCTGCAGAAGACTATTAAAGGTTAGAAATAAACTTTATATATGTGTCATCTCAAGACAAAAACGTTTGCTTTCCCTCAGTATTAAAACAACTGGAAAAAACTGCACTGGAAATCAGTTTAGAAGTTGCAGCTACTTAAAAATATGAGCTGCCTCCAAAATTCAGCATGACTAAGGAGAAATTGAAAAAAGAGTATTAACTCCTACATTCCCTCTGTATGTGTTTACAAACTCTGTGAAGGGAAATCTTTTAAACTCAGCTGAAAGAAACAATCTGGGTATTACAAGTCTGTATGTGCCCACAAATACTGTTCTGTAAGAGGCTTGGTGAACAAATGATGTTTATACCTTCCTCAGATAGGGAAAAGCATTTTCATATTTCTAAATTCAACCTGTTTCAACAGATGAGGATTCACAGAAATACATTAGCAAACTAAATACTGATTTTTCAGTTCTACACCTGATGTTTTAAAATATTTGCACCATTCTTGGCAGCAAAGGCCTTAATTTAGAAACCTCTGCAAACTAAACATAAGAAGAAAAATTTCTATATATATATACACATTTACCTTCTTCAACTGTCTGTACAATGGCTCCTGAAGAACTCCAATTTGTTGTAAACCCAAAGCTGCGACTGTGGCCAGGTCTCTGGTTTATACTGATTCTCATTTCACTGTACTCTTCCTGAAAAATAAAACATGACACTACAGTATCTGGTATCACAGGAATCTAAATGAGGGAAAGTTTATCCTCTAAATAAGTGAGGCTGCTCACAATGTGCACTTTAATCATCTATTATTAGCATCACAGACAAAGGAAACAGTATTGAAGTCAGTTAACTAACTCATTTGCTTTTTATTCAAACAGGTGTGTTTTCAGTTTACATTTATATTTTCTCTACATGTACATTTCACTCTACATTTCTATTATTTTAAATGTTTTGTAACACAATGCTAAAAAATTTAAGAACTTAGAGGAAATTAAACCCCTAAATGATTCTTCGTGGATTGTCTTGTGAATTTGCGACATGTACTGCCTCCTGAGAGAGCATCAGAGATGTGAAAGAGCTAGATAACAGTAATCAATCTTATTTTTTTCTTGTACATCCTACCATGAGCATCATCAGTTTCCTTTAGGCTCAATGCTGTAACTAGGTTTAATCGAGTGCACAATCATCTTTTTGATTTGTGTAAAATACTACCAGCTTGATATGGACTTTGTAATGGAGATCTTAGATAATAAAACAAATCCCAAAATTGGCTAAATTCAGATATTTGACTTTAAGGGACTTTCACGATGCTTACAGATTCTGAATCAAAATCTAACATCACCATTTTAAACAACAAGAATATCTGAATGGGAGAGAATTTTGTAACACTTGCTTTCAATCCCACGCTATATTACAAGCATGTGTTGCATACATTAACATTCTAATGTGAATTCATTAAAAACAATTAAAATACCCAAATGTATGCTAAGCACTTCTTTAGCATGACATTGACATCAATATAAAAGGAAAAAAAAAATACAGATTTTTCTGTCAAACAATGTTAAAATAAATATATTCTAGCAAAATGTGCACAGAAGGGATCCCGCATGTTTTTACACATGCATCAAAATGTACACCTACATTTTAGCGCCCTAGTGAACCAGCCTTCCTGAAGAGTGGGATTCATTTTCCCTAACTTAAAATATTTAAAAGTCTAGAAACCTATGCCAGTTCCTCCAAGCTCCTGTGTTGGCATGACGCAACAGGCAGCTACAGTGAGCACTGCACAAGCAGATGCAGCCAGCCAGAGTCTCAGGGAGGTGCAGCCAGAGGTGGCTCCAGCAGCACCTGAGCATGGATGCAGAAGAAAACAACATTGCACGACATCATCCCAAGGTATTGCCTCATGTTACTGGAATGTTCCTGGGAAAACACTCCCCGTTACAGCCCAGGGTAGAAATTAAGTCTTCTCAACATGGCTACTGGCTTGCAAACACTCCCATACAATCACAGTCCTTAGGTGAGTATATTAAAAGTGAATCTACTAAACAGATCAGCACACTGGGCTAGAGAACTTACACACTTTTAGAGTTTGAGTGTGTTCCTGGAAATTATTACTGGTCTTAATTTTTTTTTCCACCATCCCAACATGACTCTTCAAACGTATCTCTCTTGTCAGAGCAGTAATGTGACTTTGCACACTGAACTTTATCATTGTTATAAGTCATCTCTAAAACAGTGCTCCACAGATCTGGTGTTATGGCCCTGATGACTAGTGAACTATATCAATCTCTCTGGCAATGATTTACAAACACATCAAATGGAACTTGCATTCCTTAACTTACAGCTTGTTAAGTTATAACACAATCAAGAATTTTTTTAATTTTTAAAGAATTTTTAAAATACCTCCTCCCGTATTACTCACTTCTAGAAGGAATTATAATCTCATAAGTAATGACTGGAAGAAAATATACAGACCTAGTACAAGCTATTCTCATTTGCCTTCCTTAAAGCGATGCTAAGAATTCATATCTAGTCTATCAGTTTTCACTGATTAAAACAGAAATTCCTCTGCCTGTTTTTGCTACAACACAGAAAAAAAAGATTATGATCTCTTTCCTTATACAACAATCACAATTTCAAAAAATTATGATAAATTAATTACAATGGCCAAGAGGCATCAGGAGTACTAAACTGCAATGTATTTCTTTTCCACAAGTGATCAGGAAGAAGAATGTTTGGAAGCAAATGAATTTCTAAAAAGGTGGTATGGGAAGTGATTTCATAAACCAGCACACAAGGTCTTACGACCTTCACCCAAGTAACTGGCACAATTAAGTTTTACAGCAAGATCAGGAATGCAAATATGTCAAGGATTATGAACTGCATCATCAGATAGTACAGAAAGGTATCAAAAATTAAAGCTATTGTTGGTGAAACATGCAATCAATTGGAGGAAACAGCACTTAAGATACTTATTTCGAAAAGAATACTGAAAGACCCAACCCCTTATCCAATAAGCACATGCACAAAGAGACGGTGATTTACTTCAAAATTAACATGAACATTAATTAGATTTTTTAAAAAAAAAAAAAAAAAAAAAAGAGGGCAAAAGCCACAACAGATGGAAAAAAGGATAGTATGATACTGATGTTTATGGCCAGCCTTTGAAAAGCTGATCTTTATTTTCCACCACCAGTTTAAAAGTGCAAATGAATGCTACAGCAGCTCCGATAATTCATCTGTCATACCTGATTGTATGCACAATGTGCTACTTTGGAGAACAACAAAAAATTTTGCAAGCATTAAACGATATGTAGAATGACTATTTTGAATTAGAATAATAAATAAAATTAAGCACATGACAAAAAGGGTAGGGACAAATTCAGAAAAAGAGTAAATTTTTTTTCCCCAAATATTCTCCTTCCCCTGAATTAAATCAAAGGAAATAGCAGGTCTCTGAGCTGTCCTCTTACTACCAGAAAAATACTTGCATTAGATGCACTTTTTGTTACTTTCTCTTTTATTCTGCTGTGTCATTCAGTTACACCAAGTAATCATATGATTTCCACACTTACCATGGATTTTGAATCCTTAGGCTCTGTCGGACTCACAATTTCTGCAGAAGATGCAAGCGAAAGAGAATCAGGAGGAATGTCATACTCTGGCTTAGGAATACTGCTCCTAGCATCTTGGTCTTGGGACTTTAAAGGTAATGCCAAACTAGGAGGAGGTGTTGACTGAACACCTTTTTTCTCCTCTTCCTCCTCACCTCTGCTTCTGAATGCACCAGTGGAGAGAGGGTTTGCAGAGTCTGGTTGTGAAAAGGAAATGCTGGTGAACAAAGTTTGAGTTCTTTTAGCTTTTTCTACTTCTCCATTGTATTTCTGAGCATCATCCATCTAGGACAAAAAAGACAGTTTGGTAAATATGTGTTTTAAAAAAAAGAAGTCCTTAAATGGTTCAGTGATCTTTACATTTAACAAATCCACCTTCCCCTCTGAAGCAAATTCTAGTTCCTGTACCCATTGCTAACTACCTACTTAGGGAAACATTTTTTTTCTCTTGAAATGCTTGCAGAACAAATCATCCAGACTTCTTAAGATAAACTTTTTAAAGTCATCTGCTTAGAATTATTTGCATTCTTACTACTTTTTAAACTGAAACAAATATGGATTTAGGAGAAAACTATGAAAATCATCATAGTAATGTGGCAGGGGGGAATCAGTTTCATTGTTTCAGTGCTTTGTAGAGTAGACAAATTTTAGGCTAGTATAAAGCTTCAATTTTAACAAAGTCAGCAGAGCAGAGGAAACTTTTATGACCTGAAAAATTTACCTTTAACACTTAATTATGTTAACCTGGCTCCAGATAATTACCTCCAAGGACAATTTTTTTTAAAAGGCACATCAAGAAGATTTACTACAAGTCATAAAAGGAATATTTTACCAAATATAGTTACCAGCTTTAATTCCAGGAGTGTGTTTAAGCACAGAAACACAAGTAAACATCTAAGCCACGACAGAACTGCCTGCTCTATTAACACAGCCTTCATCACACAGGAGGCACTTTTTAAAAAAACCAAAACATTAAAATTACTGTTCCCCCAGCTATTGAAGACCCCACATTTACGAACTTCAGGAATGAAGCGGAATTTTACCGTGAACGACCGTGGAAGTGACGAGATTCCTCTTGAGTGGACACCAAAAGGTCTTGGTGTAACCACAGATGTTAACCTGGAGGTATCAGTTTTCTGGTAAGTTCTCGGGAGAGAAGCTGAAACCTGAGCTGACCCAGTTTGAGCATTCACTGAGTAGCGGGTGGACAAAAGAGCTGGGCTCTGCTCCCGCTCCTCCGCCAGGCTCTCCGGCGGCACAGGAGCCTCTCGAGCAGCCGAGCTTTCTGGCAGGTTCTCCTTGGGCGGCTGTGTGGCGTACGCACTTTTGCTGCCCTTCGTGCTGTAGGAAATATCTTCTTCCAAATGGTAATCTTTGGCTGCTGACCAATCTTTTGCTGCTGTGGAAGGTGCTTTTTCTTCACTGAACACATCATCATTCAGGGAGTATGCCCAGTTGTGTTCCTGTTTCTGCTGCTCATAGGAGTCTTGATCTCTCTCCTCCCTACGGGAATAGAGCCTGTTAAAACACCAAAGTGACCCAACAAACAGGCCAGTCTAAAGTCTTCCAACTAGTGAAAGTTTAAGGCAGAGCATAAGCCAAATAATACACCTCCAGTAAATGAAAATGAATAGCATCATTTAAATATATTAGTATTTTCGTATATTTTTAAATCTATCTTCTTTAACCTCCTCCCCAGTTCAGCACTCTCATAACACTCAGGCATATTACTATCACATTATCAGGCTGCCACCATGACATAAATCTTTGCCAAGAAAATGATACAGCTATTCAAGTTACAGATCCTCAGAAATTCAGATTTTATTTAGGAAAGAACAGGAATAAGGCAGTCCCATAACACTGCCTGAACTGTATAACTCTGCTCGATGTTTCTGTTCTATGAAAATGCTATGCTGAATTTTAGATAGCTAAATAAGATGGTGCACTGAAGTTCAGCTAATATTTTTTTGCTTTTCATTCCTTTGTCATAAAGGAACAACCACTACAGGGATAAGCTTTAACACATCATTTTTATGATTCTTATTGATACTGAACATTCAATACAACTAGCATCCATATTTTTATTCAAGCAACTAATTTTTGTCCTCACAAATAAGTAAAAAACCAAAGAAATCCAAAAGATTAGAATTATTTCTTTTATGAATACATGTCATGTGCATATTACCTTCAGCTCAGTCATATGTGCATTTTAAATAGATAGGTAGATAGACAGATAGATAACACTGTCACCACTAGAAATGGTACTGTGAAGTTTACACTTTTTACTCTTTGGAAAGTAAATACCAAGAGGAAAAATTAGGTATGAAGGGGAAATCAAGTAAAAGTTTACAGCTCTGTGATATACATTAAAATTCTAGCTGTACTTCTCCACAGTAGCTAAAAGAATAGCAAATTCAGTGGTAGAAGGGAGAGAAAGAGTTAACTTTATCCATGAATTAAAAAAAGGCAACTATCCAGTTCAGCGCTATTGTTTAAACTAATTTAAAGAGAATGCAAATATTGACTTCTCAGTATTTTTATTTAGAGATAGCAGAGTAAAATATCATTTATGGAGGAACCTGTTTAACATTCTGTGTAAACAATGCAGTAGAAAACCATATTCATTCCTTCAACTGCCTAGATTTCTACATTTTATTTTGCAACTAAAATTGTCAAGATCTCTGCAGAATCAATTGCAACTTGCTAGTAAAAGCTGCTCAAGAATTCAAAGGAATAAAAATGCTCAGATTTATGTTCTTCAACATAATACTCCCATTCGGACCATTACCTCTCCTGCTGCATTTCTTTCAGTGACTTGGTACTCCTTCCAGACACCTCAGAGGCTCTCCTTTCAATTTCTTCTCTCTCTTCCTTTTTCTTTTGCAGTTCTGAAGTGTAGCTCTTTCTACGACTCTTCCATTTTGCTAGATCCTAATAGAATAACATGAATGTATACAATCAGATTTCCTCAAGACCTCATTGACTTACAGAGGCATCCCATTACATGCTATTTATTGTCCAGATTTTATTTGCATGTCTGCATCACAGCCACATTTTCATGCACCTTTCCCTTAAATGATAAAGGGGTTGTCATATTCCAGTTAGGGTTGCAGGCTCACTGCCTCCTTAAGTTAACTGTAATTATTGGACTATATGTCATTTTGCCCTTTTCTCCTCCCATTAACATTTTCAATTTTATTCTAGAATACTTCACACATAATTGAAAACTAATGCAAATGCCATCTGTATTTCTTTGTTGAAGGCTTTAGAGTTTGGGATGTCATTTTTTTTCCAAATCACTACTATGTTAGACTGACACACTAGCTTGAGAATAAACATGCCTGAAATTCTAAATTGAAAACAGATATTTCTGTATTTTCTTCATTTCTGTAAAACCACAATGTGAACTGGCAATATTGTCCATGAAATACCAGAGCTGAGTTAAGGGAAGTACTGAATATTAGAACTGAGATGGCTGAGATGCATCAAACAAACAACTATGAACTTTTTTGGTGCTTTGTTCTTAATTTCAGCTTTTTGTTGGTACTCATTGTCAAGCAGACATTTTAATAAATTGAAAGGTCTTCAGATACACTTATGATGCTGTGCAAAGCTACCATACGGCTTACAAGCTGGATTTAAGACAGAATTATTAGGGGATAGGAGCCTCAAGAATTTGCACAAGGAAGTATTATTTCTTCCCCTTTCTCCCAGAGGATCAAATACTCAGACATTCCAATCATTTCTCCAAAATAAAGTATTCAAAAATTTCAGATAACACAAGAAACTATGCCCTTACTTTTCTTAATGTTCACAGAAATCAAGCTTGAAATCAAGCTTTATTACAATACATACACGTCTTATCCTGAAGCATTAATCAGAAACTTACAACTATATTTAAAATAATTTCAGTTCTACATTAAACAGGCATCCCCAAAAACTCTAGCAGCTGCAGGAGATGAATTGTTTTAGAAAACAGGCCCATGAATTGCTGCACACACGCCAAAGCTTCTTTACTAGGGACACTGAAGGCAGGTGACACCCAGCCCTTCAAGCAGGACATGCAAGGAGAGGTGAAAAGGAGTCCTTACTTCTTGCCACTTTAGATCTTGTTCTTGTAGCTGTTCTTTTATCTTTTGAAGCTCTTCATAACGGATTTTGCGCATTGTCTGCAGCTCCTCTGCACTGACATCATTCAAAGATTTACTCCTAGAAAGCAAAAAGAGTACTCGGCTTTATAACATCCTAGCACTCATTTTACACGAGTGAAACCTTCAGAGAGAGAGAGATTTATATTAGTATAATTGAATGCTCATGAGTGTTATTTTGAATGGAGTAGGAAACACATGGGCAGCTGAATGAGCAAGACTGGGACATGCTCTAGTGCCAGCACTCAAGTCATTAGTTGGATATTTGAGCAAATAAAATCAGGTTAAGGGAATAAGCAGCTCTGTACATCTCCACGCTGATCATTCACATTGAGCTCCTCATAGAACACTGCTACTTCTGTTTAAACTTGTTATTCTCTTAACTGATCTTATTTCTTTCTTTGACCCTGTCCCCAAATTCAAATTCCCGTCCTCTGACTTCTCTCCTGTAACAGCCTCCTGTTCTCTCCTGTATCACCTCCTGTTCTTTCCTTCCTTAGGCTAACCATAAAAATCAAATCAGTTACTGATGCACGCTTCCAAAGGATTAAGGGTCTCTCACTGCTAAATGCTCGGATCATGGATGTAACAGGCCCCACTAGTCTATGCTGGTCCTCCCCAAGCCTCCAAGATGCTTTCCATCCAAGGTGGGATGGCTAACACAGCCATCTTCCTGCTAACTTCAACACGGCTACAGTTTCCCCCAGGAATTCCTACTCACTGATTCCCTTTAACCTAAATTACTCAAAGCTCACCTTTCATGCTCCCCGCCACCACAGGCTATTTTTTTTTCCTTTATTCTTTCACACTACAGTGATAAACATAACAGGACATTTAGTTTAGATAGAGGATAAGACTCCTGATGAGATTTGGCCACAAACCTCTGAGACAGTAAGCAAAATGCAGGTGTTTCCTCAGAAGGTTCAATGGTGTAATATAAAAGGAAAGGTAGGTTTCTGGGTCTTGGGGGGGTTTTTTTGCTTCTTAGTATTCAAAAATACCTTTGTTTTTGTTTATCCAAAGTATGAGTGATAGAGGGATCTAACTAAGTTTTAACCGGACTTGAAAATGTGGCACTTCTCTGATATGACAGAAAATCAGATTAAAAACGAAACAGATTCAGCACAGAGCCTTGCTCTAATCTGTTGCATTCCAAGAGATCTCTGAACTAACAAACCAGACTCTCACTTCCTCCCGAGAGGCTGAACTCACTTTCATTGGTAACATAAGACTTTGGCCTCTGGCCTCTAGAAATAAAGGCTTGGACATTAACTCGTTGTATCTGTTTGCTTGTCTATTTTCTGAATGAGAAAAGTGCCAAATTCAGCAAAAATTGCCTGGTCGCTATTACAGAAACTCTTTTCTTGTACAGTTCTTTTCCTCATTTTTTATGCTTAAGTTGTACACATCACATATAGAATTGTTTTGGGGTAACCAAACTCTACATAAGGGTTGTACCAAATTTGTTCCAAATGAGTTCAAAAAAACTTACATAACTACAATTTCCGCTTCTTTCTCTTAAGTTATTATATCTGCCTGCAATAAAACAGGAAAATCTAGACCTAAATAAAATATAACCTAAGTAAAGGTATATTCATACCACGGAACTGGATCTTAGTTTTAATTTCAGTCTAAAGTGAAAAACCTAACTAGTGGCTTGAGCCTTCTGAGTTTCCCTCTCCTAACACCTAACTTCTTCTGAAACATTTCGCACTTCTTCTGGAAGCGTTTGGTCATTTACCAAGTTTGCCTCAGGGTAAAAATAGAGAAGTTAATTAATTAATTAAAAAAAAAATTAGAACACCATGCATTCCCAAATACTTAACATGCCATCACACAATAAGTGGAAAAAATTATTTCTCTTTGAGTCACAGTTCATCATAAACAACATCTAAGTTCCCATGACACAAACCAATAAGTTTACCACTGAGCATTCAGTAACCTGGAGGATATAAAATAACCCCAGACCATTCACCAGTCCCATGATAACTACCACTGCCGTTAATTATTTTCACGTTCTAGCTGTACAACCTTCAAAAGAAAATATTTGTTAATATTCCTTTACACTTTTGAACGTTCTAAAGCCTAATTTAAATACAGAACAACAAATTCTTCACTTCAGCAGGAATAAAACATTAGAGCTGATTTTCAAAGTGCCTGATAACCATAACTTGAATACACTAGACAGCAGAGAGAACTTTCGCCATACGCATAGCTTTTACATTCATTACGTAAATTGCAAAGTACAGAGCAACAAAGCGTCATGCACAGATTTTCGGCATGAGTTTTTAGCTACTGTGCATGCATAAAGATGAAAACAGGTCAAAAAAAGCATTATGATCTTTCAAGATTTTATGAAACTTACCCTTGCTCATCAGAAAGCTTTTGAAACAGTCTGAGAAATCAGAAACCAAAAAAGAAAAGATTCAGTGTCTTGATATTGATAACAACATTAACACCATTAGTAGACCAGCACTCTCACTAAGTGATGGGGAAACTGAAAGCTTGGGAACCAGCCAGCATGGAATAGCACATCAGGAATTGGACAATAGTCAAAAAACACACCAGGACTTGCACGATGTGCAAAGTTGGGCAGAACTGACAGAACAAGGCTGCCTGCAACTTTCCAACACTTCTCGTTTAGCAATACTGCACAAATAGAGCCTTACATTAATTCTGCACCACTTATTCCAGTGCTGTTGAACAACATGATGCTCACAAGAGACTCATTTCAAGAAATTAAAATTAATGCCAACTTGGGTCCCAACAAGAAATGTGGCTTACAGAGGTTGTTTTCTTGTTACTTGAACTATTTCGGATACTAAATGAGAGTCATATTTGATGTGTACAAGAATAAAAGACCCTATATAGACGTTTAGCCCATTAATCCTTGAACACAACTAATCCAGGGCAATTCAAGAGGATTTTTAGTACTCTTGAATAGAAGTATTTTAAAATATAGCCATTCAATTCTATTGAATGAATTTTTAAAACATGCAGTATTTTCAAGCACTTCAGAAATATTTCTAAGTGAAGCTCGAACTTTGTTAACAGTATTAAGCTTAAAAATTAAATGCAGACACATCAAAATATGAACTGGAACACAGAAGTGTCTTAGTCACAAAGTAATGATGCACAGGTGGGAGAACTGCAGCTTGCAATGCCGTATTTTCAGAGCTAAGGAAACATTTGAAACCCCGATCTCCCCCAGTAAATACAAAATTCAAAGGAGAGATAGGAAGTACTTAAGAAACAATATTCAGTCAGACAAGAGAAATTTTGAGGATACCTGTAAAAAATTAGGGGAAAGTATGAGTCGAGACTGTATGAAAGTAGGGAGATAGTATTGGCAGAATAAAAAGTGCCACGGTGGATTTTAATATTACATAGACACACAACTTGCATGCACCATGACTTTGGGCAGGCAAAACACTTTTTTTCACGTCATCTAATTGTCTCAGAACTGTGGCAGGACAGTTTTCAAGCATTTTTAAACTTCAGTGCAAGCAAGAATATTGGAATGCCCATTTCCAGAATTTGTCTTTAGAGCATTCATGTGTTTCAGAAATGTTTTTACCTATTATCTTGTAGGATAAAAGAAAATATTTCTAGCCTCCATAGTCTTTTGAATAATCACTATTTCTGTTCAATCATGGAAAGAAACTTATGCAGAACTTTGAGCCTGAAGGAATGATAACATATTTTCTCCAAAGTGGCAGCCTAAAACTAGACAACGTCATAATTTTTTGTTGAAAATATGGTATTGCAGTCATGAGCTTCTATTCAAAGCAAATAAAAAGCTTTTTCAAGGACGACACGAACAAATAGCAGATTGGCACTCTATGTTCAGCACAGGATGATGCTTTTCTGAATGGAAAGGGTTCAAGGGCACTCAATCTGTGCAGGACACAACCTGACCTCTCCACCATCTGTCGTTTCCTGTGTCTAACTTTGCTGGCCTCCCTGATTGCTTCCCACTTCTTCCAGTCTTCTTCACTGCATGGACCTGGGATAAAATTTACTGGCTGGACATTGCTTCCCACTTTCCAAGATTCAATCTTGCGGGTCAGCATATCGTCCTTCTT
Organism: Oriolus oriolus; assembly: GCA_013400235.1. NCBI lineage: Eukaryota > Metazoa > Chordata > Aves > Passeriformes > Corvidae > Oriolus > Oriolus oriolus. The sequence goes on along the minus strand of VXBT01003513.1, from coordinate 1,938,844 downwards.
ATGCTGTAAAGATGGTGACAGCACTCTGCCATTGCTCTTCCTTTCTTCTGGTATTGTGTTTTTTTCTAGTAAACATAGAAATTTGGACCGGATCTCTTCTGGAAGACTCCATGGATCAGGAAACAGTGCTGGGTGATACTTGTCGGGAGCACCTGATAAAGGCACCTCTTTTTTTTGAGAGAGGACTTTACGAAAAATCATGTCATCCTTTTCCAAATCTGGAATCACAGTTTGGCCCTCTCTGGGTTGCAGAATTATCTCACCCTCTAGAGGAGGCTCCTGCTCAGAGAATTTCTTTAAATACCGGGGGTCTTGAAGAACAACTTGATTCACATGGAAAGCCCCAGTTTTCCGAACGAACAAATCATCGTTTTCCAAATCTGGATATAGATATCCATTTTCCTCATCTCCTTGCTTGCATCCTGGTATAAAGGAAACATTCTTTCTACATTTTATGAGCCTAGGGCCAGAAGTGGGATCAATTCTGGTCTCCATTTCAGAAGACACGTAGTCAGTGTATTTTTGCAGGGCCTGAAGTAACGAAAACTGACTGAAGCATATAAAACAAAAGGAGGGAAGTAAAAATATCATTAACTAGCAAGAGACAAGCAGATCACAACGTATTGCAATATACATTTGGTGTAGACTTGCAGTATCCCAAGCAGAACGACGATACCACTTGGCATTCACCACCACTGACTGTAGCGCAGCACACGCCAACCAACACAAAGGTATCCCAGCGGTATCCTAACCTGCTCAGAAACATCACACTTACATGCTCACACACAAAGCTAGTAACCCTATGCAGCATCTTACACTTTCACATTTACACATTTCAGAAGGCCAGCAGCTTATGGCTACATTAAAAGAGAAAAAAACCCAAACCCAACAAACCAGCAAAATAGTAATAACCAAAAAAGCATGACATCACAGGACGTGGTTTAATTTCATTTAAATGTAGCATATCCAGCCATTTCTTTTTGATGCAGCAAGAGAACAGCTCATGCAGCAGTATCAACCTGGGCTGATCAGAAGACTCCAAGATTTTTCCTTCTGCAATCTGTGACAATGAGCTTCCCACATATTCAGCAGTTGGCTTATAATTCTGATCCTTTCTGCAGCTACTGTTCCAGTCAAAACCTGGTCTTGGTTGATTAGCAGCAATGGTACAGCTTTGTTTGAAAGCAAATTCCTCATCCTCAGAATCTGATCTCTTTCTACTGTGCAGCAGCACAAAGAATGAGCAGAGGAGAAAGAAAAAAAAACCATGAAGTGTACTCTCTGAGTAAAATGCACACTGGCAACAGTGCCACAGTACAACAAAAATAATATTTCAACTATTAAAAAAAAAAGAAAGAAGAAAGAATAAAAAATATCCTGCTGCTACACTGGCAAGGAAAATGAAAAAAAATCAAAGTCATAGAGTTACACTTTATTTAGGCTTTGCACACAGGAGAAAAACAGGCATGCATGAAAACGCACCTGAACCCTTGAATCTCTTTATACCAGGGTTTGAAAGAGGATTTCTTGATTTTTTTCCATAGCAATTCTTCTTCTGGAGTCCAAAACTTAGGAAGAAATTTGTCAAAAGCAACAACTGTATTTGGCACTGAAGAACTTAGCTTGCGAAAATAGAGATCATCTTTTTCAATGTTTGGGATGCCTACTTCTTCCTCGTCCTCATCAAAATACCCAGATAATTGTGAAGGATTGTTAACTCTTGGTTTGTTTTCCTCTTTAGTATCCAACTGCCTCTGCCTCCTCTGGTTACTGTTCAAAATATCCAATCAGTTAAGATATTTTAGGAGCAACTTCACATAAGGAATGCAAAAAGACATGCTTTTTGGCTCAGGAGTTCAGCCTTGTGAATGAAGCATATTAGTTCTCAATTTCATCACTGCAGCACCAGAAATAATAAGATATATTAAATAAAAAAAAAATTAAAAAGAAGTTAAATGGTTATATCAGCATCCTATCTCCTCCGACAAAAATACAAACTTTGACAGAAAAAGCGTATCAAATTATCAGCTGTGTTAAAATGCCGATTAGAAGACTAACTTTATGGAGTTATTTTAGGGCTGCGATTTAGGTAACGCAATAGTTACTGGATCTTGGATTAGTATCTCTGACCTCAGTGGTTCAAGCATTGCAGCTAGTGGACCAGCTGGATAACTTTCTTGCGAGCAAGATTTAGGAGAGTCATTGCGCAACATGAAATGATGTCCAGGTGCAGCAGAGCTTACTGGGCTCTTTTTGACTAGAAATCTACGATTTGCTAAGTCATCCAAAACAACGTCGGGCAGCCTTCTTTCATCTTCTGAATCAGAGCCACTGTCATACTCATAGATGATCTGGAGGGAAGCTGGATTTGTGAGCCCACACTCTGCTCTGCTATTTTGGCAGGAAGCTACGGGATTCGTTTCACATCCACTGAGGGTGACCGAAACAGGAATAGAATGAAGACAGTGAAGTCACGAAGGTAATGATGAAACTCAAGAACTGCCCACTAATCTCATCTGTATGCATCAAGAACCTGGACAACTGAAATTCATCACTACATTTTGGAAGGCTTTAACAAGAAACTAAAACTGTAGATCTATCTTTCATGCACTTGCATTTAAGATCATTTAAATACATCTGGAGTCTGGCCAGCTTCAAAACATTACTCAAACTTCAAAAAACAATGTGAAAAACCAAAACCAAACCACACAACCACACCAAAACGTCCCCCTCAATAAAACACAGGAAATCAAATACTTGACTTTGCATTGCATCAAGAGCAGCTTTTCTTTAACTAATAAAGAAATCATTTATTTAAAAAATTCTGACTCAAAGCCCACTTTACTAAGACCGCACACCAGTACCTTGAAAATGTTCCATCTGACTCAGTGAAGACGGGACTTGCCCAGCTCCTCCTGTTGTCCTCGTTCTTCTCTGTCCTTTTCTTCCTTAAAGGTGCTGGCACATATCCTGTTTGCTTGTTTTTGCTGGGTAAGAAGCGATTGAAGTCAGTGGTAGGTTTTGGTTCAATCACAGAAATCCTACGGTAAGACCTGTCATCTTTATGGGAGTCATGCATTTTGGAAGCCAGTTCCGAGTCTGTGTCACTGTCACAACCTTAGAAGAAAGTGGAAAAAAGGGAAGACACTATTATTCTCTAGACATGAGCTTCTAGCTAAAACTTGGATCAAAGTCTTCTAAAATCAATTTAGCTCTTTATTTGAGATGTTTCAACTGCAATTTGATGAGCTACTGACAGGACAGTAGGAGAGGTATTTTTAGAAGCCTGTGGCAAAGCTGTGATAAGATCCATTAAACTCGGTTTGGTTTGCATGATCCTTCTGCATTTGTTCCATTCTTTCATTATCACTGCTCCCTGCAGGAAACAAAGCGCTGGCCTCCAGACTGAAGACAAAAAACAGCACAGGAATTTTTAAATTAAATCATATTTGCCAGATAAATTTACTAACAAAGACAAGTTAACAGCAAATAATATAGCAATGTTCTCATCTCACCAGATTAACATCCAGTAGAAGACCAGGGTACATCACATATGTAACATGGCTAAATGCTGCCTTGCTCAGATCAGCAATGCTCCATGAAGCCTCTGCCCAATGATTTTATGTTACTCAAATGAAAGAAAATCCAAAATGTCACAATTTTTGTGACTTTAGACTACAAGTTGGCATTGAACTTTAAAACCAGCAGAGAAACACAGGCTACAGTGCTGCTTTAGGGATCCAAAGTCACTGTCTTCTTGTTACCTTTATTTTCATGACAAACTACTAAAAGCAACAAATACTATTCAGTATTTAACCTAAGTGGGAAAAACCTTATTGAATATTCACGAATGAAGTGAAGGCATAGATTTGACACAGTCACCCTAAGAACAAGGCAAGAGACTTTTGCAACTGGTGAATTTTAGGTGATCCCACCCAGATCTGATTTCTAGCAAGTATATTTCTGGGAATATACCCTGCACATATACATGCCCTAATGTGTCAGTGAGAGCAAGAGTTTCAGCAAACCTTCCTCGGAAGATTTGTGTGAGCAGTGCTTTGCTTCTGCCAACTGTTAGAGGTCAATATTTGCTTAAGCAAAATGCAACTGCAGTGGTTGCAAAACTAGAGTTGACTTTCAAGCCGGTTTAAGTACCGGATATCCAAGTACTAGGTCCATACATTGTCTTCTCCCACGCTCGTAAGACACATGTCAAGAAAAGATTTTAGAGAGGAAAACATACCTTCACTGCCACCTTTCAAGGTTATATCTGATGAAAAGCTTGCGCAGGATCTTGAACCAAGAGAGTCCAAGCTATCGAAGGAATCGTCTCTTTTATGAGTAGTTGAAGATGAAAAGGGCTCTCCCCGGTCAACGTACCAAATATCACCGTACCCACTATCTCTGCCACTTCTGCTCGGCTGGCTAGACTCTTCAAGTGCCTAAAAGAGTAGTTTTGAAAAGTCTTTTTCAATAATTTAGGGTGCAAATGCTAATCATGAGCATTTTGAGTTCACAAACAAACTTCAACAAAGACTACTGCAAACCCCTGAAAACAATACATACAACAGCTTGAACAGGAGATTCAGTAAAAGGTCTTAAATTTCTTTTATCTCAGCCAAAGAGGATTGAGATCGGGCTCTTCACAATCTACCAAGAAGAGCCTATGGATTCCGAAATTCATATGAGTAACAGAACCAATGAATAAAAATCATTCCTTTCATATGGAACTTGATAGCAAGCAAAACAAATACAACAAAGAGGAAAATGAAACCCCCAAGAGACTGTTTAGAATTGCTGCTGTATAACAAACTATAAACTTCAGGCTATTCATTTAGTTTCCTTTTTTGGATTCCTTACCTTAGTCAATGCTTGCCCTAATAACTTCTCAAATGCTTTAAGATTGAGGTATGGACCATTATAATTAGGATCACTTTGAGCTTTTCTCCCAAGCCAGTACAATGTAATCAAAACCTAAAAACAAACAGAAAAAAACCCCCTGAATACAAACTTGATTGCTTTCCTCTCATGCCATGTGCCACTATAAAAGAATCTCAGCATGCTGTTAGAGATGTTTCTACAATGAACTGCAAAATACTGCTTACAGTATTAGCTATGATTGCCACCAAAACCAATTAAAAAGTGTCATGACATATCTCATATCTCAAGTAAGCAGATATAAGTACTGTTTCAATTATTACAATGATTTGGGAAAGTAAGCTGTACATAGAGATCACTGTAAAATTCCATTAATTTGCATCAGATAAATCAACAGTTGAAGAATAAGGTAAATATGATAGTATCATAAACAGAAGCATTTAAAAATAATTAATCATAATTAATGTACAACTCTCTTACATTTTTCAGTCTTCTGTTGGTTTCCTCTGGTCTAAAGCAGGGCGGAGAGTGAGAAAAAGAAAAGAAAACAATGTTTTAAAATTGCTGACATAAAATTAAATTACTATTCAGGATGTAAAAAGTTTCAAGACCAATTAGCAGTCAATGTAAAATATGCAACTATGACTGCTCCAAAAGAAATAAGAAGCATTTCACTTTAAATACAGCCATAGCTCTGTACTGTTTCAATTGTTACATGTAAAGTGAGAAACTAGCCAAACTATTACAGTTTCTGTCTTGAGAAGTACACAGAAAGGCTCTAGGCTTTTTTAATTGGCCCTCATTTAGTTACCAACAAAATAGAAGTAGAAAACAAGCTGTAGACTTTAGGAAATACAGCCTCTATTAGCCAGGGAGACCACAGAATCATAGAATGGTTTGGGTTGGAAGGGACCTTAAAGATCATCTACTTCCAACCCCTCTGCCATGGACAGGGACACTTTCCATTAGATCATGTTGCTCAAAGCTCCATCCAGCCTGGCCTTGGAGCACTTACAGGGACGGGGCATCCACCACTTCTCTACATAATCCATGCCAGTGTGTGCCAGTAGAGTAACCTCAGAGTAGAAAATTTCTTCCCAATATCCAATCTAAACCGACCGTCTCAGTTTAGTCATTCCCCTCAGTCCTACCATTATACGTCCCTGTAAAAAGTCCCTCTCAAGCTTTCTTGTAGGCCTGTTTTAGCTGCTGGAAGGCTGCTACAAGGTCTCACTTGAGTCTTCTCTTTTCTAGCCTGAACAACCTCAGATCTTCAATTCCATATGAAATGATACTAAATTGTAACTTTTTCTGTGATTGTATTGTTTTCTAAAGTATTTGTCTCAGACAACAGAGAACACTTTAGCCAAGAGTAAGTTTTTCAGACCAAAAAATGAGAAACTGAAACTGGGACATCTGGAGAGAGATGATGTAGGGCTGAAAGGATGGGTTTGGGTTCTTTTATACAAATACGTGTTTTTCAAAAAGCACTAAATACATATGCAATCACTAACATGAGGGAACCAGTCTGTAGCACACCTTGGAAGTGCACCAATGGACACTCAGTGGTCCTGTTCTCCTCCTGCTCATTTTAAGAACAAGAAGGAGAAACTTCTCAAATGGGAGGCTCCAAAAGCCTCCTAGTCCCCAGACCTAGTCCTCAGGTGTAAATATTCACGGCTGGACAGCAGACAGTGGTTGAGCAACATTGCTGCCTGCAGTGCCTGCAGTTATGGAAGAGCAAACGGCTTAAATAGACCAAAACAACTTTTCACCTGCCCCAAACTTTGGTTCGGATCTGGTTTGGCTGCAAACTTCACACACAGCACAGCGAAGGGGTTCAAACAGAAAAAGCAGGTACTTCACATGCAGCAGCAGAAAAACCTGTTCAGAGCTCCATAACATGCCAGACCAACAATGTATACAGGTACCTATCCTGTTTCTGTCTGTCTAGGAACACGCCAGTCAAAAGTTATAGGAAAAAAAATAGAATAAACCATTCAGGAAACAGTTACGAGTTAGTGTAATGAGGACAGGGCCTGGTCAGCCTAAGTGCCACTCTTCAGGGAAATGGAATAGTCAATGAGACGTGACAACCATCAGGGACACACACCGTCCCTCCTGCTCTTTCTGCCTATTTTGAGAGCACCCACTCCCACCCAGTGGCTGTAATTGCCTTGCCCACCCCCACGCCATAAAGAAATCAGGCTATCAGGAACACAAAGTCCTGAGATGGGTCTGACCTGCACAGTCCTTGCCTGCAGCTTCCTTAGTATCTCATGCCAGAGATGCTTCTGGCTTTGAAGCCAGTGACCTCTTTCCCAGAGATAAGGAGGAACCCTTCTCCTTTAATGTGAAATATTTACACGTTTTTGTTTGTTTTTTAATCCCTTCCAAAACAGATTGCTATTTGTTATTCACTAGAGACTATTTTTGGAGAAAAAGAATTTCCCCTTTTTTTCAGTAGGCTAATTTTTTTGCCAGTGTCCATGTTGCACAGCACACCATAGCCATGACCTGAGGTGCTACTAGAGACAGGATGATTTCCCAAGCAGAGAATGGAATACTATTCTTATATCAACATTACACTTCTCACACCCAGTGGAGAGCATTTTAAAGGTTTGCACTCTTTACCCTCAATGCCTTTTGTTAGCAGAATTTCTGCTTTTGTTTGCAATTATAAAAGCAGAGGCCCTTGCTAAGGATGCCTTAAAGTTTGCTCCCAAACCTCAGCAGCCCAGTAAGGAGTGAGAAATTCTGTCCTTAGCTGGCAGGAGCATGAATCCAAAAGGTTGCCAGCCTTCACATAGACCAAAGCAACATGACTGAACAGGATGATGTCCGCTTCTGCTTTCCTTGAGTTCTCTGAGATAATTTCAGTCAAACATTTTGCAACAGGAGCGATATTCAGTTGTCTTTATGTTTCAATATATTTTCTTTACTGAAATAACCATAAATACACTAGGCCTGTGTAATTGGACTAAAACCAACACAAAACTTAGGACATTCAGGTAAACAAGTCAGTTTGAGACCAAAAATGCAGGCAGGGAGATATTTCACGTACTTGAATGACAGACCCTGCTTCATTCCTGTTTACTCTGCTAACAACAGAAGCAAACAGACAAGTTGTTTACCCTCCATTCATGAAGTTTCTTCACTTGCATTACTACTCTCCCTCTCCGGACTGCATCTGTTGGTTTCTAAACCTTTTCAACAACTTGTCATGATAGACATAGTCTGAGCAGAAGAGAAGAAAAAAACCAAAAGAAACCTTGCTGATCTAGAGCATTGTTCCTCATTTTTATATGTGTGCAGTAATTATTTGATGGTGCTTAACCAAGGAAAAGGATAATTCTGAACGATGAATGTACTGTCCTAGAACCAGTGTTAAATGATAGGTATACAATTTTTTTTTGTCAAAAAAAATTCTGATTAAAGAAGCAATGTTGTTACCTCACTGAAAAGTCTTAAAAGTCATTTTTGAGCTACAAATTTCACAGCTACATCTTCTCTGAGGTGTGCAACTTGCAGAAGATGTAGTTTGGATCCACTTGCTAACATTCTCCAAGTGAAATAAGAGCCTTTAGAGCCTTTTATATGTACAACCTGTCCAAGCTCATCTGTGGTTAGTTGCACATGCCATTGCCCAATTCCCTTCCAGGACACTCCATTTAAAATATCTATTGGGCCGATATCTATTGGTTAGAAGTGCGATACAAACTGAGGAGCTTTTAGGAGGAATTACTGTTTCCTGTGAGTATCAAAATAGAAAAAACCCAAGGCTTTTAATTCAATTGTAGTTAATGAAAACACAAAATGGAATAATTCTACTATGCAGAAATTCTTCACAAAGTGTTATAAAAATGTGGCTACTACAAAATCTATGCAAATAATTCATCTGGGGTCTTGTGTATAACTCTGAACAACTACAGTTCATAGGAGGGGACAAGATAGAGACACCAACCTCAAGCATAGCAAGTTCTTTGCTGCTAGAAGAGGAGGCATGACCCTACAACGTTTCTGACAAACTGTTACCTAACAGCAAGCTCCTGCTCTCCCCTCCACTTCCCTTTGCAATCCTGGCTCTAAATACACAGGGCTCAAACACTCAGTTTCTCACACTGTATTTGAATAAACCATTTAGAAGATGGATTACAAGAACTTCAGCAATGTAGCTTTTAAGATTTTTAAACACTCCTGGACACTTATAACCTTATTTTGAACATAAGTCTACAGCACTGAAGTGCACACACAACTGCTTGTAGAGAAATTTCTGATACAACAGCTATTTCAGGAAATGAAGGGGTAGCTCACTGCCTAAAGTATCTTCATCAATGCAAATTAATGCCAATCCTGTGTTTGGTTACCGTGAAAGAAGTCTGCTTTTTCCTCTTTTCATCCAAAGTTGTCACAGAGCCCAGTTGATGCCAACCATATTCTTTATGAAAATACTTGGTGTAACCCAATTTCTGGTTTGAACAGGTGAATACCTTTATACTGAAAGTTTTAGGTGGGCTGCTGCTTTGCTCAGGAGGGCACAGCCAAGACTGCATCTTAAAACTAATCTGCTGAAAGAATTCAGTTCCTCCCCACACGACAATGCAACACTACTTACTAAATCACTTTGTGTATTTTTAAACATTAACTTCTCTGTCTTCCCAGAGGTTTTTTATATCTCCTTCCGTTAACAATAAAACTTTGCTAAAGATGTCTGAACTAAGCAAAGAAAGCCGCTAAATGAAGCACTTTAGATCTTGCTGGAAGATTTTTATTATAAATACTTCATCTGCTCCTGACACGGTCTCAGCATTTAAGCCTTCATTCTGAAGCTTGAAAGAAAACCAACACCAATCTACCTATCCTGGCCTACTGCAGCTAACAAAGAGGTCTCAAGGCTGTAACAGTAGAATCCTAGTTCACAAAGCGTGAACTTGAATTGTTGGCAGTGGTATTAATAAAAGTTTACGTACAGCTTCAAGATTAGCCACCCTGGAAAAGATCTCCCAAACACTGCATGAGAGTCTGAAGGCCACGAGATAACAACACGTGGGGGACATTATAATAGTAATTGTGAAGCACAACCACATAAATCCGAGTTGAACACTGATGAAAAAAAGACGTGAAATAACCACCTGTGGAGAAATAATACCTTCTGTGTAAACCATCTCATCTACGTCAATCCTTGAGCAAACAGAAAAAAGACAAATGGGACAGGAATAGCTCTCACTTGTCAGCATGTGATATGCTTAGAGATGAAACACCTCTGTTACAGTTGAACACAACAGATATTGACAAACATCACTTACTCCCAGCCAGCATGGACCAACAGATGTTTCTCTAGCGAAGACCACTCTACAAGAATAAAGCAAAGTGACGCAGCAGATCAGCACGCCGAGCCACAGCTCAAGGAATTTGTTCTCAGCTCCACTGTTTGCTCAAGGTTAAACAGCAGAATTAGTCACCAAGGCCCTGGCCTGACAATACAAAGGCGTTGGCAGCAGCTCTAGCTTCAGGATTTCCTGGTCCCCCTCTCTCTTCCAGCCACTCCTGTTTGCTGCCCCCGTGGTTATGCCAACACAACCGTGAATCACACTGCGGTTCCGTACTGCCAGAGGGCTACACCTGTGTTTCTGTGGGTTTTTCCTAATATACATTTTCAACCCCTAAATTAGCTTGCTGGTCCGTTTTAGACCGTGATCATACAAGCAATTGCACCAGCACCACGGCAGAGACAACGTGTTGCTGCAAAGCAGAGGGCAGGGGGCTTGGTGGAGCAGAACTCTGCTCCAGACACCAGTGCTGTGAGAGCCCCTGTGTGATGACTCCAAGACAGAGGTGCTCTCTGCTTCCCATTTTTAAGGAGTGAGGAAAGCTTGCTGGGATTATTTTAATGAATTTTGGGGCATCTAAAAGTTAAAAAAAAAAGAAAAGTAGACAATCATACAGCTTAGAGCTAGCAGGCCACCGTACTTTTAAGAAATCATGAACTAAATTTCTTTTGAACTAGATTTCTATTTTAACCAATTATAAAATATATCCACTGACACATACAGACACGTCTCCAGTGCCTCCATACAAAAGAGCAGTGCATTTTAAGAAGACAGATTTATTTTTTACTTATTTCGAAACTTTTAAACAATAAACTCAATAGTTTGGATTTTATTTTTCTGACACATGATACGGTTTGGTTTCCCCACATCCCAATATGTATTAAATTCCAGCAACAAGAAACTCACAATGTCAAATCTACTTCAACGCTTCACTTTATTATTTTCCAGGAAGAACAATGTGGAGCTGAAGACCACATCCAAGATACCAGAAGTCTGAGAAAAATTCTGGAAGATTATTTTACAACATCCCATTCAGAGAAGGGTCTGTTTCTCATATAGAAACATATTTAAATATAGTTATCAATCAACGATTTAAAAAAAACCAACAAAACCAACAAACAAAGAAGCAAGTTTGAACAGAGATTCCTCCTACCCAAAATGAGGGTTAGCTGCCAAGAGTACATGTGGTCCTGTCCAAAATGATAAGACCAATCTGAACCCATTTACGGGGAGAAAGAAGGAACAGAGACACTCCCACTGATAGAAAGGAATGTGCCAGTGACAAATGCTCCCTGCCCAGTGCCAAACCCATCCCTTGGTGATGAATATTTCAGAAACACCAACAGCTGCCAACCCTGTTTTCTGTCCCTTCCTCTGAACTACAGATCTCACAAACACAGGACTTGAAGAGATTGCTGTTTAAAAAAAAGTATTGGTGCTCTTCCTTTGAGCTTCTGTCCACCAAGGCAGCAGTCACACCTCCAAGATGCCCTTTGAAGGGCTTGGAAGAGCCATACCCTGGCCTGGGAGCTGGAGCAGATCAGCAGACTGCAGAAAAGCCCACTCACCAGCTCCTTGCCGAGCTCCAGGCGCTCCAGCCCTACACTGACCAGCTTCACTTACGATTCTGACGAAGATGTTGGAGGGTTTGAAGGGCTCCTGCACCCCCCGTCGGGTATTGCTGCGCAGGAGATGAATGCTGCCTGTCCAACTAACAGCGGGCTCATGCTAAATTTCAACCTCTTTGGCCACCTACTCAGCTGCTATTAATATTGCTGTTATCGGATTTCACTGAATTCCCACGTGCTGCTGAGAATAGAAAGGCTCCAGTGGAAGATGTGGCTGCTGCATGGGTACAGAAACATGAGGACATTCCTCCAGCACTTGGATTCTTAGCAAATTGATATTCAACCCTGCGAGCCACAGTTCACTGCTGAGAATGCTGGAAATAAACCAGCAAGGCTATGGCTGCAGAGCTAGAGAACAGCTTTTGGAAACACACTTTTCTATTTGACTATAAAAAGCACATACATTTTCCATAGCAACACATCCACTGGACCCAATGCCACTCACATCATAACAGCACACAGAGTCAGGTATAAAATGACAGCAAAAAGGATTTCTCCATGCCCCTGCAGAACCTCTGGCTGACAGCAAGGAGCTCCGTGGGCCCTGATGAATGAGCAGCCTGTCTCCACCCCGCACCCCCACCTACTAATGCTGAGGGGTGGAGGAGAGATGCTCAAGAAGGGAAAGGCAGAGAGAGAACAGAGCCAGCCAACACCCTCCATGGGAACACGTCACCATCCATGGCTTCAGAGCCTGTCCTCTCACACTGCCTCTTGAGCATGGTGCTTCCTTGCTGATCTCACCCATTATGCCTCCACACCACTCTGAAACCCCTTATCAAAACAAAAACAGGCACTTCTAGAAAAGTGCATCAGCCCTGGCAAGTCACCAGACGATAACATTATCCATTTCCTCATGCTCTTTTCCGACTCCTCCCTGGGTGGTCCATCTCTGCCAGCTTCCTCCTGTTCCAGTCTAATCTAGAGGTTCTCCCAAAGAGAAAACTAGTATCCTGTAGGGAAGAAGGCATGCCTGTCAAATAAAAATTAAAAATAAAGTCCCCAGAAGAACAAGCAGAAGAGCCTCAATGATAACCTGAGACTCCTTGGCTCTTGTCTTAGGGGTGAGCACGGCAAGTGGTATGGAGCACTCACTGCAAGCTGTTGCTGCAACAAAAAGGAGGCTGATAGGACCCTTCATCTTCCTGTTCAAATATTAATCTCTATTAAAGAAAATTAAAGTTGGCCTGGATGATCTCTGAGGTCTTCTCCAAAATAAATGGTTCTAAAATTTATAATAATTAATGCAGATTCTTTGATTGGTCCCTTTTCTTACTCCATTCCTAACACCCTCTAAAAACTCAGCAGCTTCACTAATTACAGGCAATTAAACTGCATATCTCTTGTACTGTTTTGTTTGCTTAGTTTTTCCAGAACAAAACTAGAATGCTTCCTCCATCTGTATTGGGTACTTTCAATTCCAGATCTAGACTAGCAGCTACACAAAAATGAACAGCAGGTATTTTATTTCTGAAATCTACTCAGAGGTGTCACATGCCATACAGTTTGGCCAAGAAGCATAAGAACATCCACTGACTTTTATGAGAAAAGATGGACTCTCTGCACAAAATATTAGAAGATGTGCAGTTGACTCTCAGCTCACACAGAGCGTTAGGAGTTCTCAAACCACTTTGTTCATGCTCAGGAGGACCTTCTAATTTCAGAGGTGAAATGAATTGTTTCTCAAGAAGAACAACCACTTTAATACACACAGTATTTCAGATAAATTGATAGATAGCTATAATATCAGTAGCTATATGCTATAGGTTTTTTATAACTTCTCAAGTTTTGGTATTTAAAATTTGGAGCATATGATTTTGCTGAATCTCTCCTTTTATCTCACTGCTGCCTTTTTTTCTTTTTTAAAAACCTGTACGTATTTCAGTTGACCTTTGCACAATGATTACATTAAATGTTACCCCTGCTTCTACCTTTTTCCCTCCTTTTACCTCAAGAATCAACACACTTGAGCTCATCCTGTTGACCATCAGGATCATTATCTACATTAACTTCTCTTGCATTTAGTTTTAAAGATCCTTGACCTTCATTCGCCCCCACAAATCTAGACCATATTGTATAAATTTTGTAGATTAATTTGAAGATAAGTAAAGTTGGGGAACATACAATTTTGCTAACAATCTTTCCAAAACAAATAGTTGATATATCTGGGGAGCCACGGAAAAATAAGTATCAAAATAGACAATTAAGTGCAATCATGTAAGCTTTTAGAAATATATTCAAAACCACAAAAACGTGCAGCTGGAAGCTTGCTCAAAAATATTTCAAGAGCATTATAAAAAAAAATTATGTATAAAGTCTATTATTTGCTTCAGCTAAGCGGCAGCAACCATGGCAACTCACAGCATTTTTTTTCAAGACATGACCAAAACTCATTTTCTCTACTGCCTGATGCCTCTTTGCCATTATTAGGTATTTCCAAAACCATTGTCTTTTTTACTTCCAACTTTCACACCTAACTGGAACATTTCAACATCCCCTCTTTCCACACACAGATATCAGAGGTAATTTTTTAGAATAGCCCTCAATACTGACCCCATTAGTTCCCTCTAAGCCTTGATGAGAAACATCTGCACCAACTCCAGGTATGGATAAACAAGTTACTGCAAGGTAAGTTAGGGTAAAAAATTTTCCACCTACCACCTACTCCTAGCAACTGCCTATGTGCACTCTCTTACACTCAACCCACAGGATTAACACAGCTGTTCGATTTGGATAAAGCATTCAGAGATGGTCCCTTAGGAAGAGCTAGGATTTGGCAGGTTATACAACATTGCTTGCTCAGAGAGAGATATTTTTATAGCCTCTACATACAGGGAGGAGGAAAAAACCACCCCAACAACCTCCTTCATTCAATCTCCTCCCTTGGTCCATGCCCAGGGAAAGAGACAGTAAATGTAATCCTTTGTTATCCTTCAGTCAAGCAAACAGGCAGCGATGCGTAAGCGCCTTGTGTATAAGCAAAACAGTTTACCACAGCATATAACGCTCAAAAGCAACATTTACTCAGTTCCTCGGGGTATGCATAAAAAGAAAAAAAACCCCAGAACCCAAGTCTCTGCTACTTAATATATATCAGATACTTGGCAATGAACACATCCTCTGATAAAGAAAAAAGGATGACTGACAGTAGTTTGTACTGGGTATTGCTACATTCACACTTGTGCTAACACCCAGTTTCACCAGTCCAAATAGGCATCTGCTTGGCTGCTGTTGTTATAACACATACTCAGAGAACAATTCAGCACAGAGGTGACTCAGAGTAACCAGCAGAAGCTACAGATGCCCTATTCTCCCGTAAAAGTAATCCAGGATTCAGTCCACTCCAGTCATCATCTCCTCAGGAAAGCCAAGACCCATAAATACCAGGTATATGCATGAGGGATAGTTATATCTTCTGCAGAAGAGGCAGACCCCCTGAATTTTGGGGATACATGGAATTTACAGCACCTGGGAGTCGCTTCACAGATTTCTGATGGCTCATTTTTTCCTCTAGAGCAATTCCAATGTAGTGCTGGCCAAACTGTTGCACAGGAGGACAGAGAATAGAGGCACTGTATGCACCAGACCCTCTTTTCATTCTAAACTTTTGTTATATTATTAAAGAACAAATGCTTTTTTGTTCTGCAGTTTAAAGGTGGATTACTAAACACATAGCTTTTGGGAAAGAGTCATAGAGCTAGGACTTTTAAAAAAATTAGACTTAGAGATTTAGATTCTGATAGAGATGGACGGAGCAAAGATAAAGAAAAGGAGGTATGAGGTAAGAGCAGCTTAGTCCATGATAAACAAGTTAAAGTAACACTGCATTTGTCCTTAAGTAGAAGTAAATCACTACTACATGACTGAATCATTTCGTTTAGTCTCTACACTTGGACTAAAAACTTGAAAGAAGTACTGGGTTTTGTCAGTAATATTCTGGCAAAATATTTCACGAGCAAATAAGAAGCAGTGAAAAAAATTATAACGCTTCCTTTTTGGAATTTTGCCATATTTTCTCTGTGTTACCCTAGCAACACAGAGCACAACATCATCACTCATCACACAGAGCACAAGAGTATGAAACAGACTGAATCTGACTTCTCTCTATTAAAGTCAGTTCTCTACTAACTTAAGGTGATCAAATAAGTCCAAAAGGAATGAGATATGTAGCTACAACTGAACTTTATTATTTCCCATGTTTTCTTAATCTGCCTGCATTTGTAAAAACATATTTAGAGCCAGGAAATAGCTCCTCAATTAATGCAAAGTCAAATATTAATCTATGCAAAGTTAACAGAAAAGAATACTGAAAGAGGATATGTATTCCCTTGAACCAGCTCTCACAGAAGACATGGTGTGAAGTAGCAGCACAATTTAAACCAAAAACAAGATACAAAAATCAAGTGGAATTCACCAAGTGTAGTACACTTAAGGAAAAACGTGCCCTTTTGTTTTAGGGAACAGACAAGATCTAAGACAAGGATACATTATTTTCCATATTTCCTGCAAGTCTCACCTCCCATCCTCAGCTCCTGCAACATCCACAAGTAAGGGAGCTCCTTAAGGATTCAGCTATTCTGATTCAGGTTTCTTATGGATTCAGATTTATTTCTATAACATTTGAAATATCCAAATTCAATTTGTTGCTATCAATAATACTGGCTATATATTACCTCTTTTAATAGCTTTTTTTGGGTGAAAAACATTTTTTCCACCCCAAAAGAAAACAGTGCTTTAAGGCTAGCTGGAGCAGCCAAGTCAGAGGGTATTTTTAAACATTTGCTCAAAACATTAAGGTTTTTGGGCCAGGTTTTCTGGCCAGGTTTTTAATGCTGGAAAAATGAATGCTTCTTTACTGTAAAGTGAGAGAATGGGTAAAAGGCCAAATACTTGCCTTGCCAGAATGTTAGAAAACTTGTGTGGGAGGCAAAAAAAAGAGGGGTGGGGGAAGGAGAAAATTTAAGCTAGTCTGACCATATACCTCTGAAGCTGGAGAGTTTACATCCATTCTGAGCATCCCAACTGAAACCAAATGTGCTATTAGTCACTCAGGAGTTTCTGTTGTAAAGTTAGAGGAGTCTAAGAATAAAAACTTGAAGAAAATTAATAATATGGGAAAACAATCCTAGCCAGGGAACTGTAGATGATCTCACATCTTCCTTTCACCAGTACTCATGAAGTATGTAATTTGTATCACAAAACTGATGACTGAAGGAAAAAAAAGGCTTAATACACCAATTAAGACATCACCAAAATGCTCCAACAAGCTATTACAACTAAGTCTGCTGGTAGGGAAGGAGTGGAGCAAAATTACCCGATTCTGCTCCAAGTGAGGCCATGGCAATACTCCCAACATCTTTAACGAGTGCATGAGTAAACGCTAAATTAGGAATCTTCCTTCTCACGAGAAAGAAGATACTACATGCGTCAAGTCTTGGGAATTACAGTTAGCCATCTGCAGAATTTCACCAACTGTCCAGCCAGATGAAGCACTGGAGAAGTGGGCTTCTTAAAACACACATGGTGGTTGTAAGCTATCCTTCTCAGAAGTCAATCAAACCACAGAGCCAAAATAACACAAAAGCAACCCTCAGGCTCTTGACAGGGTTATTCTACAAATTTTTTGTCCAACAATCCTCATAATTTCTACACGAAAAACAGGCACTCTTTTTCACCAAGGGAAGATTAAAAAAAAACCCTTGAGACTCTCATTTAGGAATCCACAGCTTTTGAAAACTAAGGGTGTCTCAAAACCCCTATGAATGACAGTCATCATTGCATTTAATCATTGCAAAGTTCATCAAACTAATGGTTAAACTGAAAAGCATGTCAATGGCACCAATTTACTACAAACTGCAGCTTGCCATGGGATAGTATGCATGCTGCATTAGCAACTGCTACATCCAGACCTGCTACCTTGGAACTGGCTCTGGAAGTATCCCTTTTGATTTCAAGTTTTTGGCCCTATTTAATTCAGAAATTCCAACAGCAACAGTGCTGTCACTATATTCATAGTTTTACAATTCAGTGAAAAGACAAGACTTTACCATCATGCTGCAATTAAGACTGATAATCTAGGCAGGATGAAAAATTAGAAGGCAGTTCAACAAAATTACTGGGATGTTTCTCCTCTTGATTAGACTTAATTCTACCTGAAACAAATTACAATTGCAGAATAGTAACACAAAAAGTCATCTCATCACCAACACGCATCTTGCAACAGTGAGATGGAACAATTACCAAGATCTCCCCTCCTTCTTTTAACCTCCAGGCTAACAGAGCGACAAGAAGAAATTAACTCAGTGTAGTGGAGTACCCTCCCAGTAGTATCCTCCAATGAGGACTGGATACATGAGTCTCTGCTGATAGCTTAGGAACAGGTTGCCAAATTTCAGCAAAACCCATCTATTCCTTGACAGGAAGGTAACCACTAGAAAGTACAGGAGAAAAGAGCAGGATGAACATACCTTCACCCTTTGACCCACAGACAGTACACATGGATGATAAGCTTGAGCATTATCATTGAGTTTGGCTGCCAGATGGCAAACCATTGACCACACTACCCACACAACACTGAAAGCGTTTTGCGATAGGCTACCACTTTCTTACTGCATAAAAAGTTAGACAGGTGGAAAAGGCCATGAAAACATAGCTGGAGTGCTCTTAATATGTTATCCACTGTCCATTTCAGCACAGATGCAGTTAGTGGTCCACTTAACCTGCTATGGTAATATATTTTAAAAATAAATTTAATAGAAGTCCCTTTTGTAGACTTTTTTTTTAGCAAGCGAAGGTACAAAGACATACAACAGTCTTCATCATCAAGGAAATGCATTCATGACAGAGTAGGGCAGTGCACAGGGTTCCTAAGATACTCAAAAAATAGCTTATACTGCAGTGTAAGTTATGCAAGCGTCATCTTTAATCATGGAAATAAGTACTATCAGAAGCAGCCCACAATATAACAAACCAGCCATTTGCTGGACACTAAGAGACACTGATTCAGAGCCACTCTAATAGTCAGATATTTACTGCACAAAGAGAAAGAAGGTAAATATGAAGCCTTCTGCCACACTGCACTTAAAGCTTTTCCCTTAGAAAACAGCATATTGAATATATGTGAAATATGCACCCCAAGTTTTTTTCAGGTAGGAAAGAATCTGTGGAAGCTTCTGCTAGGCAAACAAATCCAGAGCTGTTGCATGAACTGCAGACAGAATGTCAAACATGTAATTACTTGAAATATTATTAAAAGTAGCATAGTTATTACTTAAGGCCCTGAAGGAAAAACCCTGACACAGGACAGGTACACAGGTGAATGTATTTGAACCTTTTTTTGCATAATAAAGTTACGAACAAAAACCGTGCAATCTTTCAAAAAGGAAAGCCACCAGGAAAAGAATAGTAAATTAAAAGCACAGAGGCATCATTCTTTGCAAAGAGGAAAAAAATCAACTCTCATCTCATATGCACTCCCAAATTTCTTCTGCTTTTAGGCAGTGACATTGAAATTGATGGATGCTGATGGAATAGAAATCAACAGATTGGATGTGAAGTAAACAGGCCATTTAAAATACATAAATGCACATTTAAATTAAGTCTATGCTGATTTTCAATCTGTAAAATCTCGTATGCACTCATTTTGAGTGTCATACCAATTCCGCTCAAAAATAAGTTCACTAACACACTTGTGATTACAGAGCAACTTACAGAAATAAAAATTGTTTTTAAATTCTACTTCCTCCACAAAGGCTTTTATTTTTGCTAATTTTAGCTTGCATAGAGTATCCTGTGTTTCATGGGTACAACTAAGGCTTGCCAAAGTTCTTTCACAAGTTGAAGACTGGCCAGGGAGCACCACCAGTGGTAATACAGCTTTAGTCAAAATAAAAAGTAATTCCCTATGAAAAATTAAACATATAATTATCCAATGAACACACTATCACAGTATTTACTCTCTTAGGTAATTATTAATTTTATTGCAGGCAGAAAGATTAGAATCTGCAACTTGTTGTATTTAATGAGACAACTTTTTCTGCCCTCTCTCTTCTAAGACTCTTAAGTTGACCATCTATACCCAGTTTGTCTTATACTTTTCTCTTTGTTCCTGTATCTTGCTGTGTTGACCATCACTTAAAAAAGAATCACACACTTCCAAATTCAGGCCATGAGCTAGTCTCTGCTGTATCCTCTACCACTAGGGAAGGTACAAGGTAAAGTCTTCTAAGAATTACCCACTAATTAATTTTTGTACTTAAGGACTGGGACATTACACACTTTAATAAGCAAATGCATGGAAACCTGTACAGCTACCTTTTGTAATACCATTAAAGACTAACCTTTCATAACTGTCATCTGCTTTCTACTTCAAAGTGTGCACTCTTTGAAGCTGACCCGGTGTTGCTGTTTGTTTTGCAAGTTGCCTGGCAGAGACATCTGAGCAATAGAGAATGAAAACAGTGGGAAAGCATCTTTACCAGGTATCCCAAATTAGCTGAAGAGTTATCAGAAGGCTATTCCAAATAACAGCAGCAGTGGCACACACACTACCTATAACCTAGAAGGAACTAGAAACCAAGCAGATGCTACCTCCTCTTCATTTACAGTAAAAGTAGATTATGGAGGTTTTTAACAGTCAAGTAAAAAAAATAATTAAGAATCTCAGTAAACTCATTTTGAAACTGAAGGGAGTCTTCATCATTTAAAATTGCATTACCAAAGAAGTCACATTACCAAGAGCTGAAGTAATCTGAACTAATTAGCTGGAGTACTCTCTCATGGGTGAAGGTAGGAAAAAACCTCCAAGGTTGAGTAGTTTTCTTCCACTGTGTTCACTGCTGCTTACTTTAGCTTTCAAGGAGGACAGTCTCTCCTGTGACTGCAGATGCACAAATAACAGTAACATGTTCCATTAAATGTTGAATGCCAAAACCTACATGCAATTAAGCTTGACCAAACAGTTTCTAGGAGCTTGAACATATTTGCTTTCCTGACAAAAATTCTGCAAACAAAAGCTCCTTCTATAAGTAATGTACACGTGCCTTTGGTACATGTCCATCAAAAAGATTCCTGCCCTGGGAGATGAAAGCAGGCTTCTTCTCTCTCACTCTTTCCCCCTCTGATCAGACAGTAATAAGTCATTTTTAAATTATGGTGACCACACAAATGCATTCTTGGGCAACAGGTGACAAGAAGAAATTTCCAGTTCACTGCTCCTCCATCTCTCCTGAACCCTAATTAAGATATAATCATAGAATTGTTTAGGTTAGAAAAGACCTTTAAGATCATTGAGTCTCACCATTAACTCAGCACTACTAAGCTCACCACTAAACCATGTCCTCAACTGCTGCATCTACAAGTCTCATAAGTATCTCTAGGGATGGTGACACTACCATTGCCCTGGACAGCCTGTTTCAACGCTTCACAAGTGTCTAATTGAAGAAAATTTTCCTAATACCCAATTCTAAACTGCACAATTGGTTGGCCATTTGGCACAGTTTGAGGCTATTTCTTCTTAGTCTTGTTACTTTGGAGAGGTGGCTGACCCCCACCTGACTACAACCTTCTTTCAGGAAGTTGTGGAGAACAATAAGGTGCCCCCTGAGCCTCCTCTTCACCAGGCTAAACAACCCCAGCTCCCTCAGCTGTTCCTCATCAGACTTGTGCTCCAGACCCTTCACCAGCTTTGTTGTCCTTCTCTGGGCACACTCCAGCACCTCAATGTCTGTCTCGTAGTGAGGGGCCCAAAACTGAACACAGGATTTAAAGTGGCCTCACCAGTGCTGAGTACAAGGGGTCAATCACTGCCTGGCCCTGCTGGCCACACTATTGCTGATATGGGCCAGGATGCCATTGGCCTTCTTGGCCACCTGAGCACATGCTGGCTCATGTTCAGCTGGCTGTCAACCAGCACCTCCAGGTCCTTTTCGGCTGGGCATCTTTCCAGCCACTCTTCCCCAGAATTGAATGTAGAGACCCAAGAGCAGGACCTGGCACTTCACCTTGTTGAACCTCATCCAGCTGGCCTCAGCCCATCCATCCAGCCTGTCCAGATCCCTCTATAGAGCCTTCCAGCCCTCCACTGACCAACGCTCCCACCCAGCTTGGTGTCATCTGCAAACTGACTGAGGGCGCAACTTCCCTTCCCCTTGCCTTGTCTGACTTTCACTGCAGTGCCCCACTGCATAAATACACTTTCTGAGAAAACCAAGTACCAGTCCTTCATTCCAGCTTTTCTCCTGATAAAACTCATGCTGTCCATTAAAGGAGAGAAGTTTAACAAACAACTTCAGCAGGCACCTGACACAGCACAAGCACGGAGCACCTGCCTTAGTCCTCCTGTGCTTGCAGCCTCGTGCACACTGAGAGCAGCGGCTGGGCACCCATTGCTCACATGGTACCCCAAGCAAGCAAAACTCAGGCACACAGACTTGTGCTGCTCAGTGCCACCATTCTCTGGATTTGTAGATTTAAATCTTATCCTAGCAATGAAAAAAAAAAATGAACAAAAAATAGAAGTAATTTACAAATGCAGTCATGTCATTTAGGTCACGATCACAATGCCAGACTGACTGCGTTACCTGGATAACTAGGGATTTCTGTATAGGTTAGTTATCAAACTAGCTTGTTGAATACATTCACAAATTTTTCAAGGAGTATTAGAGAAAATGGAATCAAACTAAGGACTTTGTTTACAGCTCAAAGAGGAAAACGCTTCAGAAAGACAAAATGTTGTTTATAAAAAGAAAATTATCGTCTTGCAAGATATTCTGCTCCTCTTGAAGGAATAAAAACATCACAATGAAATGGCAAATACTACTAAATCACCAGCACTTTTGTATGATTTCTCAACAGCAGCCAACAATCAATACCAGAGGCGAGCTCAGATTTCAAAGAATAAAATGTTCTGCACAGAGAGAGAGAGGGTTTTGCAGGACAAGCACAGCAGAGGAGTATCATTACCAATGCATCTTATTCTGTGCTTATTCAACCTGTGTGGGTGTGCCTTCTACATAACCATCTGATGTGTGATTTTACAGTTACAATTCCCATACCAAAATCAGTAACAAAACCTCTTAAATTAACTGATCTTTTGAGAGCAAAAGTAGCTTTTAAGTAATGATGCTGAATATAGCATAGGCAAATATATGTACCAGCTTATTTCAAGAGACTTTCAGCCATTCTTATTCATTATTCTTCTGAAGCTTTTCATGAAACTTCCAATGGCCTAATGAAAAACTATCATATGTTAAATTGCTAATAATTAATCACAACATTTTTTCCCTGTGATTGCACAACCTGGCCACATACAGAAATAGTCAGATACTGGTCTGGATTAAGAGACCTACCATGATTTTATTCACCTTTTCAGATAGCTGGACATACAGTGTTCCACATTTGCTAAAGCTTAGCAATGGCAGATTGCTTGATTGATTTATCAAATCAAAGTAATTGCTTCCGTATGATTTGTGTTTGATTTTTTCCTTAGTTTTGATTCTTGGAGTTCTTCATAGAGCTACAGAAGTTAAAAGCAGCTTTTACTGTATTCAACCTTTTCAAAACCACATACTGGAACATCCACATGGGACCAGATCAAAAAACTGTATCTAGCCCAGGATCTCATCCTCCCATGTCATCCCAAGTGGTTGCCTAAGGAAGAGTAAAAATAGAGCAGGAAAGATGCTTCTCCCTTGCGGACTCTCCAAGCTAGATGTGGTTTCCACATACTAAGTAACTCTTGAAAGATTTCCCTTCTTTAAACTTCTCCACTATCCCTTGAACACAAGTAAACTTCTATCATCCACAGCATCTGTTGGCAAGGAAGCCTGCTGCCCCTTGCTTTGGTTCATTGATTATTCATATAACATGGCATGCAGTGACCAGTTGAATCACTTGTCCATGTCATCTGCTAGGGGCTTTTTTTGTTTATTTATTTGTTTTAAGCTTGTTATTTTGTCCTGCTCTCCCCTTCATCCAGCATCTCTCTCTCAGGTTCAGGACTCTCAGTGGGCTTATCTAAACCTGAAGGGGAAGCTATTCCTACTTTTAGTCAGAGAGATGCCATGAGGACGAAGATATTCCAGTTCCAGAGATCTGCTTTTGGGGAAGTTTGGGGAAGTGAGAAAGTGACAAAAGGGAAAACGATCCAAGTCCAAAGCTTCATATGGTATTACAACGCCAGCAAATGCCAGATTAACCACAGCAGCACAGTACAGTGCTATTGTTTTTCCTATTCCTAATACTTGTTTCTGGCGTAAGGTTGGGTCCTTTTCTTTTTTCACTTGGTTGGTTGTACTTTTGTTTGTTTGGAGTTTTTTTGACTAGCACTGAAAACTGAATAGATGCCTTCAAAAAACTTCCAACCCCATTATCTCAAGCAGGAGCAGTATTAGCTATTCCAGAATGTATCATTTCATACACAAAACTGAAATAGTTCTGATTTTCCTGTTCTCATTAAAGTAACCCAAATTTCCTTCTATTTTATACATAAAAAACCTCCACAGTTTCTGAGAAAAGTAACCCAAAAATTACTACTAAAAGCTGTTTACAAGAGTAGTTAACACTGGTATATTTGGACAGATTAGGATTAGTTTGTGGAATTGTACAGTAATTCTCGAACTGCACAGATTCATGTTGAAAATACATCACAGCTTCAAGCCAAAGCACACATAAATAAACTGTGCCTTCTGTTAACTCAGGCATTTTTAGTTAGTGCTTTACCAAGTACATCACTCACCCTCGAAAATTATCACAGTTGAGGGCATCTTACAACATCAGGTCACAGAGTTAAAAAGAATACATTACTGCATCATAAATCTGACAAGCGTATTTCAGTGGTTATTCACAGGGAACAAGTGGCTGTCTGTAATTTAATAGCCTTTGCAAGAGCAGAAGTATTTTGAACTTGGACTCCCTTTCCCCACCCCAGTTAAATATTTTATCATATAACACACTGGAATCCACGTCAGTTGATGCATATCTGTACATACTGGGTTCAAAGGTGTGTGCGTGTTTACATTTGCAGGACGTTTTTTCTAGAAGGGAAAGGAAAGAGGAAATATCAGCAGCATTAGTCAACCTTCTTACTCTAGTCCTAGAAACCAGCTGCAGCAGCTTTCAAAATTTTGCTTTCTGAGTCAGGTTCTGATACCACTCTCCCTCCCCAGGCAGACAGAATCATAGGGAGGGGATATATATGCTGGAGGGCAGGTCTGTCAGGAGGACTAGCTTTGCAGGAACCCTATATGACATTCAACAAGCACAAAGTCCAAGTCCTGTTCCCTGGATGGACCTAATTCCTGTAACTGCAGAGTGGCGTGGGGAGCTGGGCCTGGCAGCCCTGCTGGGCCGAACCTCAGCCAGCAGCCAATTCTGGCAACACTGCCCAATAGCACCCAGGGCTGTACGAAATAGTGCATGGCCGTGCAAAATGGAGCGTGGCCAGAAGGCTGACAGACCTCATTGTTCCCTCCTTCCTCAGCACTTATTCTGCCACCTCTGTAACGCTCCTGTCTCCAGTTTGGTGTCTCACAGCACAGGAAAGACATTGATAAACTGGAGCAAGCTGAGTGGAGATCACCAGGATGGTCAGGGCTGGAGATCCCCAGCTTGATCATCCAGCTTGTTCAGTCTGGAGAACAGCTCTCCAGTTCGGTTTTCTTTTTTTGTTGTTGTTGGGGTTTTTTTTTCCTTTTGTTTCTTAAAACAACAGATCTCTATCATTTAAAAGAAACACGCCTTTGTGCGGTTAAGATTGGCTGCTATATAGGGCTCTTTATTTCCAACCCTCCGCCCCTTCTTATCATCTAACCACAAGGTGAGACATTATTTTATTTTTGTTTCAGTGACAACATGAAAACAATCCTGCAACCCTCTGGAAATGCAGTTTATAAGAATATTTGAAATTGTTATTTCATTGTCAGTTGCAGTCTGTAGCATTCACAGCAAAAAAAAGTATTAATGTCACTTTAAAGGATACAATAAGTGCTCCAATTAAGCAGTAATAATAATTAGAACTGAAATCTCTGAAAGCTCAGGAATAAAAATGGCCAAAAGTAGGGTTTTGTATCAATTAGGATCAAAACCTGTCAATACACTGTTCAGCTTTACTTTCTCTATTTATAGAGAAAAACTCCTGTATCCATGGAAAACTTCAAGAAGTCGGCTACCCCCACTATTTAAACATAGAAGCTCTTCCTGTTGAGTTGTCTTTAGAAAAACTAACTGAAGTTCAGCAATTTACCAGTAAAATACAATTTAGTATATAATACAATAGTGAACTTTCATACATGTTTCTGCGTAATTGATATTAACTATCACAAGCTTATTCTTTTTCTGAGTCATTCAACTTCCAACATCAGACACAAGCATTTTTTTGTATGGAGAAAAAAAAGCCACCACCAAAAAATGCAAGCTCTCTCTTTACCTTCTTTTGTAAGGTACTCAGCACTACTCATCAAAAATGCTGTCCTCACTCTCATACGTCTTTTTATAAACTGCATTTAATCCTGGGAAGCTAGAGGATTGAAATGAATACAGGTATTTAAGATTTAGATGGATTCCCATGGGAATCCTAAAATGTTAGAGACACTTGTCTTAACACAAACATACATTGAAAAACCATTGTAAAGGCTTTCAGTAATAATGGTTTTGTAGCACCTCCCCCACCCCCAACAGAAAACAAGTTATCCCACACATACTTTTAAAATGTAACAGGATAAAAAATGAGGACTTGGAACAAACCAACACCATTCAGCAGAAAGCTACTGCAATCTTCAGCAAATCGTTCACTTCTGTAGCAGAACTGTCTGAATTCCAATATAAGGCTATGGATCTGTGTCACTAGAGATACATTAATTGCTTTTGATACAACTAACACTTGCTAAATGTATTGTTTTTCCAAATTGTTCAAACTCCTCCTGCACACTTGTAGGTACAGGTACAGAACTCCAGAGTTCTTAACTCTTACGGCAGAATCATCTTCACAAAATAGGTAAATGGTAAAAGCGAACACTATCAGAAGTATCATCTCATAAAGGAAGTGTAAATTATTAACTGTTAAATTACTCAACAGCAAAAATGATCTATCACAAATATTATTGATAATGACCAGAAAATAAAGCAGACAGATTAAATAGCACCCCACCTAACACTTACAGACTTCACACTGAAGAGTTGCAGGTAAATTTCTAGCAGGTACAGTCCAAAGTCTGGAACATATTTTATTGCCTACAACGTTTTTACTGGAATGGTTTACAGTTTATGCAGATTAGTGACATAAGCACAAATATTTTACACTTAAACACATCAGTTTCACAGGACTGAAAAAACCAATTTTTTCTTTATCTCTACATAATTGTCCTAAGTACTAATAAAAGTAAAACCTGTGAAATGACTGATCTTGAAATTAGTTATATCATAAAAAAAATAAATGCAGCAATTTCAATATTTAGAATATGGCTATACTCAGGAAGCAAATACATTTCTTTGACAGTGCCCATAGCAAAAAGAGAATTTACACACTTACAAAGCTGTAGAAGCATTCTTAGAGTCAATCTGAAGTGAGGGTGCTGTACTTTTCCATTTCAAGGGAACTGTCACTAGGAAACTTAGTTACCACAATAAAGGCCTATTACAACCACATGTGTAAAATCTGTTATTTCCCTGAACATAAATGGGGAAAAAGCCGCATCGAGTGTACTAATTAAATTTTGGTCAAATGTTTTGCATTTCATTTTTCAAGACCCACAAAAAGCTGTCTCTTATTTGTTTTGCCTCAGCTTGCATTCAAAGATAGCTTCTAAAATGCTGAAGTCTTTGGGATGATTGACTCTTCAGTCACCTAGGTACAAGCAAGAGAATTTAGGCAGGTACAAGTTTTAGTCCAATCATTTTTGTACTTCGTTCATTGAAGCACTTGGCTTTCACCCAGCTCACAACTTTCTATTCTACACAAAACAAAAAGGCAGGAAAGGGTGGTTCCATGTTGTGTGTTTGAGTGGTTTGGGTTGGTATTTTTTTTTTATTTTGAGGCTGAATTAGAAAATAAGTTTTTTAACACATTAAAATGCATACTTCTTGGAAAAAGCACAGCAAATTCAGGTTCAGTTCCATCATACCCTATTATTTTAAGCATTAAATTCTTGAGAAAAAAAAGATTTCAAGACAATATAGTAAGCAGGCAAATATATTAGATATGGAAGAAGACCACAAATTCAGCATTATTGACAGCAAACACCAGTTCTGAACCACCTGTCTGCAAACTGACCTGCATTCTCCCTCTTTCATTGTTGTCTTTTAGAGTTGTTTTGTTTGTTTGGGGGTTTGTTTGTTTGTTCTTTTGTTTGTTTTGGGATTCTTGTTTGTTTTGTTTTTAAATACTCATTTTCAGGGTATTTGACTGTCTCCTTTGAGCAAAATATGACAGCTGTTCCCGAAGGACAAAACAGGATACAAGTCCCAAAAGAGCGTCTCATCATCACACACCAAGGTTTCAGGCAGCCCATTTGCCAAACAATTTTGTTTGATTTGAGTAATACTGGTAAAGCAAACCTAAAAAATTCCTCCAAAGACTGAGATGTGGTACTGCTTTTACAATTTAAGCTCTCCAAAGAACAAATTTCCAAGAACCCTGACAACAGTTTTCCACTCAAAAAGGTAATTTTTCAGGAATTTCTATGTAGATTGCTTTCTTCAGGGCCTGCCCAACAGTGTTAACATTCATCCCATAGAACAGCAGTTTCGCTTTGCCTTTGTTTACCCTGCAAAAGAAAGCACCCTGAGCAGGAAACACAAGTGGAATCAGGAAATGCAATATATTCCCCAGGACTGGACAGGAAGAACGTTCAAGTCATAAGAAACATCAACTGCTACTAAAAAAGAATATTTTCTAATTCACTATCTACTGTATTATGAAATAGCGTGCAGTTATTTCCTACCACAAAAAGAGTAATTTGCACTGGAAGAAGTTACACCTGCTTTCAGCTATCTGCTACTGTTTCACTCTTATTTTTAGGAATCCTACTAGACCTGCACAGTTAGTGGCTGCATCCAAAAGGCCAAGTGAGGCAATTTCATCACTGAAAGGAAGCACTGGCAGTACCGTAATTGAAATTATAGGATAAGGAAGATAGGTACTACAGGGCACTGTGTTTGGCTTAACTCACTGCTAGAAGGCTTCCCTTCTTACAGTCCCAGAAAGGAGAGGGTTTCTTAATAAAAGACAAGAGTTGTGATATGCAAGGGAGTGATTCTCTACATACGCTTAAAATACTTAAGGTTGGTATAACAGCTCACTCTTATATAATCAGAACAACACCACATGAATTATATCCTGCTCCATATGGAACAACAGGTGCAGAATATGTGCTTACAGCCATATATCACACAGCAACGATTTAATTTTCTCAGGCCTTATTCTGAGAGCATCTATTCTCTGAACAACTGGTTTTGGTGGTATTTTAAATTCAGAAAGTGTTATCTCTGAACTGAAATAGAGAGCCTGTCTCAAAAGCTCAGCTGAAATGCAGGAACACAAGGATGAGCACAACATAAAACAGTTGTTACTTCTCCCCGGCTGGCTTTAGTTATATAGAGCTTTATTTTACAGAAAGCATTTTAATTTTTACAGGACTGCTTTCTGCTTTAGAAAATCATTAAAAAAGATTATGGTATAGAAACATTAAATGGATTAAGTTAAAAACTACCCACAATTTTGAAATGCTAGGGTCAAAGTTCTATTATTTCATCTCATGTGTGCACTTAGTCCCACTTCAGCAAAACTTCTTCAACAGTGTTTTCTGTTTGCTTTATACAATTAACACACTACAAGATTGAGAATGAACATGTAGAAAAAGTGCAGGCCAGCAAAAAGATGAAGGCCTTATCCAAATACCAAGTTTTGCAAGGTGATGAGATACTTTCAGCTATCTTGGGAAATAATCACAGAATGGTTTGGCTTGGAAGGGACCTTAAAGATCACTTAGTTCCAGCCCTTCTGCTATGTGCAGGGACACCTTCCACACCAGACGAGGCTGCTCAAAGCCCCATCCAACCTGGCCTCAAACACTTCCAGGGACGGAGCACGCACAGCTTCACTGGAAAATCTATTCCAGTGCCACATCACCCTCACAGTAAACAATTTCCTCCCAATATCTAAAACTAAACCCACCCTCTTTCAGTTTAAAACCATTACCCTTTGTCTTATCCTATGCATCTTTGTGACAAGTCCCTCTTCATCTTTCTTTTAGGCCCCTTTTAGGTGCTGGAAGGACTCCTTGGAGCCTTCTCTTCTCCAGGCTGAACAAGCCCAGCTCTCTCAGCCTGTCTTCATACAAGAGGTGCTCCCTGTTCATCTTCATGGCCCTCCTCTGGAGCCACTCCAGCAGGTCCACATCCTTCCTATGGTGGGTGCCTCAGAGCAGGACACAGTGCTCCAGGTGGGGCCTCAGTTTTTGAGTGCCATTCAAGACATACTCTAAATATAACAATGTAGTAATAATATCAATGGAAGCCCATTATTTTACTTTGCTCTATTATTGAAAAATGAAATTATCATGGTAAAACTTCAACATCAGAACTCAGGGGATGTGGTAGCTTTAAAAACAGTTTGCTATTTAGGATTTTGCAGTGAATTTTCTTTTTTTTTCCTTAGTTTAATATTTTAATCTATTAACCCATCATTGTTTGGATTTATTATTAGAATTTAATGAGATTCTCTAACTGGATACCTCATTTTACAGAATTATAAATGTTTTCATGTAGAAGAATTAACTTGCTTCAAAGACAAATATGAGTTTACACTCTCAATCTGAGTGTTCAGGCTGCCTCCTTTAAAACTCATAATTGGAATAAAAAACTCCATCAGAATTGAAGTCTGGTGTCTGCCTATGTGAACTCTCCCTTTTAACTCCCTGGTTTGATTTTATTAAGAACCCTTCCACAGCTGGGAACAACTGGGTGTGTCACTCCTAAAGAGCTGGGTAAAGAAGTGCTTAACATTTTTAAATAGTAACCATGCTGACAACTGAGAGTCACTAAGCTTGTATTACATTCTTACTCTGACAGAACCAAAAAAGAATCACATGAAGTATTAAGACAACCTTGCATTAGTACAAATAAATTAAAAAACCCTCACTAACTGCTAGATTTTAAAACAACATCTCCAATTAGAAATAATAAAATCCTAGGCCAAAGAAAAATCAAATATACTGAACAAACTGAAGAGGGACACATGAATTTACACAACTAACTAGTCACTGAACAAGATGATGTACATATGACTGGGTATGTGAGGAATAAGTCCATCTGGATGATCCTTCTTGGAACACATGACATATTGCTGTACTATGCCACTGAGCAATAACTTCTGCAGATTTACAGAAAGACTGAACTATAAATCTCAGACATTAATCCACATTCCCATTTTCACTGGCAGAAAACAAACCATTCACGTCAGGACCATTTTTCCACACCACCCAACTACTAATCTTGCTGATCTGGCAAAGCATAAAGTTTGCAAGGCTTGGAGCAGCAACCAGTAATTTTAGCCAGCCTTTTTCACACAAACTTCTAAACAATAAAATTTTAAGGAGCTTTTTCTTTGCAAAAAGCATAATCACATAATCACTTGGAACTGAAAGTCTGGGTATGCAAGAGGATTCTTGCGTCTCCCGTCCCAGATTAATTCTAGTAATTATAGAGGAGGGTTTCACTTCATGCCTGTGCATCATCTCAGTTGCAAGAGAAAACAAAACACAAGTGAAAGTTGTAGCCTCATTACCAGATAGAAAGATTATTTTCTCAGAACAGATTCTGTTCATGAGTAGCAGAGGGTCTTCACCTTAACTCAGGTGGCCCAAGAACACTGCACCACATACAGAGTTTGGTATCTCTGAATGGCTTTGTGGTGGTGTTGATTAGACAGAGTGCTATCAGCAAAGGTACGGTGAAAGGCAGCAAGCTCAGAAATAAAGCACAAGGAGAAAATAGCTTTTCCTGCTGGGAAGGGAGCCTGGCCAGTTGGGACAGGATGGCAGTCTGAGATACCAACAGCCTGAGAGTGTATGACTTCCCACAAGGTAAAAAGGAGATACCAAACATAACTGCCAAGCAGCAGAGACAGGAGAAGCACATGGAACACTTCACGGAGCTCATCCACCTCAAAAGGTAGATGTGCCTCCTGAAGACCTTCCTAGCACCAGAAGTGTCAGATCAATTAAACAAGTGAGAGAGGGACAGCGATGCAACCTCCCAGACAGTGTGAAAGACTGGTTTTGCTCTTACATAAGATGACAGCTGTCATGTCCTCCTTAGCAGCAGAAGCCGACCCACCCTTTTAATGGTACCTTTCTCTGACCAATTTTCCATATCCAAGGCAAATCAAGCACCTTGTCATGCCCCACAGTACATGTACATGTCCTACCAGCACTCTGTTCTCTGCCATCCCTGCCGGTTAAGCTGACTTTTCTAAGCAACAGTTTATTTAATCTATTTTGGGTAGATAAAAAAAGATGTGCTAAGAGTGGTGCAACAGCAGAACACAGCAGTCCTCTTGTGGTGTCAAAATACACACTGCTTGAGGCACACGTTAATGTTATCCCATACAACATATCACAGCTGCTTTAAGATGTGGGCAATCAGCCTCAGGTGATAGCAGCAAAATGAATTCACTTAGGAATGTTAGAAATCCAAAAGTTAAATGCTATCTTTTAAATAGGTCAGCAGATAAAAAGTTTTCCTTCTTTGTGACAAGAAATTATTTACTTCTAATTATGACACTAGAGTTAACAGAGGATAATACGAAAGCAAGACATGAAATAGTGCCCCTTTTCTGAGGCCTGGCATCCTACAAGTTTTGAAGACATTGGTAATTCATCTTGAATGTATGAAATTACATATTTCTATTAAATAATAAAAAGACACATCAGATAAAATTCCAGATCAGACAGCATTTCTCTCCGGACACACATATAAATCTCTCTGAAAATCCTCTGAAGAATAGCTTGCCCTCTGGGTAACCAAATTATTTCTATAATTAACTTTTCAATGGAGAGAGTTATCTTTGTGTAAGTTATTTCCTTCATTTCTTGGAATAAAACTTCCCTCCCTTCCCTCTCCAACCCCCTAAATACATCAAAAGGGCTCATATAGTTAGGACACCACTTTACAGCATGCTCAGATACAGAAGTTTTGAATTACTCCGTAAGCATTTAATGCACACTGTGGGACTGTCATATGATATATAATGTGTGGAGAAGCAAACTGATACTGAAACAAATTACAAGAACACAGTTTTATGGCTGGCAGCTCTTTTGACTCTAGCCCAGACCCCCCGCATTGCTGTCCATATGAAGTACTCAGTAGTTAAATCTGCTTTTTTGAAAAACACTAATTAAACCATTGCTGAGAAGGTACGATGTAAAACCCCTGTTGCCTCGTGACAACTTCAAATTCCAGCCCTACTCCCTGCTCACAGAGCCGGGAAGGGAACTGGCGGTGCTGAAAGGACCCAAAAAAGCCTTGGTTACAGATCCACTGGATGAATTTCACGGCTGACCTCACTTGGGTGCCACAGTTTAATGTCAGGACGAGTTGGACAACATACCTTGCACAACAGTTTGCTATCTCGACCTCCCCGGGGTTCCAGCTTGTCGCTATTGACGCCGTAGAACACCAGCTCCTGACCGCCTCCAACCCTTCCCAGCCATACCCTTGGAGCAAACCTCCACCAAAATAAACTTTTGCTAGGGCTTGGTGGATAATTTAAGGACGGCAGAGGTTACCAACCCTCCGGCTTTTGGCATGACGCAGGAACCAGCAGAGAGAATACCAACATCCTGGAAGGGTGCCAAGTCCCTAAACACCAGATTAGTGAGAAATTACGTTTCGGGTATGAGTCAAAGACTGGAAAACACATTGCCATCTCACGTATCAGACCTCAAAACAGTATGAACTTTCATTCTGAAACCAGGCAGAGAGCATGTCAACAGGCTACCACCTGATCCACCTACAAGAGATTTCTTTCTAATTAAAGAAGTTACATGTCATTTCACAATATTTTTTTTCCTTGTATTTACAGAGGGATTACTGCCTGTTCCTCTTTGATAAAACTGGTAATTTAAGACAGGAATCAATACTTCACATTCAACTTGACAGGTTTCCAGCAAAACTCACAAAAGATTTTTTTTTATTTGTTTTTTGGAGACAGTAAATTCACCCTTTGTCCCAATATAATAAAAACAGTTCATACTATACAAATCGAGATGCCCTCGGATGATTTTTGCCTTGGCTCATTTATCTTAAAACACCTGTCTGTACAGTAAAGTTTCACCTTAATCTCTCAGAAAACTGGTAATAAAATTCTTATTAGGAGACACAGCAGTCCTGAAATATGAAAATCCACTAATTATATTTCAAAACCAAGCCACTGCTATTTCACAGGAAAACTCCCACCTCCATAAACATGCCAATTACCCCTTGTGCAATTCAGTGCTTAATTTCTACTCACACACACACACAAACACACACACATACCCCTTGGCAGGGAATGTGACACTCAGACACAAACATCTGATTAATATTTGGAGTAGTAAAACCAGCGGTCCTTTAGGAACACTGTACCTAAGCCTCAAATGCATTTGGATAAGTATCAGAAGTACCACATCAGCCTTTCAGATTTACATTGGTAATCACAAATCATAAAGAGAAGCGATGCTTTTGATATAATTTAACAATTTTGCTCTAAGTCTAAAATAAGCTGAACAGTTTCCATCTCATATTAAACATTGTAAATATTCATTAACAATTAGTTTGCTTGTAAGGTAAGTATATAATAATACTTCATTTTTTAAATTACATTTCTGCAAGCTTTATATACTAGCTTTAACAAGGCTTAAACCCTCCCCACAGTATTCAGAACTGCTCATACCATATTAAAAGAAGAAATTTCCATAGGCAAACATTTAAAAAAAAAAAAATGGACTGTGAAAGAGCTTAGAGGGAGAAGGAAAAGGAGAAAACAAAACCACAAAACTCACTTGACTGTAACTCGATTGGACAAATCCTGAAGATCTCCGGGGTGAAAAAGCTGAGCTTCTTTCAGTCCAATGTTTTCGCACGCTTTCAGAAAAACATTTATATTATCCTGCAAAGAGAAGTAGAAAGCAGTTGCTCAGTTAAGAGCACTAAGCAGGTTTTGCAAGATGATTAGTGCGAGCCTTTAAATGTCAAAGTCCAGCTCACGTAAATAATACTGAAAAAGCAATCTTCTGGATCATAAACGCTGCTCGTTTCTCATGCACACAGGCAGGCTGGGCTGCGATCTCAGGGACTGAGGGGTATGTTAAAGATTACCTGGCATAAGGCAGCAGTGAGCCAGTAGGCAGCAATCTCCACTTTGATGTCAGCTCTGCTCAGCAAACAAACGCCCTCTTCCTAGCTTTGCACGACAAGCCTCACCTCTTGCCTTTAAAAATAACTCCAGCTACTGACATTCACCACCCAGAAACTCTTGGCAGGGGGGAAAGAAGAGGAGGGACGCTCTGTTTCTATGCTCACAGACTGATGAGGGAATACTGCACCTGGAGTCTGGGTTTGGTTGCTGAGCAAAGCTCCGGAGAGACAGAAACCAAACTGTATTCAGAGCTGCTGCTGCCTCACTTGGGGGGGGTTCTCTCCTTTGAGTTCCTCCCCTTCCCACACCCACACCTCCCCAAGCTCACACTGATCTGTAACAAAATATAGGTGCAGCACCCACTCAGTGCACCTGCTGCAGGATCGACCGACCCATGAGAGAAATGTTAAAAAAGAATAAATCTAATGATATATAGAGAGACTATACAACTTGTGATCTGTTTCCACTTCATAAACAGAGGGCAATAAGCAAGAAATTCCTTCTCGTTAAGGCGGAATGCTATCAACAACAAAAGAATGTGCCCTCTTGTGCACTTGCTTCCTTCAGCTGGAAGCCAAAGGAAAAGGTACACGAAGTTACTTAATTCATAAGCTACACACAGCCCTGTCATTAAGGGTTTGTAAGTCAAGGTGCTGGTAACAGAATTTCACAGTATGGGAAAGCTCTGCTTTAGCAGTTTAATATGCTTTAAACTTTATTTTTTTTGACACATAATCACTGGATGTAACAGTTATTCCTTCATATAAAATTCATTTAAACAAAAAATCTACAAAGAAAATAACAGCTGCTTCCAATATAGAAAGTAAAACAAACCCAAAAATCCCCACAACCTTCTGTTTTGAAGGTCCCTGGGATTCTAGTATTCCTTATCAGTCTGTAAACATGGCTTAATTCAAGGAAAATATTTGAGCAAGGTATTCCCCATGCAGGCTGCGGGCTCTGCACTGCCACATCTGAAAGATCCCAGGTGTCTCATCCCGTGAAGGTTACGCCCCAAGGCCTGATACGATGTGCCATGGTGGGGGCTGCTCTGCTGCACGGGGCGCAACACGATGGCAAACACGGGGGACACGATGTGGTGGCAGAGGAGAGAAGGGAGCCAGGAAGGATGGAGGACAGGCAACCTCACTTGTGCCCAGGCACTGGCCCCTGCAGTGCCCAGGGGGCTGCCTGCACATGTGGCCAGGGAAGAGCTTCATGCCGCGAGATGCAATCTCAGAAGGGGCATTTATTTTTCCTTTCCACCAATGCCCCTTTTTTCTTTCCATGCAGCACGGGGAAAGCTGGCTAGATGTGTCAACTTTATTCAATTAATATTTGAGTGTCACATTAGTACCAAAACGGCAAGGACTTGAAAAGGCATCGTTTCCTCTGCATGGAAGAAGCCACAGGCTACAGTCCCATTGCAAGAAGAGAAATTACTTGCTAAATAACCACCAGGTCAGTGTTCAGGGGACTAGGGAGTCTAAGAAACTGGCAAGTAAGGCACAAGAAGAAAGCAGCAGAGCAGAAAGAATAAGTAACTCCAAGGTAATGAACTGGAGAGACACCAGCACCAGTGAAGACAACATGGTCTGATCGGTCTGACCAGCCACCACAGCTCAGAGCAAACTCCCAAACCAATGGGTTATGTCAACCAGTGCTGCAAATGAGCACATTGTGCAGGTAAACAAGGAAGAAGAGTTAGATTTAGAAAAATAGATGTTGTCTACACCCTGAGAGCAACAAAAACAAAGCAGAGGAGTTACTCAGCAGTGGATGCTTGGCGGCACAACCACCAAACTGTTGGTATACGGGAGAATTAATTTTGAAGGTGTTTCAGCAATTAAACCTATCAAGCATCAACCTCCTGATAAACAGCACTTACAGGCCCTGAGAACATCATAGCTGACAGGAGTCAAGACCGTCAGGAATGGGGTCAGAGGCAAGGAGAGATAACATGGAAGTCAGAACACCGTTAGTCATGGCACTCACTTGCAGGATAAAACATGGTTCAAAATCTCCCTTCCCTCAGCTCCCAAGCCAGAAGTTCGATCACACCTGCCACCTCACAGGTTACTGCCCCAACACCAGCTGTTCTGCAGACAGGGCCTAAAAATGACCCTCACAGCATCGGGAGGTGACACACCCAATAAGCTATTTATCAGGTTTGGATATTGACACAAAAAGGTATCATTTAAACAAATCAGCACTTCTAAACACTGTCCTTGCCAAGTTATTCTTGACCATCCCTAATCATCATTGCTAATCAGCAAAGCCACAAGTCTCAAAATAGCTAGCAGCCATTTTAAAGTCTACCAGAATAATGAATGGGAAGTTGAATTTTAAATAGCATCACAGAAATAAGTAGAAAAAAAATGACAAGTTATCAATCTTGCAATTAAATTTATCATTAGAAATGTGAATGGGAACATTTTTCAGTGATTAATGCACCCAAATATAGAAACCCTTACACTATTGCTTTCACCAATGCAACTGTACTTTAACAAGATTAATGGTCATTGCCACTGCAGCCTCAAAGGACATACTGCAATCTGAATCTCATCACACTTCACAAAAACGGTTCTATTTAAACATCCAGACCTCAAAATCCTGGAGAAGCACAACACACCAGGCCTATCTCTAGGTGACAAAAGTCATTGATGAGATGTGCTTAAGAGAAAAAGGTTCATACTTGCATCCATCACCCTCCCCTGCCACCAAGGTTTTCCCAATTTCTGGAAGGAAAAGCAGGGCATTTAGATTTAAGAAAAATTCAAATTAACAGAGAAAAAGGATTATGATGATAAGGGGTGAGGAGGGACTTAAGACAATGAAGACTGGAGAATTTGATTCCACTATACCAATAAAATGGATCATGAGAGGCAATAGTAGTGCCACCTATCAGCACAAGAGAAGCAAAGCCAGAAGGGGAGGGAAGAGCTGCCCATTTCAAAAGCAAGGATTCATCATCAGGCAGATCAAATA
This sequence comes from Oriolus oriolus, assembly GCA_013400235.1. Taxonomy (NCBI): domain Eukaryota; kingdom Metazoa; phylum Chordata; class Aves; order Passeriformes; family Corvidae; genus Oriolus; species Oriolus oriolus. Next base: position 1,900,628 of record VXBT01003513.1, on the reverse strand, counting down.
CATTTTTGCAGAAAACAATGTTCTGACCATTACTAGAGAACGCTCTTGAACTAACAGGGATAAAATCATCTAATTAATTTTTGTTTGTGTTATTAACAGAACTCGATCACTGCATTTCCCTGAGCATCTGAAGTTGGACTTAGCATCATAGAATTACAGGTTTTAAATCACAACAAAAATAAAGCCTGAAGTCTAAACCACAAAATTCAAATATAATTCATTTCTGGTATGCTATTACTACTTCTAAGTGTCTTGGTGAGAGGGGGTGGGGAGGTTGGAATGAAACTGTGGGAAGGACTGGTTTTTTCCCCCAAATGATGTGCATGATGGAACAGCAGAGCATTTCAAATGTTCCCAGCATGGCTTGAGTTTTCCACATGCTGTACAGACTTACATTAAATGCACAACATAGAACACTGACTAGACAGAGCTATTACCCTTCAGTATTCCATTTTTGCCTCAAACTTCAAAGTGAACCACATCCAAAAGCTCTGCAAAGTCATAATATGGGAGAGACAGAGCTGCCAGTGGGAAGCAGGTCACCCACAAGCAGGCTTTTAAATACTGCTGTTCAGGGAAAAGGCAAACAATACTGCACGCTTTCAGCTATGTACCTGACTTTCTGGTCCCCATGGGGCATCACTAGACACAAACCCTTCCCTCTGCCTGTTGTTAAAGCATTTCCCTCTAACCAATGCTTTGAAGGAGCCAAGATGTCATCTCTACATTGAAAATGAGACTGTGGTCCACACCGTCCTTCCAGCATCCGAGCAGAGCAGGACTGCCTCTCACTCCTGCAACCCCATGGACATGAGGAGAGGAAAGAGCTGAGTCTTTCCTGTCCTTCACTTGCTGGTCCTCAGTGCTGCTCCTGATCCTAGGCCAGGGGCAGGGAGGCTGTGCCAGAGCAGGTGAACGTGAGGGGAAGAGCAGGGGTGACGCTGCAGGGCTTCCTCAGCCCTATCACTGTCCTCCAGACCACAAAGAAGAAAGAAGCTTGTCGTTCTATGGGGAAAACACAAGAATATGGACACCTTCCTTTTAAAAAAAAAAAAAATCACAATTTTAAAGAGCAACTCAAAAAAAAATTTTTTTAAAAATTGAGGCAGTGGGCAGTGGTTCTGGGTTGCACCTGTGATCAGCTCCTAATATATGTCACCTTGGCAAGAACTTGAACAGAAAGAAAAAGTGCTAGTGAGGTGCTGGTGGGGAAGTACAGAGCTTCCACAACACCTAAAAAGAGGAGGAAAAAGAGCACTTCTAAACCAGAAAAAATAAGTTAGCATGAGCAGCAGGAAAGTACAAGAAAAGACAAAAGATACAAAAGGGATCAAGTAAAGGTTGACCTTAAGTAGGGAAAAAACCCAAACCTGAGAAGGGACATAGAGTGTGTAAAGCAGAAAAAGCATTTTAAAATTTTCTAAAGTAACAGTTTTAGTTAAAAGAGGTGTCTCCATAAGAGAATGTAAATGCCATCTTATTTTGACTACTTACACACAACACGACATCACACTAAATTTGGCTTGTGTAATAGAGCTGCACTTTTATTAAAAAAAAAAATCCCTCATTATCATGATTATCTGGGTGGGACAGGAATATTAATTTAAACAAGCGTGTAAATACATTTGCTTTCTTTAGAGTGCAGTCATGCTGTGTGGTAAGCCTGGTCTTCTCCCTAGTTAACTGTTTCTCTGAAGCCCTGCATATGCACCAAAACACAATGAAATCTTGTAGGCAAACAAGTTACGGCACATCTTTCAAATCACTTGGCAACTAGGAAAAAAAAATTAATTAACATGGTACTTTTCTGTTTTTCCTGGGTGTATCAGCCAATAAAAGACAGTACTCTAGGTTGTCTCCTGTTCTGATACAAACACCCACTGTTTCAGTCAAACCCCTTATTTCTACTGATATTCAAGCTCTGTTTTGGAGGGGAGAGTTGGGGAGCAGGGTGCATGGGTGGGGTTTTTGTGGGTTTGGGGAGGATTTTAAGGGGTTATTTTCAGAGTATGAAGGGGATGGTACCCTATGTTTGCAGAGCAATGAAACGTATTAGCACTAAAGTGTTACAGCATTATCCAGACCATGATTTGGTGCCAGAAGTTGTTTTCAGTTTCCAGGCTTCCAAAAAAAAAAAGACAAAAACCACCAAGTACCTATAGTGCCTAGCAACAAAAACTTTTGACATTTAAAGAAGAGAGACTGATGCATTTTTTTGGCTACATAATTCCGAAAATCATTTGAATAGATCACATTTAACAGGCATTTTTCCTTAGTACTGCATTTATCAAGACATTTAGTCATCTTGAAAGCTTAGTGTGTCTCCAACTCTGCATTCATGACAAACCCTCTTTATTGGCACCCTCATTCCCTTATGTAAGGGCAATTTCCATTAAAAACCCTGCTTTTTTTTCAAAGTAGAAAATATTTTTCATATACACAGCATTATACTGTCCACTCAAGTTGGCTCAAATCAGTTTAATGCAGAATTTAGAGCTGCATTTGGCAGCAGCATCACTGCACAGCTACACATTGTTTTTACTCAGAGGTGGAGTAAAAGGAAAGAAACCTACAGCAGGAGCTCGTTGAACAAGTTGGGTGACTTGCTCTTCCTTGGAGGTACGTTTCGGTTATTAGCTCTGGCTGTGGGTGCCGGTGGGGGCAGAAGGGGTGAGAGGATAGGAGGGAACAGGGCTGAACACAAACCCTGTGGTCTCACCACAGGCCTGGGAGCCAGGAGCTCCCCATCACCACCTTGGCCTTGAATGTCAGGATGTTCGGCACCCATTACCCACCCATCCCATCTGCAGATTGTGACCCCAGCTCCTACAACTCTCTGTATTTCTCTGAAGGCCAATAGTTTCAACCTTGAACCAAATGCAGAAGGAAGAGTGGATAGAATCCCTAAACTGCTCTTTTCCTCCCTTTTTGGGCCCAAAACTAAAAATAGTAATTAAAACAACCATCCTGCAGACATAATTTGACTTAGAGCGACCTCAGGGCTTCTGTTTGGTAAATTATCCCACCTATAACAGAGTGCACAGAGCACTGTGTTGGCCAAAGATCAGAAACTGCATTAATTGCTTTGCCACTCCCCTCTGCGCGCGCCCTTCATCGCTTTTCCACACTGGGTGAAATAATAAATTACTGTGATCCTTGACACAGGGATTCCCTGCCCCAGCTCTACGCATGATTACAGATACTAAATCTTTAGTGATTAACTGCCAGCTTTCCTCTCAAAAAGCAGGTGTTCCTGCTGTGAGAATGCAGGAATGAAACTTAGTGCACAAACTTTGCCGTTACCTTGGTGCTGCCAGTATCAATGCCTGTAGATCAGCCAGGAAGAGGAGGAGCGTTCCCCTCCACCATTGCAACCATTATGTAAACCACATTTTGAAGCAGCCGTAGGTAAAGAATCATTCTGGTTTAGGACAAAAAGGTCCATCTGTCTCCCAAACCCCAATTCCATCTGCAGTGCCTGCAGCTGGTTATGGTTCTCTGTAAGACCAAGGTGTGTATTGAGGGATCTTCCCCAAAACTTGTTATTCAGGTCCTGGCACTGCCCACCACCAGGTGTAATGGCCAGCAGAAGACATCTCTGCTCAGCCCAGCTCATTGCCTGCAACCTCTCACAGCACTGAGCTCCACAGTTTCTTCGCAAAGGGAGTAACTGGATTAAGGAAAACACACGGGAGAAATTAACGTGGGTTGTTGGGTTTTTTACACAGGACTTCTGAGTTGATGGTTTTTAAGGTGTTAACACAAGAAAGGACCAACTGTCTTCAATGACTCAAAATGCCTCCCAGGCTCATATCTCTAACCGTGCCACAGCATAACCTTCCTTATGACATTACAGACATATATCACAGCAGCAGTGGGTACCAAATGAGCCTTTTATTAATAAGAGAGTGAATATCAGGTTGTAAACTGCAGGTGTGTTTCTGGGATGCCACTGCCACCAAATAAGGCCATCTGGAATGGAGAACGGCAAAAGTACAGCATGTTGGCAGACAAGCCTTGCTAACAGAGCTCATCCACTCACAGGCATTCATACTGTCAGGAAAGTATAGGTTTGGAAAGCCAGTGTGGAATAACTAGCCTGGGCTATTTCCTTGCTTAGACAAGCCTTAACTTTCCCACCAGTTAGTTGCATTCCAGTCAAAGTCAAAGGAAAAACCATAAAATTCAAGTGATATGCTTTACACCCCAAACAGACTCTGCAAGCAAAGTGTGCTAAATACTCCGAAGCCAAGTCACCCCACTACACAGAACTGGAATGACAGTAATCCACTTAAAGGTGAAACTCCCCTGAAGCCTAATGAGTAATAAAAGAAGTAAAGACCTCTTGTTCTTGAAACACAAAGTTTTGGCAGAAGTTGTTTTCCTCCTCCACCCCTCCCTTTTTTTATTTGTATATATAAGGCTTTTTTGTTTCGCTCACATAGGTTAACAACCTGATATAGGTGAAATTCAGCTTCTTCATACACAGGACTTGAAACAGAGCCTCAGATCCACAATTCATGTAGCCCTTGATTTTTGGACAATTATTTAGTATTTTATTCTTCCTAAGAGAGCGTTTGGAAGTTTCCTCCAACTTTGCTTCCTTCAAGAGCCAAGCATCTTTTGTTTCTTAACAGGAGTAGCATCCTAGTACTGTATCTAATTCTTGCTGCCTTGCATGGGTTTATTCTATGCTGTCAAGAAGCTTTCCCAGCACCCTGGATCAACAAGGTGTTTGGAGATGACCTGCCTTGGAGCCCACCTGAACCCCTGCATCAGTGCCAGGCTTCCTCGTGCCCCTCCCCATCCTCCTGCCATGCAGACAGCAGCTTGGTCACCCCAGCTGAAGCAGCTCAGCACCCTGCCTTTGGCAGCACTTGTTGCTGGTGTTGTTGTTAATAGCTCTTTCACATACCTCACTGGAGGAGGGTGATTCAGCACAGACACATGGGCGCGGAGGTGTTCAGACAGGCGTTAGGAGACGTGGTATGAGGATTTTGTACCAAACAGAAGAGTAAATAGCATAGCTGCACAGCTCCACCACTGATACTGCAGAGAAAGTTACCACCGCTGCAGTCAACATCTACTTTCTTTGAAAACTGCCATGAATTTTAAACACCTCACATTGATAAATATCTGACAAGCCTGAGATGGGGGGGAAGAGTACTCTAGTGTCCACCTTGTGAAGATTTAACACAAACACTGAGTGCTGCAAGGAATCTCAAATCTGCACTTCCTTGGCAAAGGCAAGAGGAATCAGATTATGAATGTCACAAGTATGAGTTAAGGTGTGTACTTCTACATGGTTGACTTTTTTTTTTCAGTTAGGAAGGAATGTTTCTTGACAAACACAGACACAGTCATCAGTTACTTCAGAAATAAAAATAGCACACAAACGACAGAGTATACCACAAACTACAGCTGATTGAATTGATAAATGGAAATTTCTTGCAGTTCATTTGGCAACCATATTTATGTGTTTTGTTAAGTGACGGCAAGCTGAGGCAAAAAGGGTAATGCTTTTTCAGAGTTTTGGTTTAGAGCAGGAGGAGGGATGAAAATTTTCCATATTAGAAAGTTCTTGCTGCCAATCATATTACTTTATAGTCAGCTGACAAGATTTTTAAAAACTAATTAATTAGTTAGCATTTTGACATCTCATCCCAGTAACACACTAAAAGCATTGCTTTGGAAGACTTGATCTCATTTAAAGCATCCCAAAATACTGCTTTTGATTCAGAGATCAACCAGCAGGCATGGCACTTACTGTCCCCCTAACAAGAGGCCAGGGCAAGTAGCTGAACCATCATTTCTTGGGGTCTGCATCCATACACTCTTTCTCCCCACTTATGTCTCCAAGACACATTTCACTTCACCATCACCCACCTAAAACCAGTCAAGCTCAACCCCATGTCTGAGTTTCACTCTGTCTGATCGATGTCTTGAGCAGCTACTAAAAATGTCACAAAGAGTTTCATCAACCTCCTCTTTCCCCACACCCTACATTTCAAAGTGTTTAGGCAGCAACAGAAAACAATTAAAGGAAATTCAGAGCTAAGGCTGAAACATACCATATGTTTTCAAGCAGAGGGGCACAAAACATCAGTAAACCACTGCTGAGATTACATACTCCCACTATCAGGCATTGAAAGACTACAGAACAATGTCATCTCTAACTATTAATAACCAGACTTCCTTTCTACACACAACCCTTTCTTCTTAATTGTCTGCTAGGGGTATTTCCATACAGGCCACACTCCTCTTTCCCGTAAGACAGCAGAAAGAGGACCAAAAGTGATTTATAGTTCCACATACATTCCTAACAGGTCTTGCATTACTCCTGACATTTGATAATTTTCCCTTTTTTTGGTTTACAGTGTAGACAGTGAGAAAACTGGATTGAAGTCAAGATTTCACCCCTACCCTACTGTGACTTGCTGGTTAACCTCAACACTAAAGCCACTAAAAACCTCACTAACCACACTCTAATCTCTTTAGGTATAGAACTGAAACAATAGTAAAGAACTCTTTGCGAAGTACTCTAAGATCTGACACGTTAAAAGCTTCTTCTATTAGAAGAAGCAAGACTTTTCTTAAATTTAAATGTTTAAAAACTAGGTTTCTAAAATGCTTCATAAATTTACAAAACCAGAAAAAAAAATAATAACTTGTTTTTGTTTTTTTTTTTAAACAGAATTTTCATCCCAGTTACTGTGGCCATCATGTTCCCAAACTTGAAGAAGCATCTGCTTAGGAGTGTGAAGTAATGTAAAATTCAGAAGTTTCAGTTGCCAGTGGAAACACATTTACTAATTTCCAATTGCATTTTTCTGAGCACTGACAAAATCTCACTAAAATATATTACATAAGAAATTTAACACTTTATTTGATGGCCACATTTGAAATACAGTGCTGCGTCAATTCCCAAGTGAAAAGATTTTTTTCTCGTACTAGTAACACGGGATTGTAGAATGGTTTGGGTTGGAAGGGACCTTAAAGATAATCTTAGTCCAACCTGCCTGCAGTGAACAGTGACATCTTCAACTAGATAAGGTCGCTCAGAGCCCCATCCACCCTGACCTTGAATGTTCCCAGAGATGAGGCATCCACTATCCCTCTGGAAAGGCTGTTCCAGTGCCTCACCACCCTCACAGTAAAGAATTTCTTCCTTACATCTAATCTAAAGCTATCCTCTTTTTATTTGAAGCCATTACCCCTTGTCCTATCACAACAGTCCCTTCTAAAAAGTTTGTCCTTATCTTTCTTATAACTTTCCTTTAAATATTGAAACTTAGAGCCTTCTCTTCCCAGGCTGAATAACCCCAACTCTCTCAGCCTGTCTTCACAGGAGAGGTATTCCAGCCACTCATCATTTTTGTGGCCCTTCTCTGGACCTGCTCCAACAGGTCCACATCCTTATAGCTGGATGCAGCACTGCAGGTGGGGTCTCACCAGAGCAGAGCAGAGGGGCAGAATCCCCTCCCTGGCCCTGCTGCCCGCACTGCTTTGGATGCAGCCCAGGATACGTTTGGCTTTCTGGGGTGTGAGTGCTCATGGCTGGGTCATGTCCAGCCTCTCATCCACCAGTATCTCCAACTGCTTCTTGGCAGGGCTGCTCTATATCTTATATTGATACTGGGGGTTGCGCCAAGCCAGGTGCAGCACCTTGCACTTGGCCTTGTTGAACCTCCTGAGATTCCCATGGGCTCACTTCTTGAGCTTGTCCAGGTCCCTCTGGATTCCATCCCACACTTTAGGCGTGTCAACCACACCAGTCAGCTTGGTGTCACCTGCAAATTTGCTGAGGGTGCTCTCGATCCCTTTGTGTCATTGATGAAGACATTAAACAGAACTTGTCTAAGCAAGAATCTCTAAGGGACATCCCTTGTCACTAATCTCCCTCTGGACATTAACTATGACCACTACTCTCTCAGTGCAACTGTCCAACCAATTTCCTGTCTATCAAACAATCCACCCATCAAATCTCTCTCTCTCTACAATTTAGACAGGAGGGTATTGTGGGGGACTGAATCAAAGGCTTTACGGAAGGCCAGATAAGTGACATCTGCATTCCTTCCCATGTCCACTGATGCAGTCACTCCACAGCAGAAGGCCAATAGGTTGGCCAGGCAGGACTTGCCCTTGGCTGTCCCAAATCACCTCCCTGTTCTCCATGTGCCTTAGGAGAGGTTTTAGGAGGAGCTGTTCCATGATCTAAACAGGCACAGGTGTGAGGCTGATGGGTCAGTAGTTCCCAGGGTCCTCCTTTCTACCTTTTTCAAAGATGGGTACAGTGTTTCCCTTTTCCCATAAATCTCTTGCTTCCCACAAGAACAAGGAAAATAACAGTTTTGGGAAGTTTTTGCCTTGCAGCATAAGAAGAATATTGAACAAGAAGAACTACTACTATAAAGAGGGACCTGGCCTCATTCCTACCATCCGAAGTGCTCCTGAGCCTGCATTAAACATATAAACTCCCTTATAAAGGAGAGCACATTGGATGCAGGGCATGAGTTTGGGCAGATCATACCCACTTGCACTTTCTTCCTCTTCAGTTTTAGATATATTGAAGGTCAGTCATGAGAAACATCAACTGCTATTGCAAAACAAAAGTTTCCACTCATGTAGGGATTATGCCAAGTAATAGGTCTCTTAAAATACTTGTCTTTCTGAATTTCCCAACAACTTGCTGAACATACTCATCCAGAAAACAGGTAATGATGCCTCTTTGGTTTTTGTTTATGCATTTAAATTAACAACTTTCCAGAAAAATACAGGTATCACCTTGTGCCTTGCCTTATGAAAAGCAATACCAGACTAATCAGCCTCCTGGTGAATGATATCAAGCAGGACTTTGGCAGATTCACTCTTAGCAGGGCTGCATATGCACTCACCCTGTACATCTGAACCTACAGGCCACTAACAAATCAAAATCCCATGACCCAGATAAGCCACGAGAGAGGGCCATGGAAGCAGGACTGAAGGCAGAGACCACAGCCACCACATTAGCTGTTACTCTTCAAAAAGGTGACTTAAACTTCCAAAAAAAATAGCAACGCTCCACATCACTCAGTATTACTCCCTCATTGCTGAAAAAAACCCCAAAGAAAGTCAGAAAAGCAAACAGAGCACATCAAATGCTTATCAGCTGGTTAGTCAGATCTTGACCAAAATTTATGAGGCTATTTTTTACAAGCGTATTTGGGTTTAATTGCTGCACAACCAGCAAGTTTAAGTCTGTATTTTCTGGTGCTTGGTAGTGAAGCAAAGCAAACAACAGCAGCTTTTATATAACTTACTCCATGTATTTGTGTGCTTGCCCTTCCTCATTTTTCATGAGGAATGGAAAAGAAGAGAAGTTTCCTCATAATCAATTTCTCATAGCACACAAGATGCCATTAGTACTCCTGACTCATATACTAGTCAAATTCATGGAGCAGGAGCTTAAGATGAAAAAATAATTCCTAAAAAAATATATAATGCAAGAAGACAGAAAGGATGTACCAATATAAAGTATAAAGGCTATACTAAGGACTAGATGGTGAACATCAAGAGAAAGTAATCAGCATGAAGGAATGAACTTTGGGAGTAGAGGTGCTCTGAAAGAAAAGAAGAATTAATTTTAAATCAAATTAAAGCCTCTCATATATCATCAGATACCTTAAATTTAAGTAGAAAACACAACTAATTTGATTCTAAGTAATCTAGAGGAGGACATTTGTAGCGAAATCCTAAATAAAACATACCACTGAACTAATCTGTACAAGCGTGGACTCTACCTGAAAAATTGTTTTGAACATGTCTATAATGAAGTAAAAATGTCATCTGAATGCCATTCCCCTGAAACACAAGGGAAAAAAAAAACAAAACCATAAAAAACACCACCAGAAAAACCCATCACCCTGTCAAGAAAAGTTTCCCACAGAAAAGGAAATTTTGGCCAGCTCTCCTTGATGACAAAAGATAAGGAAATACCAGGGCGGTTCCATGGTTTGCAAAGTGTTAGGCACAAAGGCACGGAAAAATATTTTTATTTTTTATGTTCTCCACCCCTTTCTTTATCTCCCCTTTCATTTCAGTTTAGCTTTCTATCATATTTCTCTCTTGTTACCTTTAGCATTCCCTACTTTCCTGGTTTAGAAGGTACATGCCAATGATCTAAGTAACACTCTTTCAGGTGGTTGTCTTGGTGTAAGTGGTATTAATACCTCCTGATACCTTCAATAAACACATTTTTAGAATGGTGTTATATTACATTGCATTAAAGAGAAGCAATGATGTTGGAGTAGCAGTTGTCAGAAGGATTTGTTTCCTGTTGAATCAGGAAAATAAATGTTTGAAAAAGTCTGCATGGAGAAGCACCAAGATGCTCTCCACGCTAAGGGAACCCTAATTCCCCACTAGAAAAAAAATCCCACTCTACAGTGTTTCAGATAAACATGTTCAAACCTGAGACTGCCTAGAGATGTGCAGCTTTTTTTGTGTGTGAATGGGAAACAAAAATTCATTTAAAAAACCCTTTTCCAAAGCTGAAGAACTTTATGAAGATGACATTTTGTACTCATGTTCATCCAGCACTCACACTGAGACTGTTAGCAACATCTCAACTTGTTTGAAATCACAGACCAACTTGAAACAAAACTGCTCATGTAATTTCATTTACAGCTCTGAGAAACACAACAGCTTTCTATTCTGCCCTGTTGTACGATCACAGCCCTCGTGTCTCTAGTGTGAGAAAAGGCTCCCCAACCACAGTGCAGAGCACTGCACTTCCACCTTACTCACAGGAGCTGCAAGCAAAAACAGTTGGTCTTAGAAGACCACATTGGTATATTGCAAGGCAAAAATTGGTAGACTCAAGATTTCTACTCCCTGCTCCTCTCCAAAGGAGACACTGGCTCTTACCTCAGAACTTGCTTCACCACCTGATCTCAGCTGGAAACGTACCTTAACTAAAATCCTGCCTTGCTGAAGAGTGTATGCTTATTCCTCCTGAGCAACAAGCAATGTATTATTCTGACAGATATACTCAGCTTGCATGAACTATACCTAACTCATTCATCTTCCCACTGTCTCATGGGGTCTTGTGATTTTCATTCCAGTTTATGATTCTTTGTGTTCAGCCAACTGAGTTGAAAACAGGAGGTTTTTGGGGAGCAATGGTGTTGCAGCCAGAGATGCACCTCTGAAACTGCTCAGAAAAGCCTTGTTGGAAAATATGTTGTCAAACCACAAAGTCCTCCCCCTCATGTGATAATATTCAAACCATCCTCACATGCTAGGATTCAAGCTGAAAACTGTACTGTTGGAGTCAGAAATGCACAGAATTATATTCCTCTATCTGTTTGGAAGAAAAAAAACCCTATGTACAATCCAAGATTTGACCTCTATCCATGGAAAAGGTTACCTATTCTCTAGGAATCAGTAAAATCCTCACAAGTGTGAATTAGGTGATGAGATGTTGTGTGGGATTGTCACAGGGTAAGAATTTACATGGTTTTGGGTTTGTTAACATAGTAAATAGATAGTGGTGAAAATCCCCTAAAATGGAGGATAGTTGTTGTTCTTTATACTTTCTTCCTTCTTCTCCTCCATATTCTGCAGCAAAAGCAAGGTTAGGTTGATTGGATGAAAAAATTCTGCAGTTCCTGTGTGCAGGACGGAGTAAAATGCTGGACATCGGTTGAAAAGTGAAAACATCTGTCGTTTTAAGTTCTAATTGGATAATTTACCTTTAAGAAGGGTCTGCAATCTAGATAAGGTGGCATTCGGCATTCAGCTTTTAACATCCACTGACCAGCTACGTTCCATGCTGTACTTTTCTAAGATAAGAATTAATAAACACCTAGCTGAGCAGAAGAGAACGCTGATGTCCCATCTGTCTCTGTGAAATCAAGGTATGGTCCTTGAAATCCTCCCTCATCAGGGGAGATACATGACACAGGAATGTGTCACTGTACTATTTGAGAAAAAAGTTTTCCTTTGGGTTTGCTTTTGTTAAACACTCATTTTCCTTTCACCACTCCTACTGCCCAAGAACTCTAATCAAAATCATTTTGCAGGATCTGAGCCCAGCAAGATTTATCAATTTGTGTAATTTTCTTTGAACACCATTGTGGGGGTGCCGCCATACACCATCTCTGTTTCACACAAGTATGGACTGGAAAAAGTGGATTTTAAGTAAGAAAGTGCAGTCTGCACTTTTTCTAATGTTCATAATGAAATCCTAGCTTCCACAATCCTCTGACCTTTCTGTTACCCTTCCCATATCCCCCAGAAATGCCTGAGGGCTTCAGGAACTGCTACTCTGTACTGGTTTGCTTGCCTCTCTGCTGTACTGGGAAAAAATATGTGCACGGCTCTTTATACAAACTGTGTGTTTTAGACAGTTTGAAATATCAGAAATTAAATTCTAATTTTCCAGAAACTATTTTAGTGCAAAGGTTCTAAATGGCATTAAAAACAAAAAAAAGTCAAAATTAAAGCAAAAACCCCCAAAAGTTAACCTCCCAGTTAACTCCCTGCAGGAAATCTATGGGAACATCAGTGTCTCCAAAATCTGCCTTGTGCTGTTAAAAATCAACCTTCTGCAAGTGGCAACTTTCTGCAACTACTGCTGGAGTTAGAACTTAGCAGCCTGCAGCTGGCACACCTCACAGTCCAGGAAACCACCATAACAGCTGCATGGACAGCTTCAGTCACCTGTCCAGACCACAGCTTCCCTGCAACCACTTCAGTACTTGCCTTACCCCCAGCAGCTCCATTTTCCAAACTGGAACAAAAATGAGCAAGCAAATGCAGCTAAGGCAATGGCTACATCTCACCCACATGCCTCAGGAGAGAGCTGGAGCAGTGAGGCTGGAGCGAAAAGTTACTAGATGGATACCAAGTTATGGTTAGATCCAACTCTTCTTCCCAAAGAGTTCCTACAAACCCTCCCACACAAGCTGCAGCCCAGATTTCACATGCCATATCAAACTAGGGTGAAGTTTAATCAATTTTTTGAACTTTCCTAGTACCAATTAAGTATTTTTCTATAACTGAATGCAGAGTTTCATTTCAGTATTTAATCCTCAAAACACATGTATTTATTTTTCCACTCCATCGTGATTAGACGTGAACCACTGCAATCCACGCCAAAAAATCACTAGGCAGCAGTATAATCAAACTAAAGGTAAAAGCTAAGGCTTAATCTGAGTTGTGTAAAACATTCCTGCCAATATAAAGTCCCTATTAGATCTTAAGATAAGTAAGGTGTCATAAAAGTAAACAAGTCATAACTAATCAATAATGCATGGACTTCATTAAAAGCAACACCTCCCCTAACTCAATACAAAAAAAATCTATCATACAATATTCCATATAGAACAGAATGTTTCATTATTCCTATAGGCCTTCACTTACTATTTTACTCAAAAAATTTGTTTTCAAAATAACCACGAACTCAAAGAAGCAAGATAACAAAACCCTTCTGGAGATTCAGCTGAAGACATCTATTCAACACTGCATTTCTGTACTGCTGAAAAAGCCTGTCAAATCGTTGAAGTGAACACAATGCTTAAACAACATACTTATACGGAAATAAAATACATTAACTCCCTAGGGAACAAAACCAAAACTCAAGAAATTCCTGGAGGGGAAGAAAAACAAAGGGGAGGGAAAGTGGGGGGAAAAGAAACAAGATGTCTTTCAAAGCTTTGTTTCCTTCTGATAATCAGACTGCCACAAAACTCTCAAAACCATGGGGGGTTTGTTTCCTTTGAATCAGAAAAGTCAAGAGAGAAATGGATGCTAATTGCACAATGAATGCATAAAATGTTTTGGAAATGGACTTCAGGACACGAGTCTAGAGGAGCATGATGAAGCTGTAGAAAGAACATGATCAGATCTCTTTATGTTTTAGAAAAAAACTCTGCCTGTCTCGATATTAAAATTTCTATCTGGATTTTAAACAAAAAGAGAGAGAGAAAACGAGAACAATGAGAAACAAATTCCCCCCTTCCAACAGTGATTTCTAGATCTCAGAAAGGCTTGCTGGTGAGCAATTAGCGTGAGACTCAGTCATTGAAGACAGCAGAAGTGAGAGCCACAGAAGTATATATAATATTTATGAAGCCACAGAAAATACTAGAAGCAAATTCATGGGAGAAACAACCTACAAGCAACGAAAATATTTCCAGAACACATCAAGAAGGCTACCACCTAATTCCCTAGTGAGCTTTATCTGTCTCTAAATCCTGTCTTTCAACCACAGTATCCTGAGCCTGTCAGGTATCTACGTCTGCTTTCTTATAAATGCAAATCCCCAACATTTTTAATTTGAGTTTTACATGCTGGATTGAAACCTGGGCTCTTCAAAGCTGGTATAACTGAGAAGGTTCCTCTCAAGCCTGGGAAAACAAGTCTTCCGCTATTGTCACCATAAGCACCATCTTCTGAAACTATCCCAATATGGCCTTCATAATTGTCGTCTTCTGAAACGGAAGGGTTTATGTAAAACCTTTTCCACAGGTTAACACAAAACAGCTCTGTCAATTACTACCTTTAACTCATATTTTAACGACAATAACACTGGGTGATCCTGATTTACAAGAATCATTCACCTTTCCACCTCTTTACTTTATTTTTGAAGACTTGTAGGAACTAGAAACAACTTGATGAAACAACAATACACTACAAGTAAGATATAAACTACACACCAAATGAATACTCTGCATTTTTACATCTAGAAATAGAAAATGCATATAAAAACAAGAGCGCTTGCAGTTATGATTCAAGACAACGCTTAAATTGCCACAAAAATGAAATCTAGCTTATGGTTTTCTGGTTTGAATCTAATGGCTACTTCAGAGGCCATGTAGGCAATCAAACTGCTGATCAAATAACTGTGCTGTCCCCCCCAGAATTATTTTGGTTTCATTTGAATTATTTTTTTGTATGCCTCACAGGAAAAGAATGTGCAGCAGTCTTATTCACAAGCCTAAATACCTGAGCTTGTCTGGGACAAAGGCAAGTAATACTTTCTACATTCGTTTGATGTGGAAATGCACATTCTCAGCTTGTGCAACAACTTATTGCAATTTAACCTAATCTTATGACCTCCAGCCAAGTTAGCTACACTTATGCTCTAATGAGCTACATGGCTGACCAGCAAAAGCCAATATTTTGTTCGCTCATCCCACTGAAACATGTAAATAAAAGTATCTAGAGAAGTTTTGCATCCTACTCCTACTAAGAAACCAGGTAATTTTCCCTAATGTTGAGCTTGCATGTTAATCACAAGGTGGGATCTTCCATTTGTTGCAGGAATCATGCATATGCCCCTGTTCACCTTGGATCTTTTAATATGAGACCAATAGTTTTTGTGACAGGACTAAATAGCCTTGACACCCTAAGTGACATGAACAGCCAATGAGGTTGTCTGAGTGAAAAAAATGACAAAGAAGGAATTCTTTGAATTCATTTACCCACAAAAGGGTTTCTGATGCTAAACGGCTACAAAACTTACCTTAGTCTTTGGGCAGCAAATTTTCCAAACAGCATACAGAAAATCGTTTACATTTCCTGTGAAAATTATTACATACATCTCCCACCTCAACCCCAGAAATGTGATTTACAGCCAAAACATTGGCAAATCCCTCAGCTGAAGCCTGAAGAGAGATCTTTGCATCACTGGAGGTATTTTAATGCAACTGAAGCTTTGCTGTGGGTGGAGTGAAACAGGTTCTAAAAATACTTTAACTATACAGAACATTTCCTACTCTGCCCATTCCCTAAGAAAGGGATATCAGAAGTGGCTTCTGAATGTAATATAGGATGGTGGCCTTTAAATAGAGACAAGTAACGCTACAGAGGTTTGTGCACAGGAGCCAGTGCTTGATACATCTGGGGATGATGCAGCTTCATGCAGTGACAGGATGACTAAAGTTATAGATCCAAATGACAGATTAAGTGTCCTTTGTGACCTAAGGCAACATAGAAATGGCACAATTTTGAACAAAAAAAAAAAAAAATGGAGCTAAATTTTTGAAAACTCCTTAAAACAAAGATCACTTGGCTCACGCCCCAGATATTAGATCCAATGCCATTACTTACCAAGCCAGCTATTGGAGTTGGCAGACGATTGATCTTCTTAACGATGCCAGGTTTTATCTTGTTAATCAAACTAAAAAAAAGTCATATGATTTTCTGTTACATAATTTACTGTACTTAAGCATGAGCATCAATGCTTATTAAGAAAAACTTTGCATATGGTCCTAACCTAACATGATTTGCACAAATTTGAGTTGAACCTATTAACACTGCCAAGAAGTGACAAGCAAGAACAGATTGTAGAAGCAAAAATGAGACAAGTCACACACAAAGAGATTTCTGGGAACAGCAAAGTGATAAAGAAAAGAAAATGCCTGAGGAGGCGTGGGCAGAAAAGGATCTGTGTTTCTACTACATGGGTGGTGATGTTAATTGGACTCAAATTTCCTATTTAAAGATTTTCTTCTTCACAGAAAGGTTCTGAGCAGATGTCAAAAATGTACCAGAATATTGATTTTCAGAGTTCAGTGTGAAAGCACTAATATTCCTGTAAGGGTGAGAAATAAACTCAGTTTTCATAACGTTTCCAAGGCCAGTATGCTGTATGCAGCAATCATTTTGGCACATATAATTTACATTTGCCATCTCAGTCAGAAAAGATGGCACCTGATATCATTCTTCACATAAAATTCATAATTAAGCTGAGAAGACAGGACAGGCTAACACATCACTGTTGAATACACAAGCCCAAATGCACACCTTATCGCACAGTGAGGATGAGGCGCAGGATTCCTTGCAAGTTTATACCCAGGTTTTCAATCATGGAGGTACGGAAATATCGTGATCCACCAAATTACACTCTAGACCACAAGGTCAGTGGAGAACAGGGACCTCAGGACACCCTGCAGACTTCATCTGCCTATATAGCTTTGAGGATTTTTGGACTTGCTCTCTCTTCTTGTTGCTGTTTTTCTGGCCAGACCCTTCACTCCACACAAAGCATCAGCGCGGCTTTGTCATCTACCCACACCAGTAGAGACAAGATCTGGAGTTTAAAACTCTGTGTGGGGAAAAAGCATCTTTTGTTCAAGCAGAAAATGCATTTTGGAAATAAACACAAAGAACAGTTTACCCTTATACACCAGAATGAAGGATACATTTCGAAGTACCAACAGAAAAAAATAGGAGCTGCAGGTCCTGAGATTTTTAAACTACACTGTTATTTAGCAGACAAGACACATTTGATTACTTCTCCCACCCAAAAAAGCGACCTGTTGAGGTGGAATTTAAAAAAAAGTTTGCATTCCTACCCTTTTTAACTTTTAAATCTTCCAAATGCATAATTTTTATTTGATTTATTTTATTGAAGAACATGAAGTAGCATTTCTTTCTCTAGAATTGGCAAAATGTAAAAGGCTTTACTTTGTCAACTACTGATCACACAGCCAACATGTGCACTCAGTCATTGAGTAGGACATACAAACTGACTGGATGCTATAGGAATATGTGGTGCAAGTGGAGGTCTTATCTGCTATAGTTTAAGTCAGATATACAATCTCCAGAAATAATATATCCACCCAAACTAGCCATGCCACAGGTGAACCAAGGAAATGGACAATGTAATTTCTAGTTCGTCTCAATTATTTGAGATCTTGCACTGTATTGTCTTCGGTGAAAAATGGACATCTGAAAATTTTTGCCATCTGCTCTTTCCTGTTTCCACAGAATTCCTACGAAAAATCACTCCTCCTTGGACTTTAAGTATGTTGCATTTAAAATTACAACGCAGGAGAACAGCTATTTTAGCACACCATAATGAGGCATGTTTTGCTTTCAAGAAAGTTGCATGCCTCCTAAGGCAAGCTGCTCAGCTGAAGAAATTATAGGAAGTTTTTCTTGCATTACTATTAATTACAGATGAATTTAACTGATTTGCATTTGGCAGATGGAGCCTCATTCTCTTGCCAAATAAGTGCCAGCAATGAAGATATCAGAGGATTAGGATGTATCAGTTAATGGCCAATTCTGAAACACACTATTTAAGGGTTATATCTGAATACAATATAAACATCCCACTGTACATATACCTGAAGAAATACCTTCTTATTAGAAGTATGAATTATTTTTATTACCACATTCATGCTCATTAACATTTAATTACATAAGTAATGAAAATACAGCATCTAGCTCTATAATATTATTGAAAATTAGTTAATGCCCCCTATCACAGATAACTTCAGAAGAAACTAGCAAGATAAGACTGGAAGGGCAAAGGGTCCAAAAATAAAAGCAAGGACAGAAAACATGGTCTTATTCACAGAAGGAAAGAATTATACATAGGAAAAAAGCTCAGAACTGACCTTTAATAAATATTTTCTGAAAGTTAGCTTGGCTGAACTGATTTTAGAGTGGGTCTGAGATTTGTAGCATGATATTTTCTTTAGCATCCCAGGTAGCTCTCTAATGAGATTTCTCCTGCATTGGTGTTCTAATGACATTTACAACTCCTGTTCCTTAAAATAATAAGTGATTAGCACCACTTCCAGTCCTGGAAACCTGTTCCAGTAAGTACAAAGCCAATTACAGATATGTAGATGAGACCTGATGAGTGGACATTTTACACCTCTGACTCAGTCTAGCAACGAAACCAGGCAAGTCCCATCATTGCCAAGCCTACAATATATAAGCACAAGGAAGCTTCTTACAGAAAGTGCTCCAAAACAAGCTGAGAGTAAAGTTCTGTGGTAGGAATACGTAGTTTCAGGATTTATAGAACCAGCACTCAAGGGCTGGGGATGGAGGACAGAAATCCAAACCCACACAACAGCAGTGGGTATAGGGGTAACAGAGTGCTTTGATCCCAGTCACGGCCACACCACCTTGCACAAGCTAAAGAGAAAGCCCAGGGATATCCTGGGCGTTATGGCCAAACCCAATATAATCAATCAACAACAGCACAATTCTCTCAGTGTCACACAAAGAAGTGTGTGGGACAACACACAGAACACATGGCTCTGGAAAGAGAATGTCTGAAGGCCACTTTTACTTCACACAACAAACAACAAGTGTTTAAAAAAAAGTTATTTACTACGAAATACTTTTGGTACTCAAAAAAAAAAATTCAGAGGCCAAGAAGGAAAGAGGCCATCTGATGTTAACCTGAAGGGTTTTTATACAGGTAAGTCAATACTCACTCGCACAACAGGACTCCATTTTCTAGAGCTGCTCGAAAGTCTTCAGTTCCAAAGCTTTGCCCAGTAACAGCCTATAAGAATAAGAGTTGAGAGTTAATTGGGCACACACACAGAATCAGGACTAGCAAGAGAATCTTAGTAGTAGTTACAAAAAAAAAAAAAAAAATCAAACCAACAAACCCAGATTTAACACTTAGTTCATACTATTGTTTTCTTACATTGATTTCAAAAGAAGCAAGTATTTAAAAGCCAGTTCTTTATGCTTCAAAAGAAGTCAGATCAAACATCTTAAAATAGTTTCCTCTAGTGTAAGTCAATCTTCAGCTAAATTCTGTGGGAATACTTATTATTCTCTAAAGCAATATTAGTCACATGGAAAAGCATAAAATAAATTTCAAATAGAAATGCAAAAGAGAGAGAAAGCCTTTTATCTCCTACCTCATGTTACAGCATGTATACCCATGATATCTACCACAAAATATTTTAATAGCAGGTTTTCTTCGTGCCACTTGCACCTAAGGCAGCGTGACTGAAAAACCACTCCAAGTCTGCATAACCACATGCACATCAATTCCCATTACTTGGCAAGTGGCAAGACTATACTAATGGGACTCCCTTGTATTTTCAGAGTGAAAAAG
Organism: Oriolus oriolus; assembly: GCA_013400235.1. NCBI lineage: Eukaryota > Metazoa > Chordata > Aves > Passeriformes > Corvidae > Oriolus > Oriolus oriolus. The sequence continues at coordinate 1,880,764 of VXBT01003513.1, read as the reverse complement.
CAGTGAACAAGAACAATGTCTTAAAAAGGACTTAGGATACCCAAAACCGAAAGAATTGCCTACAAGTTTTCAGCAAAGTAGTGTTCAAAAAAGACCCCAAAACATCAAAGCATTTTCTCAAGCCTATACTCACTTGGAGCCGCTACTAGATCCTCACTCTGCCTACATTCCCTGAAGGGACCAAATCTGGCAGATTTCTTCTAAACACCCAGATTAATAAACCACATGCAAGTCAGAAAAGGACATATTATTCTGCCATCAGTCCAAAAGAGAGGTTTTATGCCAGCTGGGAACAGAAATCAAATACTAGGAATGGTATTTATTTGAGCTTAGAGGTCACCATGTTCAGCCACCAGCTAATTATGAACCGCCCTTTGGGGATCCTGACTGTCCTCAATCCTGTGCAGGACTTCAGGCACACAGTTAAAATGCTGTGGAACCCACATGCATCCAGAGCAAAGCTACTGGTTACCACAGTAATTAAGGAAATTAGTACTGAAAAAAAAGAACTGTGCTTGGTAAAAAGAGCAAAGGAGAGGATGGAGCTCTTTTAGGATCTGTTACTATCACTATTTTATAAATTAAAAAAAATATTTTTTTCTAAATTCCAAGAGGGATGTACACTAACACCAGAAATCCTATAATTTAAGTAATTAGCTTTAACATAGGTTTTCTTTTCATTTAAATGCTCTAAGTTCAATCTTCCTATTGAAAAGAAAATTAGATATTACAAAAATCTTCTTTTGCGTTTAAGGTTTTTTTCTAATGTATGTAAATGTAACAAATAGTGACAGAAAATGAATGATGGCACACCAACTCACGATAAGAAAAAATTCAAAACTCAGGGAAAGAAAGGATGGTAGTGATCCCCCTAGGAGAACTGCACTTTATACAGGATTCATATAGCAGTCTGTTCCTACAGAACAGTTGAAGTTGTATCTTAACAATATAATTGTCAATAATCACTTAAAAACACAGAATCTGAAAATCACCCTTATCTCAAATATGGTATGGGATTTTGCTTCCAAAGTTGTATATTTAGTGATAATAATTTTGAGGAAACTAGCCAATATACTATAACAGCACTGAAACTTTAAAAATAAACATTTGTGTTCCCTAGGTCATAAGGAATATGAGAAATAGGAATAGCTAGTTGAAAATTATGTCCTTCATTCTGCAAGTTAGAAATTTGACATTTGCCATGTCATACATTAGAACTGTACTGTAATAAGGGCTGTAGGATTGGGGTCTAGCTTTACACCTATGTTTCAAACTCCAAGCAATTCTTAAGAATCCCAAGGTTGTTCTTATTTTGGGGTTGTCACTGACATCTACAGGACTACACAGTCAATATATTTGGGTTTATAGAGAGTTTACTGGCAAGTTATACATGCAACAGATGATGAGATATTTCCTTCAACAAGAGTTGGGCCCACCCCAAACCTGCAATGTATGCAGCTAAGGCCCACACTCCTCAAAAGTTATTCCCAGGAAGACAAGGAGCATGTGCCACTGAAGAACTGAATACAAGTTAAACTTCAGAGTAGTTCACAGAACACAAGAATGTCATGCTGCAGTGCATAATCCTGTTTCCTTGAACAGCAAGAGGCCAATTTGAGTACAAGGCTGTAAATGCCTCTATCGGACTTGCAGACCTCTTAAAATTACATTAGAAGACATTACACTGGAAGCATTTTGGCTAAGTTATTTGTGCAGCTGCTGCAGCAATCAACACTGATTTGCTATACAGATGGAGCTGTCAGACCAATCTTGTGACCCACTGATTTTGACAACTATGTGGTTTGTTGATATTAAAATAAAAGCATTGGTTCTGCCAAGTTAGGTTTCATTAATATTGACTTTCAAAGGATAACTAATAATTAAGTAATTAGAAGGTATTCTCAAGGAACAATTTGACACTGGTACTTGAAACCAAAACGTCTTCCAAGTTGCACAACAACTCGAATGTGTTGATGTCACAAAAGTAGGTGCTCCAGTTTAAAATCTGCTTTTGTACAGAGACTGAGGACTTTTCTCATCATAGACTTTCATCTGGCTTATACCCAGTGCAGAGCTTCAAGCTCAGCAGTAACTATGATAGCCTACCCACGAACTAGATACCATTAAAAAAAATGCAAAGACATAGACTGGCTCAGAGTTCCCTGGCTTTTAAGAACCTAAGTAAGACAAAGTGAAACCCACCCTAAGATATTACACCTTCAAACTATGTCTGCAATTTCTGAGTCACTGTTTATTCATTAAATCTGCTTATACTGGGTGTGGTACTCTTATGTAATAGGCATAAATGATTTTGGACGATTTTTCAACCACTTAGCCACATGAGCCACCAAATAATAAAGAAAATATCTTGCAAGAGTGATGTCTATCCATCTTTGAACATCTTTCCAAATTATGTTTCTCTCCTCCATTCAGCTGAATATATTCTGCTTCTATCACTGCTTTTTTGATAGAATGAGAGCAATGACATAATTAAAGGCTATATCATAAAATCAAATTTAACTGCTGCTATGAAACAGTTTAATTTTGTTTTTGAAAGACAGCATCTCCTAATACTTTGGTAATTTGCAATTACCAGGTCCAACCAATTTTCTTCAAACAGTATGCAAATAAAGTCTTTATTTAAATTTAGATATTTTAAAAATGCTTACACACAGAGGGCTAGTTTATTTTCAGGTTTGCTGTGATTCCTGTAGGAGGAGACAAATCAAGAAGAAATAACCAAAGATCAACTGTTCTGAGCATGGCATGACATCAAAATAATCACTGACTGAGCAAAAAGCACACAGCACAGAATATGCTGATTACATGCCCCAGTACCAAAATGATCACTGAGTACATTTCTTTGGCATGCTGTACTGGAGGCCGATCATAAGGTAGGGCTTCTTTGCCTTAAAATCTGTCCAAAGCTGAAAGATTTTAAAATGCTGAGGGAGTTCAGGTCAAGTTGTTTCCATGGTTTACATAGGTTTGAATGGCTTTTGCAGAAAGGCAGTGCTACCACAGGCCAGTTGATGTTTACCACCACATGAAACTCAAAGGGAAGGGACTGGTAGGTTTCTCAATCTAACTTTGCTGTGATGGAAGCAGCCAAGCTAGACTCTGCCCATCCAGTGCAAGAATCATACCACACACCCAGGCATGCTGGCTGACCAGTTCTCCATCACAAAAGTGTGAGCTGCCAGAGACAAGGAGGCAGTACTGTATCACGCCCAGCCTGTAATCTCAGCGATGCCTTGGTACATCCAAGCCTGCTCTACGCCATCCAGCCTGCTCTCTCCACCTCACTCAGAGCTCCTCTGCCACCCTGCCTTTAGACTACACCATCTCAAACCATGCAAGGTCCCTGTGCATCAACTTGAGAGAAATGCTGCTTGCATCACCTTGAAGCACACCCCTCCCTGGTGCAAGGATGTAGGTTAGGGATGGAAGGAAGATTCAAGATACTGAACCACACATGGCAGCAACTGGAGGCAGGCTTATGCCAGGATCTCATGGGGCAAACAATTAATCAGATGGCAATTAATCAGATCAACACTTATTTATCAGTTTCAGATCCCCAGCATGGCTGCAGCAAGAAAAGCCAAATTTTACATGCTGAGGAGAGGACTGCCTGTCTGCTGCAGGGAACTGGGACAGTGATGCAAAGGTGACACAATGGTGCCATCCTCAGTACAGAATGTTGGCTATGCCTGCCGGTTTCTGTCACAATGCCTGCGTGAGTGGATCACCTCACGTACACATGAATGTCTGAATTCCTGCCTTTCCAATGGCCTTCCTTCTCCCTACCCATTATCAAAAATCTGGATCAGACTACATGGCAAATGACTCAATCTTTAAATAATCCCAGTGTGGTACTCCTCCATTTACAGTACTCCTTTGGCTATAACTACCTTCATCCAATGTATTGCTCTGGAATGCTACTGCAAGATGCACAAGGCTACACCCCAGCCAACAAGCAAGCATGCAGGCAACTCCCAGTATGCTGGCATCTGTACAGTGTGGCCAGGCCTGGAAGTAGACTCACAACACGGTTTCAAATAGCATTTTTAGTCCACTGCATTTTAGATACAAAACATGCTATATCTCTGCTTGACAGATTTTTAATGTCTATCACGAAAGAAGAGCAACATCAAAAAAAGAAGTTAAAAAAAGGCAGTAAGGATTTTTCTCTCTCGTGCGCTCAGATGCACTACCCAAAGCCCTGCCTCCCCCTTTTCATGGCTGTCTGCAGTTCCATTTAAACACCATGCAGTACATGAACTTGTCTTTGAATGGCATGTGCAGTAGCTACCAGAAAATGCTGTCATTATGCTTTGAAGTAAATAGCTTATGCTGTTTGTCACTTGCAGACCACCCATCCAGTCTTCTCCTCTTAAATTTTTAAATCTCCTCCCTTTTTAAAAAAAAAAAAAAACAAAACCCATAACATTACTGTAGTTTTCTCCTGTAATTATTTGTTTTATCCAAATCCCTCCCAAAGGTTGATAGGATGGTAGGAGCCATATTTAGAGGGTTTCTGTACACAGTCCTGAACACAAATTCAAAATCAGCCATTTGGGTAGAAAATTTTGACATTGCAGCAAACAGCCCAACCATAGTGATGACTAGATTCCTCAAGATCAAGCAGTGGAAAAGAGCAGCTTATTTTGAGGCCAGCAGGATCTGTCTCCCTGAATTTTGAGCCGCAGGAAAATGTACAGAAAGAATGGGCATTCACAGCTTCCATCCATGGGAAAATACTACTGGCATTTCATTTCTGGGAGCAGCAGGGATGCCAGGTCCAAAGTGGGCAAGGTCTTCGTGGGAAAAATGCTGCTATTTTCCCTTCTGATCAACCATTTAATTCACAGTCCAACAAACTCCTGAGGGGTCAGTCAACAAGTGCTCAAGAAGCTGGTACCCACAGAGGCTTTCCCAATCAGCTCTCCAGTAATGAAATTATGACACTGCCCAACATAACAACTGAACAAGACCAGGAATTTCTATTAAAAAAAGCTCTTAATTTCAAATCCTCACACCTCATGGCTAAAAATCCGTGACAGGCATGATTCCACTGAGGAAAAGAAGTGGGGTGGCTGGATTAAGAGAAATATCTACAAATAAATGTGTTGTATAATCTAACCACACAGCTAAAGTAGGATGGTGGAAGGTGAAGAATATTTTTGCCATTGATCACTTATGCCAGACCATGTGAATGTTCCTCTTTATCTCCACAACAGTAATGTTTTTCAATTGGAACAATTCACTCTTAATTGCTCAATGCAAGGCTGTACTCCCCTGTTTAACCCCATACCCCAAATCCCTAGGCATACATTTCAGAGAATGTAGAAATTTTTCAGTCTTCAGCCCAAACTGCCTTTGATAGCAAACCAGAACAGATATTTACAAAAGGAAATGGCTGATTATTGAAAAAGAAAAAAAGTCTTAACTGCTATTTTCTATCATCAACATAATGATGGGGTCTTATTGTGGTATGCCTTCTGGACAAACATACCAAGACTCCTGAAATAACATACAGCTACATTCTTACAAAAGATGAAGAAAAACAATGAATAAGGGGCAAGCAAGAAGGGAAAAGATTACTGGTGTATCCCTTTTTAAAAGCACAGATCTCTGCTCATCAGATGCTTATACTCTGCTCTTTGCAGCCTTTCTGTCAAACCACACATAGAAACACAACCTGAAGGAGGAAAGCAAAGTTTTCCTTCCAGCAGGTCAGGGACCGCCTGACTTGGTGAAACAATGCTGCAGAGAGAGTTGGGATAAACATTTGGCAACAATCAACTCAGTCGAGCTTTTTCCCCCACAAACAAGATCATCCTGCAAAGGAAAACAAGATGAATAAGCCTACTGTTGTTTATCCTGATGACTGTACTGGCAGGTGTCAAACTAGGGAAACCAACACACATTACTTTGTGTGATAAAGTGTTCCTGTATGTGCAGATATGGGCAGCATCAACCCAACGGAGGTAGGTGTTCCAGAAACACAAAGCTTGCAAATGCACAGTGAAATCTGAATGACTAGACATCTCTGAAAAAAAAAGAAATCATTGACATTTTATTTCTAATTACATAGGTACATCTGATTTCTTGGGAAGCTATTAATTCTGTAAACACCATTTAAATGCACACAAGCTCTGAAGCTGCCATCTTAAGTGATGCATGTCGATTTCAACTTTAACCACAAATTCACTTTCTCATATGTATTCACAATTAATTTCAGTTAAATGAAAGTGGATATTTTTTCACCTTCCCAAGACAACAGAATACTAACATTAGTATTTTAAAATTTTCCAGTTGAGCTCCATACTAGTTCAGTGGTTTGTGGTAAAAGAATGGTGGCATTGGGCCCCTTAACCATAAATGTTCCTTATTAAACAGAGAAAAAGATAAGGTAGCCATGAAGAAACAAACATCCAAACATTCTGTTCACCCCTGAAATAAGCAAAAAGCAAGCACTGAATTCCATAAGTATGTAAAAACCTGTTTTATTGAAAGTTGTCTTTTTCAACTAATTCACAGTAGAACAGTGGTATACTAGATTTCAGTGCTTTTTTCTGACAGAGAAAATAGTTAAACATACCCAGGGAACAAGAATTATGAAGGAAGAGTTTCCTGAAAATCATTAACTGAGATAAGAGAAGAAACTACAAGGAGAAATTCCAGTTTCACTACTTAGATATCTTCTAATGACCATGTTTCATAATATATGCACTCTCACTCTAGCCAGATTTGGAAGTTGCCCATTGTAAAAGTCAGTCACTTCATACACCATTTCTTATTCTTTTTTTCTGAAACACCTACATGTTCAGCACTGCACTGCTTGTTACCTGACCTCAAGTTGTTAACACCTTTCCAAGTTGGGGGATAAGCAATCAAGAGACAAATCCATTCATAGCTGTTGCAGCTGGATAAATGAATACATGCATAGCTACATCCTGTGTAGTGTCCACCTGGGGCATAAAAAAGCTTGTCCTGGACAGAATACCAGTATGTTCTCAATACCTCCCTCCAGATGTTGAAATAAAAATACTAGAAGAGTATCAGCAACAGAACATCTTAGAAAAGAGGACTTGGGAGAAGACTTAAGACACAGAAGGCTTTGTATGGCTGGCTGAGCAGTCCAGTCACAGGAGAAAGCCACAATCTTCCTGCTGTCCTGAAACTGCCCCAGACCCTCTATTCCCTTTCTCTTCCTCATGCCCATGTGAAGGGTCTGCATTTATAAAGTGTCCTGCAATCATCCAGACTATTTGTGCTTCAATAAAGTACTAAATATAAATAAATAAATAAATATATTTTTAAAACCCAACCCCATCTCCATGTAACTCCCTCATACACATCCCACCACCTCTCCCCTGCCCCAAAAATAAGCATATCAACTGAAACAGGGGTTCCAAGCACCAGAGAAGGGCTGGAGCCACAGCATGCTGGAGATAAGGAAAGGACAATGCTCAGACTTTTGTGCAGATTCTTGAGAGGCTTAGCATACCCAAAGATCCAGTGATGCAGCACCCTGGCAGCCAGGCAGTATGTGACCGATGGGATAGACAGTGACTTGCCCTCATAAAGAACTTCAAGTTCAGACAGCAATAATAAAAAAATTCCACCCCAAAAAACTCTATGTAAAATTTGCCTGTACAATTTCTTTTGCTAAAGGAGAAAAAAGCCTATGACAACCGCAGCAGTTTGCTTTCAGGGGAACAGGAGAAAAAAATAAAATTGTTCTTAAAAGCTTCAATGCAAATAGAGGCATTACTTGCAATATTAACAGATAAAATGTTATGATAATAAAAATCATATTTGTCTAGGGCAAACATAAAAAAAGGACTAAAGCAAATACCAGCTTAGACTTTTTTGCTGTAGATGTAATAAAATAACATTTGTCTAACATTTTAAACTATTATTTTATATTTAGTATTTTAAATAATGTCTCCATTTCAGTGTAATTGAATCTCTAAGTATTTTGATATTGCTCATTTAGAACAAAAGAAAAATGCAAACTATAAAAAGTCTTAAATTCAGTTTTATACTGTTATAATTCCAGGTGGGAGTCTATGCTGCAAATTTCAATACAGGCTCTCAATCCATTGGCATCTACTTTTACAAGAAGGACCTTAAAGAAAAAAATATCTTCGCTTATGCTGATTAAGAAAAATGTGCTAAAACTCTGGTGCTATTTGCAAGCAGGTCCCTGTTGGGATTATTTATATAAGTAGCAGAGAGATACAGAGAACCAGATGAAATGGCCAAGAGCAGAGCATGCTTCTGCCCTAGATTACAGTTATGTCTTACAAATTGACTGCCTTGATCCTGGGTGTATTCAATACTTTGATTTTTCATATATTTTAAATACTTCTCCATGCTTCTCCAGAGAGCAGCACTGGTGCCACGAGCAAACCAGGGAGCTAAGCACAAGGTCTTGAAATGACATTCAGCAGGAGGAGGAAAAAAGGCATTAGATGAAAGAAAATGCACACAAAGGGGAAATGCTTTAGATACAATTGTTTTCACATGTTTAGCAAGGTTATTCATGCATGAAAGTAATTCCTTGTTATTACCAGAGATTTGTCAATCTTTTAAAATTTTTCAGCCAGGAAGCAGTACTTTGAGCATTAAGTCCACCTTAGCCCAAAGCATTCACCAGCACTCCCCCCCTCTCTCTCTCACACTGCACCCATTTGCGTGCACACGGGGTTCGGGGAGCCAGCAGCCTTCTCTGCACATCTTCCCTCCTGTCCCCACGCCCCCTGACTTTTATATCTCTCCCTCCTACACACGCTGGTTTCCAAGCCATTTCACCAGGTTCTCTTAGCTCATTAGCAAGGAAACAGATGGACAGTGAAAAAAGAAATTGTGCGGAAACGAACATTTAACAGGGTCAAAGACACCGTAAAGGCAATTAGTGCCGTGTACAGAGCCTGGAAGAATAGTCACAACATCACTTCCCAGTAAACTATGGCACTTGGCATTAACTGCAGTGCTTAAACAATGCAGTTTAGAAATTTCAGTACTATCTAGCAGCAGTTATGTAGAAATAAACAACCAAGTGGAAGTCACTGAAATTAATGCTGACTTAAGCTGGAGAAATATTATGCTCTTCTCCAGAATTTGAATAATTCAGGGGGAAGAGTTAGCTTAAAAGAATTCCACTGATCTGACCTGTCTGAATAAAAACAAAAGCAAGATTGTAAAGTTCTTGTTTGGTAGTTGGGGCCTTTCTAAACTACATTGACATTTCATGATATGAGAGTAGGTAAGCAGTAAGACAAGCTATACAGAACAGTGCCACCAAGAAACATTTATTTCAGAGTTTTCCTGGCTGTTTTGGGGGAACCTTTAAAATACGGAGTTGAAAGCAATACAAACACATACAAATAATTACATCGGGCTATTGGAAAAGCACTGTGCATGGACCAAGTTACTACACTGGGAGCAAGACTTTCCAATGCTCCCGTTCCCAAGGCTCGCAGGGATGTTGCACTCCGGGTGTGAGCTCCTATGTCGCAGCGCTGGGCGGCAGAGGCCATCGCCACTGCTGTGCAGCACCATCTAATGGGAGACATCCCGTACGGCACATCACCACAGGCTCTGGGCTTATGTGCAGTCCCTTCTTGGCAGGAGATGAAAGAAATTGCCTCTGGCAAAGAAATTAAATAATTGCAGTCAGAGGAGGAAGGATGGCTGTGGAGGAAATTGAAGTCCAAGGGAACCACAAAAGGATGGCGTGCATTTGAAAAGATGACAGGAGAACAACTAGAGGAGGCAGAGTATCAGTCTGGGCAAAGGAATAAAGAAGTTTAGGCTCAGCAAGTTTTGCTGACAAATGCTTGTCACTGATTAGGTGTTTGAAGAGTTCCAAAATACAAATGCTACCCTTTCAGAGCATTTAAATATAAAGGAATATTTGGTGAACAAGTAGCAAGGTAGTCAAGTGTCTCTATACTTTGAGAACTCTGAAATGAACATGCTCTTGCACTTGAACACACAGCTTTCAGCTTTTCAGAGGATCTTGTTGTAGCTACATCTCCTTCAAGACCCTTCCATCATCTCACAGCAGGCACAGTGCCACCCTGAAAAGTAACCACATATTATTCATAAGTCTATTCTCCCTGCCCCCCCCCTCCAAAAAAAAAATTCAAACTCCTTCACTGTTCAAGATATATTTGCCTTTACAAAAAATCAAATGTCATTGCTAGAGCAGAAATCAGGGATCAGGCTACTAATGACCTCAAAATCAGGACTTCATCCTGTTTAACAATTTAACGTGACTTGAAAAGGTCCCTCTTTAAGCACCACATTGCCCTGTCATGTGTCCTTCCTATCTGAACATTCTGGTGAAGCTGATGGAGTATTGATGAAGTCAAACATGACTAGCCAACTCTCATTCTCCAGAGATCTCTGCATGGTTTGCAAAACCACCGACAGCAGACGCATGATCAGCTGCCAGTCACAGGCGGCCCCACGCAGGGATAATCGGTGCACTACAATTGAGGTGGGGAGCACGGAGGGCCAGAAGGGAAGCCATGAGTGATAACTGCTGCTCTCCCAAACTCTTCTAACACTTCCCCCTTCCCATCCCTCTTTCCTCTTCAACATCATCACTCCACTTACGATACAGGGTGAGCACTGCAAACGATCGAAGCGTTACTCAACCACCTCCAGCATGACACTTCCTCCAGCCATTTTATTGCTCCTCTGCAAATGCAGCTTTATTTATTTAATTATTTGAGGAGCCAAACTGGTTTGACAGAGTGCTTGCCTCCTTGCTTGGGTGTGTGGAGGAACCCAAGATAAGAGTGACTATCATAGCAGCTACACAGATTTACTACGTACAGTGCCCAGAGGTAGGATTTAATTACTAGTCAAAAGCCGTCTATCTCACCCTTATTACATAAAACAATTATAATTTGTTTGTATTTATTATGACATCCTTGCAGAAATGTTCGTGACTCTTTGTAAACAATTCCATATTCTGCAAGGGAGAGGCAAAAATTGACGTCACAGTCTCCATATTCTACTCATTATGAATTTAAAATGTGAATCCTCCATACACAACTTCTTATATTGTTAGAGAATTCCATGTTGATGAAGCAACTTTTTTTGTTGTTGTTCAGAGGAAAACAAGTCAGCAGTGTACTAAAGAATTTATCTGCATGTGGCAAATACATTCTTTCTCAAAGACACACTGTGACCTTAAGTCCTGTGTAGAAAAAACAGAGTTTCCAATCAGTAGTGGGCTGATTCACATATATTCACATAATTGCCCCTAATGATACATCTACAGTGATTAAAAGAGCTCCACAAAACGCACATAAGAAAAGCACTGGCATGCAAGCAGGCAAATTACACTAGAAAATATATCCAGAGTTACAGAAGCAGTCTTCAAAGACTATTCTCTTTTATTCATTTAGTAGAATTAGGTTTGCATCTTGTAACTACTTTTTAGATTATGAACAGATGCATGTACTTTGGGCATTTTTTGTCTTTTGCTTAACTTTATTTTGTCTTTAAAAATAACAAGGCGTTAAATGGAGAAATACCATCAGTAACCCACATAGTTTTTCAGAGACAGAATTATCTGTGCCCTGGAAGATTGAGATTTTCTTCTACCATAGGCAAGATGCCTCAAGCATTTCGGGTTTGAGCCACAATGGTTTCTGTGACCAGCTGTCTTGGAGGGCATGCAGACTCCAAGAATGTCTGAAATTTTGCCTGGCAACAAAGCACAGACTGCCCCCAATTCAAACATTTTACTCCATACATGTTGCATGAAGTTACGCCAATTTCTGCTGCTTGATCAAGTAATTGATTAGGATTTCTACATTAAATTTTTTACTATTTTATTTAAAGCTCAGTAACAAAGATGTTTCTCCCACCGTAAAAAAAAAAACAAAACTGGGAAGTGCTTTTAACATTAGGTCACTGCTTTATCAAAGCAGAATGATGTCCCTGGGGATTTTTCAATTCAAAATTCCAGAGAGAAAGGAATGATACTTTGTAGCACTGATGCTATTTCCGATGCAAGATTTAATTCTAGTTTTGGGGGCATCACAAAATCGTGTTTTATTGGGCATACGTACTCTTAGATAATTTGTAAGAACAAGAAGTTGGATATAATTTCATCTTGAAGTGTTCAAACGTGCCTTGCACAACATTTACAGACTAACAAAGGGATTATCCCCCTGAGTTAAACTAGTTGTCCATCTCACCCAGTATCCTCAGTGTGATAGTGACACGCACCAGGTATGTCAGCGTGTTTGCAGGGTGAGGAGGGAGGATACCAGTGCTTTCATATTCAGAGCAGAGGTGTTCTAGCCTTCTCTATAATTAAATGGTAAAAAACACAGATAGGGAGAGCAACACATCTTTTCATAAACAGCTCTCTTGCATCAGAAATCATTACAGAAAGGAGAAATGTCACCCACCACTTCCTCCTGTGCCTACATACCAAGCTTTTTAAAATACTTGGTTGCCTAAAGATTTCTTTGTTTGTACTATACAACATATGGAGATGTGCATCCAGAAGCACACAAACACAAGTCTAACTTGTGATAAGTCCAAAGTGATGAAGCTATACAATGCCTTTTTAACTAAGGCGTGTACCCATGAATATGCTGCTAAAAACTCATGCATCTTATGCTGGACAGTATTCTCCAAGCCTGGTGCCTCAGTTAGGGAGCCTGCATTGATAGCAAGAGGGAGGTCATACACAATCTGTGTCGCTGCAAAACTGATCTCCTATCTCTTGACGTATTCTGACCTCTGCTGTTATAAAGTGGAATTTATTTTGACAACAATTTTTCTCTTTAAAACACTGCCCTCAGCTGAATAAGAATTTTCAGTATCTGCAATTATCCAGGGGAAAGAAATGATGGGAAAAATTGCCTTTATTTTACACCATGAAACATAAACAAAGTTTCCACACTTTTTCCTCCCCCTCACATTCCTACCATCCTGTCATTTATTATAAGCTGCATCATTTGACTATTACATAAATACACATACTTTGTTCTTCTGGGATCTAGACACACTGTGTGCTCCCAGTCATCTTTCTCTGAGAATGAATTGTTTTAGGCTTTTGTGACAGATACCAGCAAAACCACCAAGCACATACCAAAACAGAGACTACCACTAATCTGAAATTATTCATACTAGTTTTACAGCACTTTTTTTTTCCCAGGGTAAATTGCACTTTCACTACAAAAATATTGTACAGTAGCCTAGCAAGCTCTAAATTGTGTACAAGTCTAGGACTCTATACTGAATTTTGACAGTACTGGTTAGGAAAGAAATTGTATTCTAAATAAGCCATACATTAACAACAGTGAAAATGTGAATCTGAATGAATGATGGTGTGTTGGTTGGCAAACTTTTGAAAGCAGCAAAACACCACTTTTTAAGTTATAGGTACACTTTGGGGGGAAAAGAAGAAAGAGAGGGTGTCCATCATGATTCTCTGCTTCCAAACTTCTCTTTCCCTTTTGGCTAAGAAGTCTCTCAGACCTTATCTTGAAGATTAACATGTGAACCTGTACTATACTTATCACAAATGCTCAAAGAACATTTTCTCTGCCTTTCCCATCGTAACACCTGTCACACGTCAAAATAAAACTGCACCTACAGCTTGTGTGATTTCTGCCAGACTTGCTGATTCCCCATGGCTCAAGAGATGATAAAGTACTTGATGAAATATTTATAACCAGTATGAATTTAAGACTCTCAGCCAGAAAACACTTTTGATTAAGGAATAGAAAGACAGCAACACAGTGCACAATGAGTGTTCGAGCATTAAATGCTAATTTTATCCTTTTGTTTAACTAGGGAAGAGACCCTAATCTAAAATCAGCTAGTTCACCTTTATGCCAAGATCCTACCTCTTGCAGTTCTAAACATAAGAAATAGGCTTGTTCAGTTTTTTTCGGTGTGTTTTTACCATTAACTCTGTTCTGAGCAATACTAAAATTAATGGAGTTTTTTATTGTTCTGCATGCAACAACTTTATTTCACCTTCATGCATAGTTCATTCTTTTTTTTTAATCTTTTAATACTTTGCTTCCTCTGAGAGAAACACATAGAAATTTGCCTTCACACCTTTAGTGGAGTAAATGCAGGAAATGCAGCTGCATAATAGAGATAAACCACTGAATCTTAAAGGATCCTCAACTACAGCTACAAAACAAACAGCCATTAAAGCCCAGCACAGCACCTTACTCCACCATACAGATGTCCCGAGACAGCCTGTTAGTTTACACACACTCCCTATTTCAATAAACATCCTCACACATTCTGTTTTACCCCAGTGAAAACCATCATCTGCTGGAAACCAAACCAGAGTGGACCCCCCCACCCCCCACCAAATTATGTTACTCCGCCTCCAGTAACAAACCTAGACTGTCAGCAAGGATGCTAAACAATGAGTTATACAGACTACCACAAGTGTCCTGTAGCATTCAACATTACTGCTTCAAGTGAGACATGTTAAGACACCTCACCTTCCCACTCAAAAATTTTTTTAATAAAGATAAGAGTTTTGGATGATATAAGGAAGAAGCATTAGTTGTGCTGTCTTTGTATAGAGCCCACCCAGCATTATCCTGCAAGTGGTCTCAAAGCTTTTCAATGGTACTACAGAATTTGACAGATGTTCAGTCAAACCAATAAAGGACTATGGTTAGTTTAATTTTGTATTCTGTCAAAAAAATGTGATGAGAAATTGAATAGCCTAAACCAAAGTATAGCTTGATTAAACAGGAAGTTTGAGAAACCGATTTACAAAAACAGAAGTGAATAAAATTCACACAATTAGCATAAAAAAAAGAGTCAGGGAAGTTCAGGTAAAAAAGTAACTAATGACAAAATATAGAAGAAATTCTATGGCCCTACTAGAAGAAACAAAGGACGGAGCAGGCATGATGAAAGTAAATAAACAGATAATGAAAAGATGGTTATGATGTTCAGTTAAAGAGCTGGCAGATGCTTCAGAGAAGCATAGGACTGGGAAAAAAACCACTGAGAGTATAAGTGTTGAAGATGCAAAAGCCTGGAAGAATTTGCATAATTGAAGTTCTTGTCTGTTCTAGAGCATGCTCTAAGCCATTAGCAATTATCTTCAACTCAAAGGGCTGGAAAGGTCTCACTGACTGAAAAAAAAATTAAAAATAAAGATCCCCTTTTGAGATGTGATGACATGAGAAAGAAACCAGAAAAAGGGTTAGAAAAACAGTTAGACTACTCTCCCCAACTTTAGCTTCTAGAAGGGTGTTAAATACTGCTGACTCACCACCGCAAGTCAGCTTTTTGGAAGGGAGGAACATTTTGGTTTGAAAAGTCACTTTTTTCCTGCCTCAGCAAATAAACTGGTTTGACACAAGAAAAGCAGCAAGTGGGCTACCTATAGATGAACTGAAGTTACGCAACTGGGAAAAAAGCCTTGTTATTTTATTTAGCAAGAGACTGTGGAAATGCAATATAGGTAAGGAAATTAAAAGGCCATGACATGAAAGTAGGAAGAGCACACATGTCAAGAGCAGGTTTCTAATGTGTCAACATCAGGCTGGGATAAGGTACTAAACTGGACATAAGAGAAGTTATTTCAAATTCCAGGACTCTCTAGTGTGTTCTTTACAGAATTAGGTGATGGATGACAACCATATTATTTACAAACCCAACCCGAGACATTGCATGGGACAAAAATTCCCCATTCAAGTCCTAAGTTGGAGCATTGGTGCAAAGTGCAGCAGGAACAATTTGTAGCAGAGCTTGGCTACAAAATCTTGTTCTTAGAACAGGGCAACTACACACATGAATAGGATAGTCCTGTACATCTGAAAACAATGCTAGCTTTTTTTTACAACAGACTTGATGGCAGTTTGTAGTCGGTCACCCTCACACCCTTTCATGCAATGACACTGCTTAAGTGGTTATTCACCAGTCTGTACTGGTGCAGTAGGTGTCCCACTCTTAATTTGGCTCATGCTATTTCATGTATTGTGCTTCAAGAAAAGAGGCTTAGGAGCACAAGGACTAGTTATTGCAAAGAAGAGAGGAGATGACACTTCTTTTCCAAATTTATCAAAGCCAAATTTGTACTAACAGATTTACTTCACAGCAAAGCAGATTGCCATGCATTAGGGAGGAAAAGTTAACCAGAAAAGTTAAGTACCAGTTTTTAAGAGGTTAAAATATATAAAGATAGACAGGTACACTAGGAATGGATGAGCTATAAGAATATCCAGTTTTGCAAAAGAGTAGTCATGAACTACATGACCCCTAAGCTCCTCCGAGCCATATATGCAATTTCTACATAAAAGAACTTATTACTCACTCAGTCTAATCGTCTAAATACCAAACTCAGTGAAAATTCTAACTTAAGCATGTATGTATCTCCATGATTTAAGGCACAAGGCAGAACAAAGTGAGTTCCAGGGAGAGATTTTTGGAAATGAGCTACTCTGCAGCAACTGCTCAAAACGCACAATAACCTAGATGCAAAAAATCTCTATAAATAAATCAGTTTATTTTAGGACAGATGCTCTAAGTGGCAAGGAAGAAATTTAAACCTGTAATGCTTACTATGACATGGCATTGTTAAAGCAACAGAAAAGAAAAACTGTATACACATGGTGGGGGGCACTGACACAAGTACTACCCCCAGAAGTACCTATAATTACTCAGATCAGGATAATGGCCAACTCTGAAGGCACAACATTTAAGTAGTGCTTACACTACCACATGTAACCCAAACATCAGACTCTGTAACTCTAATGTTGTGGCAGAACACACATAGAGAGCTAGGATTTATTAAAATTTGAAGGCTGCAGTATTGGTCACATCCAATTTGTGCTCGCTAATGAATTCTCTAATCAATACTTTTCTATGGTCTGTTAAGTCTCATCACTCGCTGGGGGTAGGGAGGAAGTAACTGATTGGTCTCTATGTGCAAGGTTATTAGTGTTACACTGCTTAGAGGTGGCCCACCTGTGCTTCTCTAGCGACCCTGGAACCACTGGAGATGCCTGCAGAGATGGGAGAGTGCAAGGTGGTGGTGCTGAGGACACCTATGCACCACTGGTACATTCTACACTTCCACAGAGATTACATGCTAGCCAGATAAATAAAAACACCTGGTTTCCCTTTCCTTTATGGAAGATGTCTTGAGCTAGTAAAAATGACTGACCTACAAGTTCTGAAGGACAAAGGGCTCCTCCTGGGCACCTGCAATGACAGAGTGATGTAGGAATGAGGCAGGTACCAATTGAGAGAATAGTTACAACCACAGCAGGGTTTTCTTTGAAGAACCTCCAGAAACCACATAAGAAAAATAACTTTTTTTTCTGGAAGGGAATATTCAAAGTAAAAGCAGGTCTGGACTTCATTACATAGCTTTTGGTCACAGGTGCCACATGAATCCACCTGCTCAAGGCATTACTTTAACATTACATATTAAAAAAGAAGTTGGAAAAAAAAAAAAAAAATCAAGTTTTTGCCACCTCAAGGAAGAACATGGAAACCTCAACACAGCCTTGCTGCCAGAGGTGGGAACAGAAGAAACACAGGACAAAAATAGAGAACCCTAGAAGATGTGCTGTTCATGTTTGCATATGAGAAATAAGGGGGTGGGAAGATAAGAAGAGCCACTTTTGTTTCTGCCCCATCCCCTCCAGCCCATACTGGCAGAGTACCCAGCACAGTCCTCTCACATAACCCTGCCTCAGGTCTGCAGCTGGGACATGACATTTGCTGCACCTTGGTCTCCTGCCTCTGTCTATCCCCAGCGCTGGAAAAGTTGTGAGCCTGGATAATTCCAGTTCCACTGCTGCTTCCAGCGATCCTGGGCAACATTACTGCTGAATTTGGGGAGATTACACAGAAACCTGGCACACTGAAACAGCCCCAAGGCCTAAATATTCCATGGCAATGGCACTGGGCACCAGAACCTCAAAAAAAATCACAAATATGAATGTCAAAAGCTGGTAAATCAGAGGTAGCCCTTCAAGCTTTTGTTTGGACAAAGATTTGTAGTAGTCAAGGCCACACTTTAAAATGAACAAAATTGACACAAATATGTGTGTCTATCAAGAGATATGTCTGAAAAGTCACTATCAGTCTTGATATTAGATTTATCAATAGACGTCAAAGGACAGATTTGGGGTCAATATAGTAAGTTACCCATCTTCCATTTAATTACTTTGAAAAAGTAAATTATAATTAAATAATGTCCAACAAAACGACCAAAAGGCTTGTTAATATTCTTACCTACATGCAGGAAGAAGGCTACAATGTAACTACCCAAAACACATTTTACCAAAAAAACAAGGGGTGGGGGTACAATAAAACACTTCTGAAACATATATTCAACATTATTTGAAAACATCCTATTATGAAACAAAAGACTCCCTTCATAAACGGTGTGATGGTAAGTTGAGAATCCCTGCAAAATATCTTTGAATCCTTGGAAAGTTGCAAAACTCTGCAATAGAAGACATTGTTACTTTAGCAAATCTGAAAACTTAGCACAAAGTGAAACTGGGTTAAGAAGTAAACATTTTGATGTCTAGTGAAATTTTTTGCAAGTAAACTTGTGATACCTATACCTCCATTAAAAATATTTTTAAAACCCTACATGGGAAAAATACTACGGCAGAAAATTCTTTGCAGCTTTTTACTAGAAAGCAATTTTGCAAACATTGTAAAGATCTCTGTGCTACTCAAAAATACACAGCGGTGTTCAGAATACCTGAAAGTAACTGACACAAAACATCAACTCAGCTTCCGTCTCGATTCTATTTGTTTCACATAAATGAAACATTTGTGAGATCCATAGCATCTGAACACAGAATACACATTTTTTCAGTATGACATAGTAAGGGATATTTTAAGATGCTGGAATGCCATTAATTTGTGCCCCTTAGGTCAGCAATTTGTAAATGATCAGCTCTAGAGCACCAAAACAAAGTTAAGCCTGTCTAAGCCCATTTTATCCAACTACGAGTGTTTAATTTAAAAACCATTTAAGATCTAATGCCAAACCCCAGCATTTATTATTTATCATGAAATTGAAAAGGACATCTGATGGCTTCCCGTAGGTACATATCACATAAGAACAACTTTTTCATTTTTCTTTAAGCCTGAAGCTTGGCCCTTTCAGTTTCCCAAGATTTCAAACAAATACCCACATTTCTGCTGGTAACCAAGTCCCTGAGGAGGAAGTTTCGTTTGAGATGTCACTGTCAAGCCTTTTCCTACAGCATCAATAGGAGGCAAGGGAAAGAAGGCTACAATTAGGCATAATGCTATTTAACTATCTGTTTTTCTGGTTACAAGAGAAATGAGATCCTCACACGTGAAAAAGGGAAGAGACTTGTACTATCAGATTCCTGTTCCTGTTGTGTTTTACAGAAAGCAGCAAGTCCTTGGCTCTCGTTCTCTGACACAGAAGGCCGCATGAAGGGTTACGGAGCCATGGCAGCTCTGTAGCTCTGGTCCCCTGAAAAACCTTCAACTCTGAAGAGGTTGTGAGACTCTCCAAACAGGGCTAAAAATGAAATTATTTTGGGACAAGTGAAGACCTCCAGAATGTTTATGAATGTCTAGCCCCAGGAAAGAAGCTCTTCTGACTGCAGACACTACTTTGTGTTTGTTTGTTTTTTAAATTTCATGAAACAGAACACACCCACCTCTTCTCTTTTCATCCTGAGCAATTCATTCAAAGTCAACGCTTTGGTCTGAAGCTTAAGGTCTTCTATTTTATTTTATTTTATTTAGTTCTGGGCTATCCTTAAAGGACCAGTGAGAGAGGTTTAAAACTGGCTACATCATTCACCAGAAATACAAGTTTTCTGCTCTTAGGCACCTATGGAGTTCACTTGTTTCAAGCTCTTCAAGTTTGAGGAAAAAATATCTGGGCTTCAAAAATTCCTTACTTTAATTAATAACTTGCTTTAACTTGACTTCAAATTAGTTTAATCACTATGAAGGAACAGTGAAAACAAAAAGTTCAGCATCACATGATATTTTAAAATAACATCTTTAAATTTGTACTGCACAGACTGCACGGTCCCACTCCCAGCCAGCTCTCTGGTGAGGGTCTCTGTCCTCACAGCAGGAGGGGACAGAAGGCTTCTCTGACACCCTCTGCTCCCAACCCAAACATTTTGATCAGATAATTTTAATTCATATACATAAGTGAATTAGGGTTGGGGTTTTTTTTAAATAATTCTACAAGTCTTCCTTATCCAAAAGGATGCAGAAGCCAAAGGAACATATTGGGAAAGAGAAATTTTGAAAAAGGATGATCCCAAATCCTCCACACCGCAGCAAAGAAGAATTTAAGCATCCAACTTCCAACTTAAAAAAAAAAAATCTGAGAGAGATCATTTTCACTTTGAAAACTTATCTGGAAGGGTTTTTAAAGTCATTATTTACTAAAAAAAAAAATAAATTAATGAGGAAAGGTTACTCTGAAGCAAAAACAAAAGGTGAATGTTTTCCATAACCTCAGAAAGGTACTTAAAATTCACTTTCCCTGGCAACTGCTTTTATTGCCAGTTGTAAATTTTTAAGTAGTTTAAATTTTTATCACCAGTTGGAAAAGTATTTTGTGCTTAAAAGAAAAAATTCAGATTCACAGGCAGGCTGCTGTAGCAGGTCTGAGTTGTGATGTTCCTGTTCGCCTCAGCTGGGCAATTTCCTCACTCTGATGGGCGCTACTAAAGCAATCAGATTGTTTAACATCCTATGCAAATTCCTGGAGATGAATGCTCAAATCTGCCAGCACACAGACAAACAGAAATCAGCAAAATCAGCAATATGCTAATTCAGCATGATGCTGAACTCAATGCAAACATCCCTAAAGGTAATCAACAGGAGATATGGAGCAAGACAAATTTGGGGGCTGTAGCACGAGTTACTGCAGAAAGTCCACATGATGATATTCAAAACAGAAAACCCCACTCCACAGACTGTTTATGATCTGGAACAAAGAATCTTTACCTCCTCCTAAAAAGACCCAATAAAACAAAAACCCATAGAAAACCTCCTCCAGCCACGAGTACATCTTAGAGCTATTGTGGCAGACATTCAGTACTAACCACCTTGAACCTTCTCCCCCACACATTTAATCTCTGCAGAGTCAAACAAATATTAATAATTGAAATGTACACAAAGTGATTTTGCTAAGGGGGTAATTAGCAACTTCATTTCAGTTTAGCAGCTGATTTTGAGTTGGCATTAAACCAACAGGAGCTTAAAAGAACCTATTGCACGGATAAGTTTCTGAATAACCTTGTGAGTTACTTGCTGCAGTTTGATGTGGCCCTCAGACTTCAAAGGCCCCTTTCATAAGAAAACAGGACAAAGGCAGAGAGGTCTTTATCATCATTTATGGTAAATAAGAGACAAATCCACTACACACTAGAAAGCTGATGCAAGCAAAAGACTTAACTTTGCATGAGCTTCATCAACGTTTTAGGAGCCCTAAATTATCTGGTAGTTTTTTGATTAGATGATAATTTGGAAAGGCAGCAGCAAATAGTCCAGGAGCACAGAAGCACATGGATAAATGCTTCTTCTACTTTGCTATCAGCAGATGTTGTGAGGACCCATCACCAGACCACAGTGGAGCACGTGCCCAAGCATTTCCTGACACCTTAGGTGAACAAGCCAGAGCCTCCCATCCTGGGCACACACAGCTCAAACTCTCATAGTTTTCTTCTGCTCAGCTTTAGTGATTCCCATTACCCTAATAATGGATATACAGGCAGAACTGACAGTCCCTGGCATCTGTGTTTAGAGGAATTGCGTGTTAAAGCCTTAGCACCAAATACACACGCTGCTGATAATTAGGCCATGTGCAAACATAAGGATCACCCCCTTACCAGAATTCACTGATGGAAAACCAGCAAGGACATACAGCTTAAAATTAACATAGTGTGAAATGAGAAGTACAAACCCTTAAGTGGAAAACTGCCAAATGTAATTTTCACAATTACCATTTAATTTAAGAAGCAGATCAAAAGGAGCACATCATTTACATTTTCAAACATTAAGTTTTAAAGATCAAAGACCTCTAGCATTTCCAGACGGCACATATGTGAGTAACTTGGTTCGAGTAATGAATCTATGCAGAGGGAGAACATGAGCTGCTCATTTGCTCTATGCAGCAGTTTCCCCATCGTCTGGCACTGCAGCATGTGGTATCTGCAACAAGCATCATCAGCAAGCTCCCATTGATACTAAATATGAATGGAAGCAAGGGATTTTAAGGGCTCAACCAGCATTTTACCAGTTTTCTGACTGCTGGAGAACTCTGAAACTAACCATTGCTTCAGAGATTTTTTTCACAACTGCAGCCTGACAGCTATGGCTTAACAGTACTTATGCAATATTCCATAGGTCATTAAAGATTCCACATTACCAAAACTGTGTTTTTGTGACAGTGCTGTAGCCTAATTACACTAAAAAGTTAAATGGAGAGAAGTGCACTATGTAAATATTCCAAAACACGTCCGTTTAATTCCATGCAGAAATGAAATAACAACAGCAGAGGCAATGTTTTAGCGACCACTGGGAGCTACTGCAACAGATCCTGGTCAGATTCAGCGTAAAGCAGGAAGTGTCCTGGAACTTATATCCAGGAAACAATTGAACTTCTAGTTCATACTGAAACCTCATGCCTACTTCTAAGCACCTCCCAAAAAAACACAGCTCAGAATTCAATATTAAAACCAGATTTTTCTTAGCAGAAAACCAGAGAGCATCATTACCATAAAACCTATGCTAAAAAAAGACGTGCTATTTTAAACTGAGTCAGTAAACAGGAGCTGCTTGTGGAAGTTGAGAAGATGACAAAAACTTCTCTTACTAAGTTGAGGAACACGACACCACCACGTGTGTAATGTGCAGCTGCGTTCAGTACTCAATTCCTGGTGTTACAATAACATCCAATCCCCAAAATCTTCCTTATTGTACACAAGGATCCTCAATACACCACACTGTCTATCAGAGTGGTTCCAAGCACAGGATGGATTTTTATCTGCATGTCCCTTATGTTCCTATCTCCCTCATAAATCCCAGGATTAAAACTACTTTAAAAGTAGACAGGAGGGGATATATAATACTAACATTTACATAGGGACTTTAACTCTTATAATATGGCATTAACATCTAATAAAGGAAAGAAAAGGGCATATGAAATCCACAAATCTCTAAACATGAGAGGGTTTAAAGCAGCTTTCTCAAGAACAGCTTTTCCAACAGACACTTCTCACAATAAGAATGATGCATTCTCTAACTAAGACTATAAAGCTCTTGAAAAGATGAACAGCCATTGTATTTTTACAATAATTGAGGCACCTATGTATTACTACACTGGTAAACAGGTCTTCCTGACAGATAAAAGCAGTTACACTGAAGCAAGTTTCATACTTCAGATCTTCTCTCACAAAACATATAAAAAAGTGAGCAAGATCCAGGCTCTTTAGATGAAGAAAACAATGAGCTATGTCTGGCTGGAATTAATGCATAGCAGCCTAATCTCAAAGGATATTTATATTGCATAATGCTGTGGGTATTCTTGCCAGACCTATACTGGCTCACATGGATTTCTGTGTGACACCAGCCACACTGCTTCCAGTTCCCAGCCTACATCAGGTAAGCAGACACAGTCAAAGCACTTAGAAGCCTTAACTTGCATCTCTGTCAAAAATTAAAACCACTACATGCAGCCTAAGCAACATTATATGCATTGATAGATTAAAAAATTGGTAAAATTGGTGCATGTCACATCTGCCTCCACTAGCAGTCTGCAGAAAAGTGCCCCTGCCCAAATGGGAATAAGTATTTCCTGCCTCCAGGAATAGAAAAAAAAAAAAAAAAGACACATACACTTCTTTACCTGAGTGTAGAAACACTGAGGTTGAGATGAGAAGAACCTGGAGATTTCATCTCCACATCCTGCCCCCAGGAACAGCATGGGTTCAGCTGAGTGTGCACAAGGTTCACCTGTTCCCATACTGCACAACAGTGCAAAAATAAAGGTAAGATATAGCCAAGCTACAGCACAGCTGGGTTAGGGATAACGCTCTAAGGAAACAACAAAAAATAAAGGAGGGTGAGGAAGGCTGGCATACCTTTAAAAACAGCCGAGACACACCAATATCCTTTCCACATTTCATTCCCCCATATCGGAAAGGTAGCGTGACAGAGATGTCTTCTACTGCCAGAGAGACACCCTCCTCTATCCTACCTCCTCCGCTGATCACAGAGGGAAGAGAAAATAATCAGATGAGTCACCACTGGAAATCTGCACGGCTGGATCACATCTAACCCATCAACGCACCAGACACAGGAAACCGAATTACTGCCAGCTTCCCGGCCACATCTGCCGAGACGCTGGGAGCCGCTGCTCCAGCTGCCCGCTTCATTACCATCACCAGGCAGTATGGGCCCTGCCTGCATACAAACACCAAATCTTGTTGCTGAAATGTGCATGGTAAGTATTTTGTGTTCTGACAAAATTAACCTCTATACTGAGAACCACACAAGATTTAATAGTATTCTCCTTCTTAACTATGGTACACCTAAATATGTTTAGGGAAAGAACATTCACCTTTTTACTATCATTTCCAAAGGAAGAGAGTTTTCACAAGGAAAGATCAAAGATTCCACTGGAAAATGGAATAACACAATATTTTAGTTGCCGCAGTAAAGAAAAAAAAACAATTTTAGAAATTCTTAGCTGCAGAGGTAAGAAAAGGAAGAAACAAAAAAGGAGCCATAGGCATGAACATACAAGCATTTTTCAGTCAGGTCTAACAACAGGCTTACATGTCCCATGGTAAGTAAAGCATATGAGATACTAATTTTAAAATACATAAGTGAAAAAATTAAAATAAGTGTAGTAACACATTCAGAAATTTAGAACAGTCTGAGATTGCATTCCCCCGATCTTTTAAATGGCTAAATGCAAAACAAATGCAGAAAACCCCCAAACAACACAGACTTAAAAAGCTGGCATATTCTATGAAATTTCACAATTTAAATACTTACAAGGTAAGAAATTCATGAAGGAAAAATAGTTATTTACAAATAAATTTAGGTGCACATTTCTCCTCGTCCCTTTCCAAGCCTCTCTGTCATTTCTTCAGAGCGCAGAGCTCCCAGCCCTATCCACTGACACCTGACATGCAGACCTTCCTGGAGCCTGAGATCACTGTGCCAGACCTACCCCAAAGTCACAGAGGGCTTTGGGATTTTATCAGACACATGAAAGCTAGGTCATTAGTGAGCAACCCAGTCTGTGCATTTTAATAGGGATTTGTCTTTGAAAAATTCATCCACACATAAGACTTGTAGCTGTGAAGCAATACCCTCTTGAATAATCATCGAGCCGATGTTTATTATATCAGGGATTTTTTTTGCCTCCACAGCATCAGGCAAATGTCTGTGAAAGATATCCATCTGTACCTGGAGCTCACGCCTTCATCTTCACTCCATTTCTATTCAGTCTGAATAAGATCAACTGCAAGCAACCTTTTTATTGAATGTTAAGAACTTACAGTGAGGATGCCCACCTGACATTAGAAACAAAAAACAACAACCCAAAACTACCCCCCCCAAAACATACATATACACAAAGGTGAGACCCTTGCAGTTGCTTAAGACAGTCAATGCCACTTTGTTACAACCCCTTATATCTGAAAAAGAACCTGCAACCAAATGTCTGGCCCTGTTTCACTTAGGATTAAATTTTCAGGTGCATCAAGTGTCAGTGGCACTGTTTAGGCAAACAGAGCATGGTGACACAAGGAAGAAAAGGTTTTTCCCTAGAGCAAAAATGCATTAATGCCTTTGTCCCCTGCTTCACCTAATCTTAAATAGTTTCCAAAGAAGCATTTCAAGGCAGTGCAACAGGTAATGCTACAAAACTCCTCCAATGCTGTAGGGTCAAACCTGGATCTTTATTTTTTCCTCCTCCACAACCACTCTCACATCTTGGCTTCACAGAATCATTAAGGTTGGAAAAGACTTTTAAAGATCATCAAGTTTAACATTCTGCTTCCTTCAATGTCAAACAGCTACTAACTAATAGAAATAGGATACTTATGTCATATTTTTGGAGGCATCAGCAACTGACACAGTACTGTCATGACTGACCCAGGCTATGTAGTTACGACTGGCAGAAAAACTTGACACTGCACACCCATCTGCCACTTCCAGTACCCTCAAATTCTGACACCAGCTGCACAAAAGTCATGTTGGAGCCCCATGGTGTACTGGCTGGTTTTTCATTGACTTCCTTAAAGTAAGCAGAAAAAAACATCCCACACTTGCTTCTGTTCTTTATCACATCTTGATTTATTAGCTGACAGTCATCTGACCACACAGAAAATCTCAGATCAAACTCAACAAGCTAGATTTTTCAATTCCTTCCTGAAGGAAAAAAAAAAATAACAAATAGCAGGGTCAATAAAGCAATTCCAGGAAAGAATTTACAAATAACACTGGAAATTTGGGATTAGACTGCCCCTGTGAAGGGCAGGTGATGATGGCTGTAGAACTGCTGGGCCAGATATTCCAATACCCCTGAAGGACCATCTCCAACCAACACAGCCTCAGTGAGACACAAGGACCGCTTCTTCCATAGTAGAAGTCAGTGTATAACCATATCAAATACCTTCAAATGCTTTGGCTCAGAAACTCCTGGCAGAGTTTCTATTTAAAACAGCTCCAACTGTATTTATAAGCCTTATGAAATTCATCCTGAAGAAGTTATTTATGGCTAGAAGCCAGCCTCCCTAATCCAGGTGTCTAGCTTATACCTTGACCCTGGGCACCTAGCAAACAGATCCTGAGTCATGCAAGGAAGAGAGCTGGGCAATGAGCAGAAGCAGGTGACTTGAGAAACCTCCAGGGAAAGAGATAGCTTGTCTGAGTTCAGGTGTCTGCCTCTCTTCATCCCACTAGTCAGCTGCAACCCAACAGCGAGCTGCCACCAAAAGGCCACCTCCACCACCACCACCTCTTCCCTGGCTGGAGTACTGGTGCCCATCTTGCCTTTCAGGAGCCAAGCAAATACCAAATACCACAAAACAGGCTGAGATTCCCCTGAGCCAACTTGCCAGAGCATCAGGCAAACCAGCAGAGACAAACAGCAAAAGGAGGCAAGGGAAGCACAGGCCAAGCACGGGAGTTTCAATGACACCTTGCTGGGATAACATCTCAGCACTAACACAAAACCACATTGTCGTGGGATCTGCTGTAGGAGGACAGCTTGGCCCAAACAACAGATTTCACTGTTTGTGCTAGCTGAACTGATCTCAGCTGAGCTAACTCCTTTAAAGCTCTGATACATTACAAGGATTTTGACTTTTTCGGCCAACATAGTAATGATTATTTCCCAAAGTTAGTATATTGTGTTCTTTTCTAATAGTAACAACTGAAAGCTGAATCACATCCAGAAACAAAACTGAGAACTTTCACATGAGCTGGTACCAAAAAAATGTGCCAACATTTGCACAACCTGTGCCAACAATGGCAAAAAATATAAAGCAAGTCTTATAATCTTCATGCCCTTCTAAGATAATCCCAGATGTTTTGTACCATGAACAGAAAACTGTTGAAATTAGGTTTCTCTTTTCAACATAACTCAAATGAAAGTTTTACAGCTAAGTATCCAGTTGGAAGCTAGCACGCTGTGAGTCAGATCCATACATCTTTCTTTTCACTGGAAAAATAAAAAATTAGCACTAATAATAAATGCTAAATTCACAACATCTTGCAGAAGCTCACAGAATGAAGAACCACAGAACCTATTTTAAAGTGGCTTATTCACTACATTCCTTTAAAGTTAGATTTTCACTTGGATTGACAGTATTCAGAAATGTGAAAAACAGCAAAACCAAAACACTCCTCCCAAGATAATTTGGATAATAAGTGAGGTGTGTCAAGCACACCTTAGACCAGCAGAAGCATTTCAAGTACACTGGGTCTGAGAGCACATGCTGTTTTTCATTAAACTGCTGTAGCTGGAAAGCCTGCTTAGAAAATGATAGTTAAGAGTTATATTAGTCTTGTTAGGCAGTAGAGGTTTGGGTTTGTTTTGTTTTCAAAAAATGTCCTGCAGGAGTGGATAAAGGAACTTTAAAGTGGAGGAGTGGTAGGTACAAGAAACAGCTGGAATGTATCTAGTTCTTACAACACAATAAAACCCACTCGTTTTCCAAAGCTCAGCAAGGTCATCCTCTAATGTAACATACACAAGTGCTCATTAAAAACTTAAAAATTTGGACCAAAAAAAGCGCCTGACAAAGAAAAGGTGCTAAAAGTGAATCCGCAGTAATGGGGAAGGAGGGGGCAAAGTATGCTAAACATGGAAATCATTATCATCTCACTTTCTCCCCAAACTATGGGCAGAAAAGAATGCGTGACCTCACAAAGCTGAAGAAAGGACAAGAACACAGTTCAAAAAACAAACAAACAAAAAGACAGGAGAAAAAGAACAAAAGTAATGCCACAGCTAACTCTAGTTGCTAACCACAAAATACAGAACGGAAGAAAACAAAAGCCTGGTCAGAATTGTCTGTAGTTCCCCTTAAGCTGCAATGCATCTCCCCAGTATAGAAGACATACCCGCTTCTATAGTCAACAAGTTAATTCCTTCTTAAAGTGCCTGCAGATGCTGCTTTCATGCAAAGTTTTAAAACAACACTCAAAACTACAAAGAGAAACTTCATAAAGGAAACTACATTGTGAACTCAGCTCGAAGCTATGCATGCCCATCACGCAGGACTATGTGAAGACAGACTTTTGATTATCCCTGAGAATTTCCAACTACAGACTTGAAAATATATAAATCCACCTTGCAGAAACCAGGAAACAGATTTTACTCTCAAGCAAAAATTAGTCCCATTTTTCTCTCAAACATATTACAGATACCTTTCCTGAGGTCTGCAAGCAAGGGGACAAAGTAACAGAGAGAATAATGTTCAAACAGATCAAACATTATTACTGTCACCCTCTCCCTCTAACACATTGTTGCTAGCTCTATTATATGACATTTTACCACAGCAATTTCATAGTCTGCAGGCAATGGAGAGAACACTATTTCTAGGATTAAAATTCCCACAGTATTTACTTCACAGCATGTACATTTATACATCAATTAATATTTATGAATCAACTGGATAGATACACTTAGAGTTATTCCATGAAATACTCATTGCCAAGAATATACACACAGTAATTAAATATCGATGCATCCACCTAAAGCAGGGTTAAATACACCCCTTATGTAAACGTGAGCCAGGACTTTGGCAGCTGTGCTGTAAGAAGTTCCCCAGAAACCAGCCCACCCAGGTTTTATGACTTGACAGAATTACCCAGTATTAAACATGGTTTAGGGAACAGAATATATAGATTTTCCCTTTTCATTCACACATCTTTCATTATGGCACTATTCAGGATATTGACTGGCTCTCTACGGACTATCCAAGAATACATTACCCAGAAATTAAGAAAAATTTTTTTTCATAATTATTAGCTCAATTTAAATAAAGGTACCTACAAGAAGAGGATTTGAACAGTGAAGTTAGTCTTCTATCTCTACAGGTATTCTTCCCACACCAGACTGTATGCATTAGATTCATGCTTGGGGGAGAAACAAAACAAAACAATCACTGAGGTAAGATCTCTATGCAAATACAGGGAAAACATCAGCTAGACCTCTTGCTGCATTTGCAGAAGCCATAAAAATATACAGTAGAAATGCAAACTTCAAACAGCTTCAAAAAAAAACCATTTGGTGACCACATGTCAGAGACCATTCCCTGGATTTGATTGCTGTACTGTTGGTCCAAACCAAAAGATTTCAATAAGTTGTTCTAGTTCTAAAGTTTTATCCTCAACCAGACTCTTTCTACCAAGCTACTTTGCAAATCTGCTTTTTCAATCTTCTGAGCAGGTTTGAGAGGATGGGGGCAGGGGGTGCACACATATATACACAAATTTGATTCCTCCTGGAAAAAGAAGAAAAAAAAAGGCCCCAAATAATTTTCCAACATCCACTGTAATGCAATAATGCATGCAGTTGCCAATACACAACAGCATTCAAAATAATTAAGCAATTCCATGACATACTTAATGGTCATGACAGACAGGAGCAGCAGAGGGATCTTTAGTTGCTGTCCAGATAATCCGGGCTTTCTTCTGCTAACACTGCCTATCAAAGATGATAAAAAATTATCTTGCTATAGAAATCCTCATGGTGATACACCTCTCTCCATCATCGCTGGGTTGTGTTAGCACCAGGAAGGACTTCTGCTGCAGTGTCCCTGCATGAGGAACAATTCCAGGATTCCAGGGTCCTGATTCTGACCCTGAGACCGATGCTCTCCACAACAGTCTCTGATGAAATTAGTAGCTCCCAGAATAACTGACTCTATAGGAGTTATTAGAGAAAGAAATTCAGCTCACAAGAAGAGCTGTAATAATTTGCAATATTAATAGTTACTTGGCTGAACACCCATTTCTCACTTCAGTGGATTTGTTGAAGTTGCTCCACACACTTTTCTACAGCTTTGCTGCTTCACTCCAACAATTCTTTCAGGCACACGCTTGCTGGCCACCCTCCCTCAGACTGGATCTGTACATTTGACTACTTCAGGGGGAAAAAAAATTCAAGTGTTATTTGCCTCGAGGCACTTTAACTAAAGATTTACAGACTTTGTGGGTCAGGTTTCAAGTCGCCTTAGCAAACAATTTCAAACCATAGACATTTACCAGAAGATTAGAATTCATTTAAAACACAGAAGAGGAATCAAAAGCTGGGACATTTTACAAGAAAACAGCACACACTTCTTTCCTCTTGAACTCTTCGAGGGGCATCACTCCTAAAAGAGTGAAGCAAGTGCTGGGGGAGAGGGACTGTGTCTCCCCTTCACTCACAAGGGTGAACTTCATGGGGGACTGCAGAAAGGGAGAGGCAGACTGCCCTCTCACATCTTGAGGCAGGAAAACAGACTCGGCAGTCTGGGATATTTAATAGCTGGGGGAAGAATGCTTTGGTTTGGAGGAACAGCTTTTGGCTTGCTTAAGTTATAATATGGAACAGAACACAGTAAAACAATTTTAACCCAGCTATTTCTAGCTTTGGCAAACAAGCTCTACCTTTCATAGAATGAGAGAAAATGCTGAGCTGGAAGGGACCCACAAGGATTGAGCCCAACTCCTGACCCTGCACAGGACAGCCTCAAGAGTCACATCATGTGCTTGAGAGTATTGTCCCAACACTTCTTGAACTCTGCCAAGGCTGGTGCTGTGACCACTTCCCTGGGGATCCTGTTCCAGTGTCTAACCACCTCTGGGTGAAGAACCTTTTCCTGATATCCAGCCTAAACCCTCCTGAAACAACTTCATGCTATTCTCTGGGGTCCCATCACTGGTCACTAGAGACAACTCAGTGCCTGCCCTCCATTTCCCCTCATGAGAGAGTTGTAGACCAATGAGGTCTCTCCTCGGTCTTTTCTTATTTGAGAAACTATTTCCAAGTTGTGATATTCCAGTGTTCTGTTCTGGTCTCAGCATGTACCACCTGCCCAGCTGAGGTGCCAAGTGAAGGCTGGGCTTCATGTAAGTTTGACCAGCGCCTCTTGCTCCAGGCAGAGCTCAGAAAGCACCAAAAGTCTCAGATGCAAGAAGCCAACATCACTAACCAGTGCTGGGTTCTGTAGAAAGGACACCTGAGAAGAGCTTGAGTTTTGCACAGAAAATGACCATCCTTTCCCCCAAAGAAGCAGACATCCTCAACAGGCAGCTCCCCCAGTGACTCCAACTAGCGTAACTGAGACAAGCAACATCCCCTCCCAGTTCACAGCACATGAAACACAAGAGGTTGGGGACCACACTTTAAGAAGTCTGTGCTGTGAAGACTACAGATCTGCCTTGTCTGCATTATCATAAACTATGTCTCAACATGAACCTGAATTAAAGAACAAAGTATTTCTTTAAGTAACACCAGATATCAGATGCAATTTTTTATTGTTATTATTCTTAATCAAGCTCTTGGCCTTTTTGGGTTTGGGTTGTTTGGAGGTTTGGGGTAGGGGGCTTGGGGTTTATTTGGTTTTGGGGTTTCTTTGGTAGCATTAGAACTAGGAACAAATGTTTGAGTTCCCATGGTTGCCCTACAGCATGGGGAATTCAGCTGGAAACAGGCAGAACAAGAACCTGACCAGGCCACAGTTTTCTCTCACTAAAAGCTTCAAAAACCTATGGGGTGTATTTTTTTTTATGGTTTTGGGGTATTTTTTACTCCTCTTGAGATCTGAAAAATACAGCTGCTTATTCCTGTTACTAAAAAGCCCTCAGCTTCAAGGTTGGAGGTTTTTTTCAAGTCCCAGAGTCCAAAGAGTTCTTGATTGAAATACAGAAATATGTTAATACAGCTTTCATTAGCAAAGGCAAAGAGTAACAGTTTACAAAGAGATTTTGGCTTGTTCCTTTAAATACATAGTAGCTAGTGTCTGTATGCTTTCATCTTCCTCTAATGTTAGGGAGAAGCTGGTACACAAAACCTTACCAAAACATCAGAAGTTCAAGTTCATAAATATTTGGAAATCTGCCTCATTTTCAAAACTAATTGTTTAATCATTTGGACTCACCAAGTTTCACTCTCAATCATGTATACACAACTTTGTTTCACCAAGACTCACAAAACCTTGGGACACGTCTCATTACCCTAAAAATAGCATTACTCTTCCATACAACAATGGAAATGGTTAGTCTTGGCTTTTTAATCCATCTGGATGCAAAGAGTAGAGAAACACAACGGTTCTTCTGAAACACATACCTCATTTCATAGGGAAATAAATATTTACATTTTTCTTTAACATCATGGAATTCCTAGCATCCTGTTTATCAATACCTTAAGGTTAGCAATTTACTCGCTTTACAATAAAATGTTTCTCCAAGGAGTAAGTTTAAAAGTTACTTTAAAATGAGAACAGCTTTCACATATCAAAAGATAGCCACACAAATGAGATTGGGAAGGGGGGAAGCCGAGCATATGTTTTTCCCCCCTAGACAAACAGTGCACACTTCACACTCACATCACTTTGCTAGTGCTCCCACACGCTACTGGCAGGCAAAGACACAAAACCTTTTGTAGGAATGGTACAACCAGCCAGTATCATACAAAAATCTAATAATAATTTTAAAAAATCCCCAAACCCTTAAAACAGGATTTTCAAAGACAACATTACATCACCGTAATGAAGCTATTTAAAGTAAGATTTGCCAATTTAAAGAAAGCAATGCAAGAAAGGTATACGTGAGAGAAGAATGCTTTAATTACTTAAACTCACAGCTAGCTCTTACAAAATTGACACATGGGGAAGCCATGACTGCTTTAATTACTTACATTCACAGAGGACACAAAACTGACACTTGTGGAGGTCATTTGCGATACCCTTGCCTTTGGTGCTCTCAGTTCAACATTCTCAATAGATTTTAAGCACTAGATGTCATTGTTTTACAGAGGAAACAAAGAAACCTGAACTGAGGTCTTGACAAGCTTATAAAGATGAGGGGTAAAAAGTAACAAACATCCTTTTTTGAATATTTCCTCCTTCCAAAGTTACTGCGATAGTGGTTCTGACAACATTAAGTTTCATCTTAAGTGCATAAGCACAAAGAAATAAGCTTAATATGTTAAAATACATCTAAACCAGCACTATAAAGCTCGTCTTTAAAGGCACACCACGCCTCTAAGAGAGGCTGTTCGGTATTCCTAACATATCTCAGCTTCCACGCCATCAGCCTCGCTCGCTCAGCCGATGCTGTCCCGGTCATACTCAGGTATATCCAAGAGCAAGCTCCCTCCCCACGCTTCAGCACGTACCGCGCCGGTGTGACTCGGGTAACGATACAAAAACACGGATATTTACGTCAAGCGCTATGTGCAGTCAGACAATCATGTTTAAAAATAGGAGAGAAGAAAATGAGTGTTAATTTCAGGTTGCTCTCTGTCCTGAACTCTTTCGAGACAGGAAGTAGTGTCTTTAATTCAGACTGTCTCGGAGCAAGCGCTACAGAAGTAATTTACAAGATGGCAAGAAATTATAAGCCTTAATGACAGGAGGGCAACCAAGCCAGCCTTTAATTTGGATTGCGAGGAGGGGGCGGTGGCGATACTGCACAGACAGATCCCTGCAAGTTGCCACGATACTTTCTAAAAATAGCAGTCCGCAGCTGCCGACAAAGAAGCAAAGTTTGGGGCCGCGTCCCTGGAGCTGCTGCCGGACGGCGGGGCAGCCCCGTGGGAGCGCGCTGCGCGCTCCGCCGTGCGGGGGCCGCGGCGGGACCCCGCTCTCGGGCAGCGACCGGGAGTAACGGGGGGCTGGTACCCAGCAGGACCGAGGGACGCCTCACCTCCACCCATCGCCGGGCTTCGGCAAACGCCGCCTGGAAGTCGCACTCCGCGTCCTCTCTCCCGTCCATGGCCAGCAGCGAGCGAGCGGGGGGCGGCCGGTGCTCGGCGGGGCGGGGGCGCGGGAGCGGCCGCTGTCATTCAGCTGCCTCCTTTTAACGCTGCCCGCGCGGTCTCCTCCCCCTCCGCCTCCTCCCCGCGGAACTCCCCCTCCCGGGACCTCGCTAGCGCTCCGCGGCCGCAGGAATCCGAGGGGCCGCGGGCCGTGTGGCAGCGCCGGGAAGA
>VXBT01003513.1:1798115-1845988 GCA_013400235.1 Oriolus oriolus | reverse complement strand
GCACCGGTGGGGCTTCCCCGGCCAGCCACAGGCAGCGCCGCCGTCCCGGGGAAGCGGCTCCACGCTCTGCAGAGTTGTCCCGTTTGGGGATGGAGTCAGGAGCCTTTTCCACAGCTACGGGAGACATGAGAGATCCACACTTTGTTTTGAGCGCTTTTCGTACGAAGTGACCGAAGTGGGAGTGCCTAGGCTGAGCTGGAGCCACACGGCTCGGCTTCCATGCTTCCCTCCCCAGCCCCGTTGGCCTCAGCTCTGTTTTAGCCCACAGTACCCACACCAGTGCCCGGCTCATTCGTGTCCCTGTCCCCGGCACACTACAACAGACTTTTTGTGACTCTTCCACCCCACACGCTATCCCAGCCTCAGAGCTAAAGCCTGGACTCAGTACGGCTTGACCCTAGGGCCTGCGTGGGAGCTGTGCTGAGCTCTGCCCACTGCAGTGACCACAAACGTGGGACAGGTTGGGATCATGCTGTGCTGCAGCAAAAGGTCATCCACCGTGACTGAAGCACAGGAGCCAGGAGGGAGATGGTTTACTGGCTGAACACATGCTAAACAGAAAAGGTAAATATCAGGGAAAAGAGCCATTTTCTGCAATAGTAATCCACAGCATTAGGTTGTTGGGTTTTGGCTTTGGTTTGTTTGGGATTTTTTGGAGTACTAGATTTCATTTTGACATTGTATTTACGCTCTCTACACCTGCCTGAAAGGAGGCTGTGGTGAGGTGGAGCTCAGTCTCTTCTCCCAGGTAACAAGCAACAGGACAAGAGAAAATGGCCTCAAGTTGCACCAGGGGAGGTTTAGATTGGATATAAGGAAAAGTTCCTTCAATGCAAGCATGGTCAGGCATTGGCACAGCCCATGGATGTAGGGGAATCACCATCCCTGGAAGTGTTCAAAATGTGTGGATGTGGTACTTGGGGACGTGGTTTGGTGGTGAATATGGCAATGTTAGTTTAACAGTTGGGCTCAATGATCTTAGAGGTATTTTCCAACCTCCACAATTCAATGATTTTTTCCTTCTTGAACTTTTCATAATAGTTTTTCTTTCCATGTCTTCTCTGTAAGTAAAACTGAGTTGCTGCACACTTCTTTTGCTTTTATAGCCCATGGCAGAACATACGTAATTTTTGAAGGACTACTGAGAAAAGATAACTTAAAATTTGTACCACACACAAATTCACTTCTCCTGAGATGTGTACTTGGGAACACATCTTATTTCTGCTTAATAGAAAACCTTCTTAGAACAGAGAAGAATTTTAGGAGATCAACAAACCAAGACCTTACCCGTCAGTTTCTGCAGTATATGGAAATCAGTGTTGCTGGTGTTACACACAGGACGGAAAATGCAGTGATTCTGGCTAAAATAAGATCCATGGGAGATGTTTGACATTTATTAAAGTTACAAAAGCATACAAGTTATGTAGTTAGCTCCTCACCATGGTATGATTTGAGACATCTATGCTATAGAGCCAGCAAGGAACAATATGATAATCAAAGTTGTAATTTTGAAATTTTTTCCTACTCTTTTTTCCTGCTCCAAGCCAGATCAGCCACAAGACCAAATACAAGTGAAGAACCTGCATTTTTCTTGAGTGGGAAGACTGAACATCAGAAAACAACCCTCTCATCTCACTATTTAACATCCATGATTACAAAGGTTAAAAATGTCTAAATAAAGCATGTATCAGCTGCTGCTGCTGGCTGATACCAGTTTGCATTACCTGAGGTTACCAAACATTTTTCTGGAGAACTACAGCAGCTTTTCTGCAGTTTTTAAGGCCTTTCACTTCATCTAAAAATACAGCGCTTGTCTCTAAGTAGGAGAAAGTAACTAAGAATTCTATAAAACAGGCTTCAAAAGAGGTCATTAAAAAAAAAAAATCACATTTCTCAATTATTTCTGGTTGCTTTATTTCACTTCATGACAAATCAACTCACTTTTCTTACAAATGAAGTGTTTAATGTTTTAGATCAAGTAATTCAAGTAATTTGATTAATCATGTAATTTGATTAAGTGTTTAAGGAGACTGCACGGATCACAGCAAGTTTCAAGTCAAAGTTACTCAGTAAGTGAAAAAAATTTCCCACATGTAAATGTCATTTTTAAAGTGAATTTTAAATCAACTGTCACAGATAAATTATCTGTGTAAGCCAGAGCAACCAAAATAGTTTTATTATTCCTTTGCACTAACAATGTAAGTCACCAGAGTCCTAGATCAGAGAAAGATTACATATACCAGATATGACTGCTAATTGTTGCTGTCAAAAGTAGCAAACGTAATATTGTTCGACTTGACAAAAATAAACCCTTTCAATGTGTGTGCTCCTAGGGATAAGTCAAGCAACAGTTTACGTCATATTCTTTTCAAGGAGAGTTCTACAAATATTTGACACAATAATATTTTCTACCAAGGCAGGCTTCTTCCTTTAAGGAAAGACCATATTTATTTTATAAATGTGGGCTGTTAAGTGTCTTTATTTTCCAAAACATACATTTCAATGTCAGAAAACAACTTTCTTCTTCTTCCCTTAACTGAATCGTGCAGCCATGATTGAAAGGAGAGGGCACCGTACTGGTTATTAAATTCTTATGATTTCTTAACAAAATGCCTGTAAATAACATGGGAAAGCTTGCACCAATATACTTAAAAGAGCTTGAACAATCCTGAGTGCTTAACAGCACATCAGCTCCACTCAGCTAAAATTAATGTAAGTGCGGAGCACGCATCATCTCTTCACTCCTACACACCCCATTTCCGTGAGATGGTGTGTACAGTTGGCCCAGACTGCAGAGGCTGAAGAGGGATTTCTTGGCACTGCAGCCCGTGCCCAAGCCATGCTCCTCCACACAAAGGTGTCAAGGCTCTGGCAGGGCTGCACAAGTTAGAAACTACAGTGTTATTTTCCCACGGAGCTTGAACTAATAAGCAGAGATTGCATAGCTCAGGTGATGATGCAGACACTGGGGCATCACAGAGCTGAAAGCACCGTGGGGTCTGCAGGGCTTATCAGCCTCTAATCAGGACCTTGCTTGACTTTACAAGACAGCCAAGTGTTCATACCTCACTTCTTCTATCCATGTTATACAGGTTCTGTCAATGCCGAAGATACTCCAGCAGCCTGTAAATCCCTTTACTACCTGTGCTCCTAAAGACAGTCACCAAAGCCTGGGCCAAAGCATGCTCTCTCAAGCTCTGGAAGGCTGTTACTGTACATGTCGGGTGACATGGTAGTTCTGCAGTGCAGCCTTTCACAATTTCTAGCAAGGGACCACGCAGTGAGCAGATACAGTTCAGCATAAAAACTGGTGCATTGCTCTTCCTTTGGCATCTCAAAGCAGTGTTCACTAAAATGTACCATCTTACATATTAATAAACCAGAAATTAACACTGAAAATAAAACAAGAGGGAAACCTTACCCTGCAGAATAACTGATTTGAAGATTATGTAGAAGATGCTAAGCAAAGCTACAATACTGCCAAAATACTAAGAATTCTTACCTATAAGTTTTTACCTAAGATTCAAGATGTACTTTTCACCGTGACCACAGAAAATCCCACCCCAAATTTACTACTCTAATCTTATCATCCTTTGTCTTGAATTTGTCTAATCAGTCCTTGTACTCAACAAGGAGCTCCACTTCTGAAGGGATTTTGCAATAAACAGCTGCACAAAAACAGAGACACACCATTTATTACTTAAACCCACTGAATTGTTCTGAGCATTGAAGAGCATATATGGTGAGACCATTTCCCGACAGCAGGCAAGTGATGCAGCTAGTTTAACAGCTTTGAACTGCACTTCCTCTCTTTCCTCAACCTCCTCCCTATCCTAAAAGGGCCTTATCTATATTAACTATGGCTTACTTGAAAGGTAATCCTCCAAGTCACTATTAGCTTAAAATACGCAATATCCCAATTCAGTGGTGACAACCTTTGATTTTTCTGATACTAGCAAGAAGACAACATGGCTGGTTTGGTTACTAAGGCCTTTGATTTTTATTTAAAAGCAAGTTTCAGGGCTTTACTAATGAGCATGGCAACATAAAGCAAGTCTTAATGATACTACATTTTACGGGGGTGAAAAAGCAAAAGCTTCAAAAATGGAAGCTCATTAGTGTCATTCTTCTCCCTCACTTTTCCAACCAGCTCACTTATAGAAAACAGACTTGTTACTGGACTCTCCAGGCGACATGTTTTAGACAGACACTCCAACTTTTTCTTTAGAGTGCAAGAGATGTTCTTAAGTGATAAGACAGACTCCCAGGCCTCTTTCTTTTCTATAAAGAAGGAAAACTCTGCCAGACTGCTTCTGGAATAACCCTATTCATTTTTCCTGCAATGACAATTGATAGAGAATGAAAGCACCCTCTGAGACGCAGAGGGTTCAGTTTCCTTTGGCAGTGGGTTTGATTGGAAGCAAACCTAAATTATTCCACTTCAAAGGAGTGAATAAGGAATATTTTTCTGGAATGTCAAAAACATGCACATTAACCCAAACCAACGTTCACAAGAATCCTAAAGTGTTAAGACTGCTTAGCCAAAAAACCGAACCCAAAACCAAAACAGGAAAACCAAACCCAAAACAACCACAGTGTTACTATTCAGGTACAGAAACTGGTCAACAGTACCTTAAGATCAGTGGGTGGAGTGGGAGGGATGGCACAGGGGAAGGGTATCACATAGCATTTAGTAATGCCACCTGACAAACTTACAATAGATATTCCTACAGGGGAGAAAAGTATATGACCACCGTGGCTACCTTAAAATCTCCAGTCTCTTTCTGTTGTTGCTAAATAAAACTTCATTACGACAATCATCACTTTTCTATCATTTATTTCAGTTGGGCGAGGTACTTCACATGGCTGTGTTCACCTGTGTGTGCCCTCCACAGTCCTACCATTTGAATTAGTTAATGTGCCTTTTCAGGGAAAAAAAATCCATGTTGTTTTTCCACACATACAAATAGCAAACATTGGTTTAACTCGAGTTTTTTGACAATTTATTAACATTATTAGACTTGAGAAACAAATTGAAGTTTTATTCAAAATGTAAACATTAAGATAATTTTAAAATGTTAGTGCTCACCAACAGTAAGAATAGTCCTTTTTCTGCCTTTTTTCTTCCATATATTTATTTATAAATAATGCACTGAAAAAATGTCTTTGTCATTTGAGTCACCTGAAGAAGTTCTTATAATATTCTTGCACCATTATAAATAAAAGTTGGAGATAGCCTCATACTCCAAGTTTTCACCCATTACCATACCACATACTCCACTCAGAATGTTACCTGTGCATGACACAAATGATAATCCTGCTCTGAAGTAGCTCATCATTATTACGAGGAAATATCACAGACAGTAATTCCCAAAACTTTTAAGGGGGTGGAAGGGAAAAAACCCACCACATAGAAATCTTGCACAAAATGCATGCCTGTATAGAAATACCCAAAGTTGCTGTAGGAACAAGCAGCAAAATATAGCAAGGACAAATGCAAAGTTTATTCCACGTATGCTACAATTAGTCAAGATGTTAGGGAAGTATCAAAATTTGTACTATTAACATATGGCAACAGTTTTATTCTTACAATACATTGCAAGAGAGTAGCCTCACTTGAAAAGGCTTTTAAGCTGCAGACAGTGCAATTGCATTAAATCTTAATTCTTCTGGGTCACGTTCCATGAATTTCTTGCAAACTCCTATTGCATCCTAGGGGGAAAAAAGTACAAAAAAAACCCAAAGTGAAAAACAATATAAATCATATTTATTACAAAAAACCCAAACCAAACACAACTGAAATATGAAGATATGCTTTATCCAAACTATGCTCAAAATGGACTTTAACATAAAGGTTTACTAAACAGTGACAAGCCTACATAAACCTGTATTTCTCATGTGAGTTACCACTATTCAAGAGTACTTACAGTGCTCATATGGGCAGCCTAAAAGAGCAAAAGGTTTATGCAGGACCTTAGCAATGATGATTTTTGTGACTGAATATTACTTTGTGCAGCAGATGTGTTACTTCTCTGACTTTCTAAATGCATCTCTGAAGTTTGCCTTAGCTAGTACTGCTGCCTTCAGAAATTTTTCCTTTGTTTCAAGATGAATCTAAGCTGGGTGGGGTAATTGAAAGATTTTAAGTAATTTCTTCATCTAGTCTAGCTTTAGGGTGCAATCTGGAGAACACATGTTATCAGTAATACAGGAAAAAGCCACATACGAAATAAGGAAAGCTTTATCCAATTCCTTCCCCTGTCCAAGCAGGCACACATTGTTTGCAAACTTTACAGACATTAGTCTATGCTTCTAAACTATAAAACCATTTTGGGTTTTGTTTGTTTTAGTTTCTCTGGTTTCTTCCTTTTGTAATGCTAATCCAGTCTGGATATCATAAAGTCAGATCTATGCATTTCCTTCTCTCAGCTTCAACTTTGCATCATTCTGTGGGGATGACAGTTTATTCTCCCAACTCAGTGTATGCCTTTCCAATTTATTTCTCAGCTCATGACACAAAGAAGCACCCAAAAGAAGCTGTGAAAGTGGAGAAGAATGATTATTAGCAAGGGTCAGAAAGGAAATCAACTTCTGTCTAGCCTGGCACCTATCAAACTATAACTAAACCAAAGGAAAGAGAATGAAAAATTTTTAGTTTGCAATCTGCTAACTTCTTGTTACATGTACTATTTGAAAGGAGCAGGGGTATATGAAAAATAGAAGATAAGTCAGTCTGATCTCGTGTTATAGGCAACCCTTCTGACATTTCTTATGTTACCATACTCTCATCCAGAGCCACAATGTGAGTGCTCCAAAGTACCTCTTTTCAAACCTGAGTAAATCTAATTTTGCCTCACCATTCCACACACTCTATTCCTCATCCAACTATAAATATAGCTAGACTTGTATAGGTATTTTCATATATCTGTTTTATAAATTTTGTGGAAATACAGCAAGAATTTTGTATAACACCATTTATTAAGAAGATTCTCTATCCCTACCTCTAAAAAAGAATCGTCGCTGGTTTCCCCATGGTTTATTGGAAATGGCTTGCGCCCATCTGTCGAAAGACAAAGTGGTATTGAACAACACATTTATAAAATTATAAAAGCTTCATTTTTTCAGTTAAAACTATTTAAACAGATTTTTTGTACTTCAGTTTCAAAAATGCTATCTCATTTTTCATAAAGGTCACACATGCAGCTAGCTCTTCACTGGTCTCTCCACTGCTGACTGCTTCTACCGGTATCATTATATACAGTCTGTTACTTTTAAAAAATAATCCAATCAAAACAATGAAATATTTTTCAATATTTAATTTGAAAACCTCAAGGCTGTTAAATTGCTATTGTTTTAATGCTGGTATAGTACTTCAGTTTTTCAAGTAGAGTAGAAAAATTTCAGCTATGCCTGATGGATTTACGCAGACGGACAGCTGCATGTCTGTGGTGTTTGACAGCTGTGACTGTGGACTCCACGGCAGACCAGAGTAACAAACCCACCATTCTGAGGAGTCTGGCATCACTGCAAATGTTTCTGTCATTTAAAATAAACTAGCAAACAAACCCAACATCTCTGAGTATTAAGTACTTTCACAGCATTTAAAAAGGGTTGTTATAGTTACTTTTTTCTTGCATTTCCAATAGAATAATGCTTGTCATTCTCAGCATTTTAAAAATAATTTCTTTCATACAAATATGCTTCAGGGTACTTGCAAGGAGTTAACAGTATGAAAACCTATGTCAGGGTATCCTAAGTATTTGCTAAACCACTTTTGCTAAATTCACTTTTGGCTCTGTCTTCCCTGTAAAAGGATTTTCCCTCCCCAGAGATGCCATCAAAGTTGACAACGCTTCCAAACTATATTTTCCATAACTAAAAATAGATTTGATGTTAGAAAACGTATTGGATTTATATGAACAAGATGTTGTTCATTAGGGTAACTACCATGACTGAAGATACAAGGCAAAACCCTCAGAAAATGCCAGGGAAACAGAACTGAATGCCCTACACTGTTGCAAGCTAAGTTTAACTCAATTTTTGGGCTTTTTTAATGTCCATATTGGCAGAACAACATTTTAATTTCATGTGCCTATAAAAAATGTGTTTTCTATGACAAAAACATTATAAACATTTAATATCCATGTGCTTCCTTAGCATTTTCTGCATGCCAAAGCCCACATGCTGCCCACACTGTCCAAAGCCAGTGAATCAACTGAAAAACCTTCTCCCATTTTCCAGCTTTTAAGTTGGGGTTTTTTTTTGCTTCCTTCCGCTGGTACAGAGAGAAGTTATTTTAAGAACAAAATAAATAGTACTATTGGCATTCCACTGTACAGCAGAGCTAAATGTCTCTTCTTTCTCTAATTTTTTATTTCAAGAAAAAATTCAAATGGGGTTTCTCTTGCATCATACCTACAGAAAATAGGTAAACATGGTCATCAAAGTATGTAGTCTGCTTTCTAAACAGCA
Organism: Oriolus oriolus; assembly: GCA_013400235.1. Classification (NCBI taxonomy): domain Eukaryota; kingdom Metazoa; phylum Chordata; class Aves; order Passeriformes; family Corvidae; genus Oriolus; species Oriolus oriolus. The sequence continues at coordinate 1,837,516 of VXBT01003513.1, read as the reverse complement.
TAAATTAACGGACAATGAAAATGTATCACGGAAATAGTAATACACGACTGAAAAAAGAGCAAGTTATCCCTTATGCCTTGAAATTTAGAGCCATAAAATATTTATATTGCATCCTACAGTACTTAGCTTTTTAATCTAGTCCACTGACAGATACACAGCATCATAAAATACAAAAATGTGTGCCTATTGGTTATGACTTATCCCTGGTAATACCCCTTAGATCAACTTAATATTAACATAAGCACTTCTTACATACTTCTTATGCCCCATGTTGTGATTAATTATCACCTGTTAATGGCATTGCTTAATTACATGCTCATATTCAAAAGATGACAATCTTACAACCATAAAATACTGCAAAAATTACACTAGGAAAGATCAGTGACTTGCAGTTTTTAAATGCTGATCTGCTTGCTGGTTTTCTGAAGAGCCTGCTGGAAAACCTAGTTGCCCAGCAACATATTTAAGACTGGAGTCATTAGAGAATATCTGAGCAAAACTAAGTGCTACACAATCTGAAGACGGAAAAAATAGCTGTATTTCAGAAAAGAAAGACTACTGTTGTGCAGTTAACTGTCTACTGACCATGAAAAGTAAAGGAAAAAATGACCAGACTACTACAAATGAGTTGCAGAATACTAATATCTCTTAGTACCCTGACAACATAGTTTGAGTTTAAACAGTGTCACGCTACTTAATAATATAACTAACATTTCTGAAGTGGCATACAGTTAATTTAATACTTCCACAAGCAATTCAGGAACATGAATATAACAAATTTCCTGTGAAATTTTGAGTATTTATCCATTTTTCTTGCTTCCTGTCCTTATAAATGCCACCAGAGGTTTTGAGGCAGTCTAGTATTCTGTACCATTTTATCTTAATAGGATGGAGTTGAGAGAAGAACAACAACAAAAAAAAAAACAATGGGAAGAAGGCTGTTGTTTGACAGAAATCCCCAGAGCCCTAAGATGCAGCTGAAAAGAATGTAAGCCCTACATAACATCAAGAAATCTCTCTGAAACTTTGACAGTTAACAGCATCACTACTTGCATTTGTTTCAAAGAAATTGAGAGAGGGAATAAAAAGTGTTCTTACCCAATTCATAGAGATGACCACCTACATTAACTAATGCAATAAAGTGAAGATCTACTTTTTCATCTATACTTGGTGCCTGCAAGACAAAACAAGACAAAAAGAAATTGCGTTTACTAAAACTCTTATTGTTATATGATTAAAGAGCATGTATCATCATAATATGCAAAACACCTGGACAAAAGAAATCACAATTGGGAAGCACATTCTGGATCTATACAGAATGGAAGAAGTCAAGTGAGGAACATTTTGGAATATAAAGAAACTTTCTGCAATGCATATATCAGTAAGAATCCATGCAGTAAAGGATCTGGAAGTATTTCCGATTAGAGCTCTACATAAAAGCTCTATTTTTCATTACTGAATCAAAAGTAAAATCAGCTCAAATACATAAACATCAAAAATAGACTTTCATATAAATAATAAATCCTTCACTAACCTATCTCCCATAACAAAATGATGCAGGGCTCAACTCTGAACTCAATGAATTTTAGAACTGAAAATATTCACTTGGTCAAAACAATTTTTTCCTCAGAAGCCAGCCTGAGTTAACCAGTTCCCTCTTCATCAGCAGTCAAAACAAACACATCTTAGGTGGGGAGGAAAGAAAATAACCAGAGGCGCCCAGACTGAATTTTCAAAGTGGCATCATACTCATCATACCCAGTAAGGACTGAAGTACAGTGACAGCACCAAGTGGCATGACATAAAAAATGGTTACTGTTAGTAAAGCTCTAACTAGGCCAGTACTGCGCTGGCAACTACAGCACACAAAAGCTTTTGCAGAAGATTGCCGGGCGTGCACAGCGGGGTGCTCCACCAACACATGCTCCCAGTGCCCACTGAGCAGCGGTGTTTGAACTTGTGAGCCAAAAGTTCCGTCATCACTTTTGAGCCAAAAGCTCTATCACCACTATTGTGTTCAACAGCAATTGATGATGTTAATTTCTTATCAGTCTGTCCAGTCTGCATCTGAACTTTAATCCACAATTTAATATGATACCATTCTGAGCAAATGGGAAAAAGACTTCAGTTTTCCTTCGTTATCAAGAATCTGACTTGTCTGAAAATGTATTTCATGCCATTTTCTTTCATCTTTTAATTACTGCTAGGCTTACATGAATTTTCTAAGACTCTAAAAATGTAAAACTTGCTAGAAACAGATTAGAGTATAAAATAAGTTTTAGAACCTCAAAGTCATATCATCTTTTCAAAACTGGGTTCAAAATTTCCTTTTTGATGATGACCATGACAAAAGACTTTAAAAGATTATATAAATTGAAGAAATTTGGCAAACAACCGAAACAACAGAGTGAAGGACAAGAAGTCACCACAAGCCCTTCAATACATCAAGAAGGCAAAAGAACACACCACTGTGTAGGAACTGCCAACAGATTACAGAAATTCTATGTAGCAAGCTCAAAAATAAGAAAAAACAAAAAATAGAACAAAAACCTGTGGCTATGTTAGCAGGGGTTCAGAGATGCAACAACATGGAGATTTAGCGAGAGAATGAATTATTTATTAATTTACAATACCATTTATATATCCTAGTTCCATACACCCATTGGACAGTGTCCACACTTGTCCTGGGGTGGTTGGCTAAAGCCCTAGATACCCACTTCAGACTATTTGTCTAATGCACTAAAAAACAGAAATTAACAAAAACACCAGATGTGAAGGTTATTTACAAAACCTATCTTACTGTTTACATAACTTGCGTGGTAAAGGAAAAATTCTCACAGAATTAAGGCAAGAAGCTGAGAAATTCTCCTACTAGCAGCATTCCAGTATCCACAAAAAAAACACACAACCTCCCCTCACTCTCATTTGAGATTTACCTCCATGACCAGTCAAAAGTGTGAAAAGCCCAAATACCCTGTTTCATCAGAGAGCCTAGAATGGAGAAAAGGCATTCAAGCCACTGAAGATGAGGCATCTATCAAAGGGGCAAGAGGATCTTTCCACTAGAAATTCAAGCAGTCTAAGTGAAATGGCCTTTGATAATTTTGTTTCACAGAAGGCAAACAGCCAGGACATAGCAAAACCAAGCAGCCTCAAGAACCTGACTACCCCAGTTGCAAACTTCAAAGGACCACAGGTTTCCATAAAACCACGCAAGACAGTAGGTGACATCCAATGGCACCTTGTTGCTACTGCTATTGATCACCCAACCTTTCACAGACATCTAAACTGTAGTGCTACAAAAGTGTGCAGGCAGGCAAGGCTGAGCATCCTTGTCAAATCCCACATTGTCACCTAATTCCTTTCATAGACATATGACTTCACAGCTGTTCACTTATCCATTAAACATACCAACTAAGAAATCTGGGTTTAAGGAATTTCAGGGTTAGGGGAAAGACCGCTGCCAGTTACTCGCACTTTAGGAAGGAAGTGGCTTAACAATTTAAAGAACTGGGCTCAAGGTGACATGAAGTAGAAGAGTACATCATTACTTCAGAGGACTTTGAGATGTTCAGGATTTGATTTTGACCACATTTAGAACAAGATATATTTGCCTTTTTGACCATTTTGGAGGTTATGTTCTTTGTCTAATTCTAATAAACACCCCTTCTCTAGAGAGACACAAGTGGCATGCTTGGAATGCTGAGTCTATATATAGAAAGAAGATGGATAAGGAAGCCATCAAAAAAAAGCATGACTGACTTTTCATAAAGTTTACTTAGAGACGGACTCCTATAGAATCCTGCTGAGTTTTTGTACATGACTAATCTAAATAACATGCTTTCATTGTGCTATTGCTATAAACCGTGAGAAACATTGTGTTTTTACATTTTTAATTCCCCGACCTCAGAGAGAATGGAAGTGCCATGCCATTATTAAATTTTCTACCATATGTTCTAATGTAGGCTGGCTCCTTCCACTGATATTTCTTTCCATCTAATCTGGATAGCAGTAAAGCTGATCTGTTACATTTCTTGAAAAATTAGGATTTCAGTGATTTTTGACAGAAAAATATTTGCATAATCATAAGCACAGAGAAACAATAGGGTCTGAATAGTCATGATGACCTAAAACTTTGTAGCATAAAAATCTGTTGCTTATAACTTAGGCAAACAAGTAACTGGATTAAACTTTCCCAATCTGATGAAACTGATTCAAAATCCCTCCACCCCTTCCCTCCTTAGGAAAAAAAACGCCCAACACATCTATATCTGTGCAAACACACACACACACACACACAGACACCACATGAAAAGCCTAGTCAGGCCAATTTCCACTTCACTGGAAAGCTCTAGAAAATCTAACAGTTGAACCAGAAGATTTTAAATTTCAAAGGAACAGAAAAAAGAGGGAATGTCAGCTCCAGGGAGATGTCTTTTGTGGCCTCCTTGAAAAGCTACACCTTTGGCCAAGTTTTCAAGTTGCTAATAAAGTGTCTATGTCAATGCTTAAAAGAACAAGGAGTAGAGCTTTAAGAAGTCTGCCTGCCCGTTCTTCACGAGGTAGTATTGCTTAGAAACAGTTAAGAGTTTCTCTTGATTACTCTTTTTGTCAAAGACCACAGTAACACAGACATCAATGAAGCGTTGAGATGACCGGTTCCTCTGGATTTTCACTTAAAAGCCCGGTCAGTGTGCAAAAGGAGAAAGCACATTTGAAGGACCACACGTATGTATGAACCACAAGGAATGAGAAAGACACAGAAGTCTAAATAAGGGGATTGTCTAATCAGGATTTGGAACTAACCTATGGGATTCAAGACTAATTTTTCAAGTCTTCTGAAGAGCTGTCATGCTGAGTGCAGAAAATTTATACTTCTTTCCTACCCAGGAAACACAGAAAGAGGACTAATACCAGCACCTTGAGTAGCTTACAGAAGCTTATGTTATGGTTGCAATCACAGTCTAAGAAGTAAATTTTGGTAGTATGGGTCAGTTGACATAATTTTTCCTATTTATCTCTCCAACCTAAAAACATGCTGAAAGATAAAAACCAGAAGACTTGAAACCGATTTAAAGAAGAAAAATACAAGAAGTTCAGTGCTCAAAGTGATGGTTCTGAGAACATCAGCTCAAATGTAACTTTTTCTCAAGGAACTAAGGTAACACTCAATGATAATAATACAGAATATCTTCATGAATACCTAGTCTCACACACAAAAGAGACAGCCAAGGTTGTCTGCCCTCAAATTTTGGATGCCACCTTAAAAGCACTTAAATATCACAGTCCCAATTTTTCAGAGGATTTGCCTGCCTTCTCTGCTAACCTGGACATTCAAATTGAATAATAAACAAGTACTGACCTTTGTGAGAAATCAATTTTAATTGACCTGTCTCAGGTCAGTACCCATTAGTTCATGCTATTGAAACAGAACCTCTACATTTCTTCCTTTTTTCCTCTTCGCTAGCAGATTTCAAATCTCTAATTAAAATGGCACTTCCCAAAGTTTTTACGATATAAAGGATAACCCTTCCTACTCCTTCTTGTACGAAGAAATTCCTTTCATTTTACCTTTCACCACTGCATGCTGCCCTCTCCTCATGAACTAAACCAGTCTTTCTAGTTGCTGCACTAACCTTCAGAAACTCAATGGTACACCCCAAATCACTGCTTGCCCAATCATATAAGCCTGTCTAATAAGGTATATTTCATCACCTGCACAGTTTATCTTGCAATGCACTTAGAACATTATCCCAATCTAAAAGCTGGTTGAAATTGAATAATTGTCATGCATTTGAAATCCTTTGATCTTCAAATGTTGCTAAGTCAAAACAAAACTGTTCATCAAATTTGATGTGCAACTAGTTTCTTTTCCCCAAAGCTTCATTTCTGGGACAAACTTACAACTGGGAAAAAAAATGGTCTTGCTCTCATGGATCCACTGAACAAGCCTCACCACACCCTGCTTAAAATTTATTTATGAAAGACCATATTATAAAAGCAGATTCAACATTACATGACAGTTTTCAGGCAATTTCTTCCAACTATATCTTGTATTTTTATTATTCCCTTACACTTGCTTTTGAAAAGAAGAAGCAAAGGAAGAAGCCTCACAAACCAGTTTAGTAGAATGCTTTGCAATACAGGTAGTGACTGGGAAAGGGGAAGACAAACACCACTTGGTGTTGAGTAAAGAAACTGGCATCAGGAGTCTCTCAGGTTATGGAAGAAGAGTACTGAAGACTGATAGGGAAAAGACAATTTTGCAGAACCTTCAGGAATAAAAAATTTCAGATACATTCAATTGACAGATCATGACAAAAGCAGCTGCAGTGGTAAGAGAAGAAAGAACCTTAGAGGTTTAACTAAACAAATTTACTCACAAGGAATTACAAGAAGCCAAAGAAAAACATATCCAAAAAAGAAGATTACACAATAGAATACTAGTATGGTTTAGATTCAATAAATTCTGAAGTAAAAGGGGAAAAGTGATGCAATTGCTGCTGAGTAGATCAGACATCCGTAACTTCTGTTTTGCAGCATGGGATGTGCTTGGGCAAATGTACTCTGTAGGACTGTGAAAGGCATTTGGGTCTCAGTTGAAGTACTGCAACTAAAACAAAGACTGTTGGAATGATGATCACAAGATTATTATTAGCAAGATTATTTCTGGCTCTTTCTCACAAAACAGTGACATCTCTATTCATACCCAATATACTGCAGTGAGTTTACAATACTTGAAATGCTCTGGAGTTTCACAGTTGAACATACACAGCTAATTCAGCTCAAGGTACGCCTTGCCCAGAACAATGAAAAAGAATTTCTATGAGACAGGTGCTGAGGGACTGTCTTGAGTGCTGGCACAAAAATGGACAAGACGTTTCTTTGCCAAGCATTGCCTTATGTATTTTTCTACTCTGCTGCCATGGTAGACAAGCTGTCTTGAGCTTATTACCTCTATATCCCCACCCACAACTGGAATACATAAGGGTCAGGTGAAGTACAATTCCAAGCTGCAGGACATTAGCATCAGATTTTGCATGGGAGAATGTCAAGCAAGAAGGTGGAATTCAGAGATAGGCTCCATCAAGGTTCAGATTATTTGGATACAGAGTGTTTATACAAATCTTTTAAATCCATAACTAAGAGGGATTATTCAGCAGTATGCTGCTCTAAATAGGTATTTCCTGTTTTTTTTTTTTCTTTAAAGAACAGGGACTTCAGTCTGATCTAGAAAGTAAATGGGAGAAAGCAAAGAGCATGTTTTCAAATTTGAGAAATTTCAAATCTGAGAAGTTTGTAGAAAAGATTCATAGGATTAGGAGATTAGTTTGACATATAAAAGGCTGCAAAAGCTAAAGCAAGCAGAGATACTAAAAGAATAGATGAGCTGGAAGAGAAAATGACAAGGACTGAGGAAAAGTCAACATTACTAAACAAGCATGCTGCTAGCTTATCTTAAAAATTTGCCACATCTACTGCAATTTATCAGATTTGTACAGAATGTTTCAGGACAGTGTTTTCAATTTTTTTTCCCCTCCTATTATATGTTCTTAACTCATCTGGAGACCTACTCTAAAAAGGTGTATTGGATCTGGCTGAGCTGGAGTTCATTTCCCCAGAGCAGCCCTCACAGTGCTGTGCTTTGCATTGGTAGCTGGGAAGGTGCTGATAACACCCCAGTGCTTTGGTTGCTGCTGAGCAGCGCTGGCACAGCTTCGGTGCCCTCTCTAGCCCACCCCCAGCAGGACGATGGGGATGGGCAAGATCTTGAGAGGGAACACAGCCAGGACAGCCAACTCAAATTGACCAAAGGGATATTCTGTACCATATGAGGTCTGCTCATCAATAAAAGCTAAGAGAAAGAAGGAGGGAAAGAGGGCAGGCATTAGTTACTGCAACATTAATCTTCCAGGCCAACCACTACACATACTGAAGACTTGCTTCCCAAGAAGTGTCTGGACATCCCCTGCTGATGGGAAGTAGAGAATAAATCTTTTGTTTTCCCCTGCTTTCATGTGAAGCTTTTGCTTTACTGAACTGCCTGTATCTTGATACGTGAATTTTTTTTTTCTTATTTTCTCCCTGCCCCAGCCTGCAAAGGAGGGGAGTGACACAGCAGCCTGGTGGGCATCTAATGTCCAGCCAAGGTCAACCACCACTGAAGTCCAGGAAAGTTTTCAACTAGGAAAAGTGCTTTTATTCAGGGAGCCTAGATAAAGTCTCCCAGCATCAAAACTTTGCTCTAAATTTTGAAACAATCTTTTTCTGTCTGTCAGCGTTTTAGTAGTAGAAACATACTTAGAAGTACAAAAAAGTTCAACTCTATTTTAAACACAATATACAGGATGTTCCCCCCCGCCCTTAAATTCAAGAGCATGGATTTCTTAATAAAAGAAATACTAAAATGCTCATACATTTCTCATACACTGGCCTCACGCAATGCTGAGCAGTTCAGCCTCTTTGTACACCTAGCAGAATGATCAGAGCTGTACTAATACTACTTGTGGACAGGACATTAAATACTACCTTTTCATTCAAATTTTACCAAGCCAACTGAGATAGCTTTAATGCAAAAAATGCTGTCTGGTTTCTTACATATTAAACTAATTTACAAACAGGCCATCTGTTCTTAATTTTCTTGTAAGGCATGCTATACAAAAGTGTGAAGATGAGAACAACATTTAGTTACCAATACATATCAGACTATATTGTATTCACAGATAAATCTTTGTGTATAGGCCTTGCAATCTTAATCTGTCAGATGAAGACAGGACATCAGGTGAGTTAAGGTATAATATTTTAAAACTTTTACGTGGCAAGCTTCTGTTTTGCCAAATATAGTTGTATTGAAAGCTAAACTAATTTTTAAAGCATATGCTCACTACTAGTGGATGAGGACTTGTTTTTAGACATTTTCTGAAGTTAATAAAACTATCAACTTGATTTTCTGCTATAACGACAACAGCTTATGCTGTAATGTCCATCCTTGGATAAGTCATCATTTACTTACTGTGGAAGTAAACTCATGTTCAATTAATGCTTTTGTTTTAGGCAGGCACACTCAAGCTCAAGTCTCCTTCAGTAAGTCTTAACAACAAGCATAGATAAGTCAAATTCAAACAAGATCCCAGTTTCAAATTACAGAAATATCACATAGATTTTTCCAAGGTTTGCTAAACAGTAAAATCCCACGGTAAAAATGTCAGATGTTTGTCAATGTCTGCGAAAGAAACGGGGGGTAAGAAGCATGAGTTGGGAAGAATTTAAGTCTGCGCTTAACTCCACGCCTCCTCAAATCCCAAAATATTTAACTCGCTCCAAATGATAACATCAAGAATGTTCCATAGCTCTGAATATTACATGAGCTAGATACTTAATAAAAACAATTACTATTCACCTGAAGAGAAGAGTCTGGGAAAAGGCCTCATCTTGAGATATTTATCAGGATAAAAATACAAAAGCTATAAAGAAGTGGAAGCATTTGACACTAATTTTTTAATAGCAGTAAAACCTTAAGGGTTTCCACATGTGCAAAGACACATCTGAACAAAAAAAAAAAAAAATTATTTCGACCACAGTCAGAGTAGGTATTTCACCCCTGTAAAAAATCCACATATCTCAAAGAAGAATTTCCAGGAACACAGGTGAAATGTGATCAGTATCAAAGAATGATAAAAACAAAATCAATGTCCCAGTTTTGCATTTAAGACCATTTGCTTCTACATATCAAGATTTATTTTTTTATTCATGTATGCACGAAAAGTGCGATCACTCCTTAAAAGCAGGATGAAATACCACTAAAAGACTCTTTCAGTTCAGTGTTTCTGCTGGTGGCCGTCAGACCATTTAGAAATATTGGCTATTCTGTACATATAATTTTTTTTTCAGATTTTCAAGATACATTCATGGTCTGTGAGTGAAGAAGGAAAAAGGTTTAAGCATTTGATGACAAGCTTTTCTTACTGGAACATCTTCACTTTCAACTAGAATGTTTACCTACAAACTAGATAAAGAAATAAGATGTCAAGCGAGAATGTAACCAGCCCCTTGGGATTATAGGAAACATTTTATCTTTACTGAAATACCCAGGGACCATTACCCAAGAGTTAATGAAAGAAAAAGAGACTAGGTTTAGAATATGAGAACTTAAACCAGGTCTCAAATACAGAAGAAATAATACCACGTGGCAAAAACTTAGAAGCCCCTTGGTTTAGCAGATCCAAATGAAAGATCATGAAGATGAGGTGAAAAGAAGAGCCTGGATGTAGAGCCTATGGCAAAAAAAAGTGCCACTTCATGAAAGGCAAACTTCTTCTATGCTTTGAAAATGATTTGGCATATGTATGGAATCAAAAATACCAGGACAGCAAAGCATGGAATGATGTACTTTTGCTGTCTGACATGGTGGAAAGGGGAAAAATAAACCAGCAAGAAAGAAATCCTAAGAATGGTTGAGAAAAGACCCCAACAAAACGTGATGCCTTGAAGACTGAAGTTACACGGCAGAAGGCCAGTGGTGTCAGAGTAAGAAAAGACGGAAGATGGACTACACTTACAACAGAATGAAGCCCGACAGATGGAAGGCGTATCAAGGGCCGCCACCGACGCAGACGGACTGACGGACTGGGAGCCTTTGCAGGACCTACATGATTACGTTTGGCCCAGGAGAGGGATGCAGAGTGACACAATGGTGAGGCCTTCGTTCTGCTGTGGCTAACCTGAGGCTGCGATGAGCATGGTGGTGAAGACAGCGAGGACGATGACGACTACATAAACATTAAAAAAGAACATACTTAGCCCACTTAAACTTGAAATAGCATCCCTGCAACTGCAGCAAAGAGCAACTGCAAAAGTGTCCACTATGGAGTATACTGTCCTTTAACTGCTCAAATCACACAGATAATAATCAAGAAGGTGTTGAATTTGAATAAGACCAAAGAACACTGCGAATAAGCAAAGACATTGTTCAAATATGAAGTTTATAGTCAGATAAGCTAGAGGTTATTCACACCCAGGGAACTTCACAATATGAACACAAACAAACTGACTCATTCAAGAGACAGAGTGTTGGAAAGTGAGGACAGAGGAGATTTAAGCATCTTTAAGAACAGAGAATGAATCAGTTTTGTCTACAGCTACAAAAGCTGTGAGCAACAGTTCTTTGGCAATTTGAGAAAGCTAGATTGTGCTGCTCTGGGATTTATAATGAATCAAGTAACTATGGTAACATAACCCAGAGTTTCTTTACTGATCCATGTCTAACATAAAAGGAAAGCAAAGGAAAAGGGAAGCTTACCGTGATGAGGTATGCAACTTCCTAAGTTTTTCACCTATTCTTCTAAAATAGCAGGCCAGTGGCAGTACTGCCATTAACACTCAGGATCCCTTTAGTATCCGTGGAAGCAGTAGGACTATGTTAAACCATTCAAATTGTTACTATTAGAAGAAAGACCATAGAAGTATTAAAAATGACTCTCAGCTCCAACGGACAAAGTTATAGTAAATATATCAAGACCAGAAAGGACCATTGTGATGATTTAGTTTTGATCTTCTGTCCCACACAGGCCACAGGACCAAACAAGTTCAAGTTTTGCTTGGAACAGAGCATACTCACAAAACAAAAACAAACATTCAAGCTTAACAATTTTTTTACTACTGAAAAAAATCAGAACAAATAAAAAATTCAATCAATCCTGTCTATAGCTACAGAGACAATAAGTAGCATATTCATACAGTTTACTAAAATTCATAATAAATGAAAATGCAACCTTTTTAGTCCTGTTCAATGATGACATAACATGAACAATGGATTACATTATTCGTCTGGCCACAATGACAAACCAGCAGCTCATATTCAGCATTTCATCCACTATTATTTTCCCCTCTTAGAATATATAAAAATTCCCAGTGTTATCTTCAGCCTTTCAGAGAACCGCTCACCTTCTGTCAAGAAATAAAGTTAATCTTTTGTGCTAATTACACAGCCTTTATTTGGCCTCAGAAAAACACTCCTTTGTTTGAAGCTAATCTAAAGGGCGATACAGATTGTCCTGTGTTGATGTCTTGTGCTTTACTATCTCTTTATCTTTTTCCACTGCCTGTAGGTTTTGGGGTGTATTTTAATCACAGAATCATGGAATAGTTTGGTTTGGAAGGGCCCACCTTAAAGATCATCTAGTTACAACTCTCACCATGGGCAGGGACACCAGGTTGCTCAGAGCCCCATCCAAATTGCCCTTGAACACTTCCAGGGATGGGTCATCCACAACTTCTTTGGGCAACCTTTTCCAGTGCCTCACCACCCTCACAGTAAGCAATTTCTTCCTAATGTCTAATCTAAGCCCACTGTCTTTCAGTTTGAAGCCATTCCCCTTTGTCCTGTCACTACATGCCCTTGCATACAGTCTCTCTCCAGCTCCCTTGCAGGCTCCCTTCAGGTACCTGGAAGGCTGCAATCCGGTCACCCCGCTCTTGTCTTCCATGCCACTGACAGACTGTTTAACAGTTCGGGTCTTAGAACCAATCCCTGCAGAGACCCACAAGCAACTCATCACTGACACCCCACTTATCTGCACTGAGACCTGCCAGGTTAGGGCAGGCAGAACAGAAACTGCAGTTCCTTAAGGTATGTCCCAAATTATGCATTCAATGGAAAGACTCGGGTAGGGACTGTGAAAACCAAGCATTAGATACTTTCTCCGAAAAACTCTTATTAGTCAAAATAAGTCACTGTAGTGCCAGTCAAAACTATTTACTTTCTTTGTATTATTTATTGTTTTTGAAGCAACTAATCTTAGTTCTCTTTTTTTTTTTCTTTTTCCTATCAAGACTGGGACAATGAATTGGTTCTTTCTGCTCCCATATTGCTGACTTTAAAAAAGGAAGATAAGGTTAGGAATTCTTCATAAAGAGCAAGCATTAAGTACAGTAGAAACTGTAGAGCTCAAAGACAATCATGGAATGTTACCAAGTCTCATAACCTGTCCAGAGAACAGTTTTCCACAGCTTTGTCACAGTTTGATTTTTTCTTTAATTTCAAGCATTCTGATCCACCCCTGCATCTCAGCAGCTTGTCATAAAAGAGAACAAAACTAGAAAACCTCCAATCCAAAAATGGAACTACATGAATAAAAAGGAATTAAGCAATGCCAATACTTCTACAAGACAGAAAGGCTTACAAGAGCTTAATTGCTATTACAGTTTATCTGTACTACTGACTGGGATTTTTTCATATTCTTCACTTGAAGAACTGATCTAAAATGAGATGGTTTACATTTAGATTACATATCAGACAGCTTTAAAAACTGTTCCCAGCTTGCTTAAGAAAATTTCAAAAGATGACTGATAAAAGACTGCTTCTAGAATTCCTCATAGTCCGCAGACAGCCCCATGGAGGGAGGAACCTATAAGATTAGAACTTGCTGTCAGGCAGAAATTCAAGCTTTGCTGACCAGACAGTTCATGATAAAAGGCAAGAGACACTACAGTATGTTTTACAATTTTGTAAGCTTCTGCCATCCTAACAGACAGGATTGATAAGTCTTCCAAGAATCTGCATTATAGTACCTGTTTACTGAGAAATAGTCGAAAAAAATGAAACCAAAAACCTTGCTGAGAGTATGAATTTACTCCGATGCATTCCATTGATTGGAAGCTGTTAAACTGTATACTTTGCTCTGAAAAAAATCCTACTTTTTAGGACTCCTGTGTAATTACTATAAAACCATTTATACAATTTTGAACAACACCAAATTTAAGAATTGTTTAACAGTACAGGCGTGACCACAATATTGAAATAATTTTTTTTAGAGAGCCTTTTTTAGTTTTGTTACCATTTTTACCACAATTCTATACTTTTACCATTCTTCTTTATTGCACTTACTTGTTTTCTGGCCATTATTGCTCAAATGATGAGAATATATTAAAATAGCCCTTGAGTGAATGTAACAAGACCAAAAAATACTTTAGCTTTTCAAAACTGAATTTGTACCATAAAATGCCATTTAGAGCAACTAGCATTTTAATATTTCTGGTCAGTATTTGTCCTGATTTTAAATTCCATTCATTGAATCTTTTTATCCTTAATTTCCTGTACTAGTGGGTCCCCTAGTGAGATGAGAATGAGAAACTTACTCTCCATTGAAAATATACTTTTGCATTTGTAAGAGTAGAATTTCAGTAAACAGTATATAGGAATTCTGGAAAAGCAAACTTAATACTGGATTATGGCTAATTAACAAAGCTGTAATAGCCAGAAAATTCTATGCAATTTTTTAATACGAATTTAATGTACAAATTAAGCTATGTGAACTGAAGTTGTTTTCAAATGAATATTAAAAAAATTGAATTAGAATTACATGTCAATATTACTATGAAATTAATGTTAAATACACTTCTCCAGGTAACGAACACAGTCATACATTTCACATTTAATTTAAAATACGGAAGACAAATCCTACTTGAGACACTCTATTCAAACTAAAGTTATTAACAGCTAGAAACTGCAGAAAAGAGAGAATTAGTCTAACTCCACAAGAAGGAAAGATCACAGGAGCATATTCCTGTGCTTCAAATATCTGAAGTGGTAAAACAAAAGCCCTGAAATAGAATTGAATGTTATTGTCACATAAACCAGTAAGCACATCAAGTTTATTGTCTGAAATGCAAACAAATACATTATAAAGAAGTTAAAAGCTTCATGGAGTAGGTCTGAAAAATGTTCCGGCAATTGCCATCTACCCCAGTCCAAAACTCAGTCCTATATATAGCTGTTACTAAAATCTAAGATCTAAAAGCAATCACATATAAAGCTTGTCAGCCACCAAGAGCTGTGCTTCTGCACATACCTAAAAGTACCTAAATTCAATAGTGCCAAGGAGCTCACGGCTCGGTTCACACCCAAACCTGTCAGGTTCTAGAAACAGGGATCTGTTCACTCATCTTGTTTGGGGAACCCAATCCAGCAAATTATTTCAGTCCACATGTAATGCACTGAAGACCTGACAGGACAAAGCAGCATCTGGTATTGCATGACCATTTCTAAAAAGAAATACCAATTATTGATTAACTTGCTGGTGGCTACAAAAATTCATCTATTTGGAAGCTAAGGTTGAGGGCATCCTCGCAGTGGAAAGTTAAAGCCCATGATACCTTCTTCTTCGGAAGCTTCCCTGCCTATCAGCTCACAACCTGTGCTGGGACAGGGGCTTTTCTTCTTCCCTCCATTTTGGGGTTATGTCACTGTGTAGAAAGAAACGCCAGCTGCACTGGGACAGAGATAAAATGAGCTTTAACTGCATAACAACATGTCTGGAAACTTGGGAAACAGAAGGAGATAGCATACTTTCAGTCCTGGTCATTGTTTCATAGGCACAAGCCTGGAATCAGAGGCCCTGGCACATGTTCTGCATCTGCTCAGTTGCACGGCTCCATAAGCGTGCAGGGACTCCTCCCAATATGCTGTTCATTACATAGTTCCCATACAGTAATCCCTGGAGCAGAGATGGGAGAAGGTTGAAGCGACAATAAAATGTACAACTTTTCCAGCCATATAAGGGCAATATAAGGGATGTTACAGGTTTAAGATTATTCTCAGAGAGGGTGTACATAAGTATCTATCAATCATTTTTCCCCACCACCTTCTGAAGCTTAGTTTTTCTTAAATAATTTCTCATTATTGAATTAAACACAATATTTTAAAGAGTCTGTATTACAGTTAAAACTGTTCTTCTTCCTTAGTCATTATCATTAGTGGGTTTTTTACATGCAAATTAAATCTATGTATCACACTGTCTGAAAAAATCCTCTTCCTCCTCTTTCCTTCACAAGGGTTTTAAATCTCTCAACAACGTTTCAAGCCTATCTTGGTGGTGGTGGTGGAATCTTGAGAGACATTAAGTTCCTTCAAGTTTTTATAAAAAGATAAGCAGCCAGACAGAGAAAAGGAGTCTGACAAAGGAAGAATTCCACAGAGGCAGAAGATGCTTCATGAGCTCATCTCCAACAATACACCACAGAATTTGCACGAACTAGAGACATTGTGTGTATTTCGACTTCAAGAAAAGCTTTTTCCTAACTAGGTATTCCTTACATGCAACAAAAGCCCGATCAACATGCAATTTCTTAGGAAGTTAAGATTCATAAACTCCAGTCCTCACAGACCTACTTGTTTTGTCAACATTACAATTATCAACAACAATATGTATTGAGGCTGAGATTACAGACCAAATCGGGCCACATCTGCTAGCTGATCAATATCTGCACCAGTAAGTTTAGTTAGTCCTTCTGCAGCTGGTAAAAAGAAAATATTTACAGTATTCTCCATGTAAGTTTAACCCATGATTAAGAATGGACAATATCCCAATAATATTACTTTGCTATACATACGGGTAAAGACAAGAAAAATGGTGAGATCAGAGCACCCCAAAAAAATTTTTCCAAAATCAATGGTAATTTATCTCTCCTTGAAGACTTAAATTAAGTTCTATGGTCTATGTTAGGCAAAAGTCAAGCTAGATTATCACAATGGTGACTTCTGTGATCAAAAATAAGTGGAATCACAAAAAAAGAAGAAAATTTCAAAGGTTAGGGAGCTCTGCAAAAGCTAAATTAACTAGATTTTGGTTTTTCTCAAATAGTTTTTCCTTTGCAAGACATTTTTCTGAAATAAACTGAACAGCATTGTTGCACATCAAATACTGTATTTTTGGAGTGCTTCTTTGCGCAAAGTCAGTTGATGCAACATCAGTTCTCTGAGTAGTTTTAGCCCACTGTCTAGCTTCAGCCATATTGGTAAAATGTTGCAAGTCTTAAGAATTGTAAATTCTTTTAATTTTCTCCTTCCAAATTAGTGGTTTGATAAAGAAAAAAAAAAAAGAGAGAGCACCAACTCATTTTCTCTTCTGCCTAAGGGCAAGAGGCTGACTGTGAACTCAACCATCACCTGTAACACATGGCTATACCCTGCTGCTTGCTAGCTCTTAGTGCAAGAACAGCAAATGAAGCATTATGGATTGGAGAGATGCAAAAACACAAACAAACAAAAAGAAAACCAAACAAACTTATGGCAGCTGATTGGTAGAGATGTTGGATGCAAAACTGTAGAAACATTTTTTCACTTGTGTAATTTATTTCTTATAAACTTATTATTTAAATCCGTGGGTGGCTTTATGGGTGCGAATATCCTCTATAGTTATGTTTCATCCTAGGAATCAGAATTCCTTCACGCAGATTTTATGGTTAAGCATAAGATTCAGAATAATAATTCTACTGTATTAATACCTTATTAGCAATTTTCTCAGCGTAGGAATCAGATTAATGCATGTCTCAAACACTGACACGTTAGATAACATGGCAATGCAATGAGTCACAGACTAACCAAGCACAATTTCCAAAACATTTCACATGATTCTGGTAAGCTCATTTTTACACTTTCACTGTGTAGACTGTAAAAGAGAAAAAGCCATAGCTAAAACTTTTAGGCAACTTCACCGCTTTTACAGGAGAGATTATATGCCTGTTCTGTAATGCTAAGTTAAACATCATGTATGAAACAGTTACATAATTGATTTTATATTCTCTCAAGATGCAAATGTTTCTTTAGAAGACTATGGATTATTCAGAAGAAACATCAAGGAATATGGGTGACTTAAGAAAAAAATCCCACCATATGCTCTTGGCAGGAATAAAAGGGAAGCCCTTTATGTTTCTTCTCTAACAATAAATTGTAATGCCCCAGGGAACCAGAGATCTTTGAAAGCTCAAGTTTTATAGCAGTTGGGAACAGAGTACATTGATTCTACTTAGTTCTTGCCAATGTTAACGACTGTTACTGTGATCAAAGTCTAACTTCATGCATTCCAAGCAAGATTATAGTTCTCCAGGCACACGAAACGAGTTTACAGACTACAGTTTGCAGCTATGTTTTGAGTTATGGAAGAAATCAAGCTGTGGTAGTGTTTTTAGTGGCTGCCAACTTCAATCCATGTTAAAAATATTCCTGATCACACTTGTGAACAAAAAGTGTATCTAAGTAAACACACTGATGTGCACCAGTATTTCAGCTTTTTGTGAACATCTGAGACGTGTTCTTATTTGTGATTTTTGACTCTCTCAGTATAAACACCAGCTTTGATTTTCAAAGGCTGATTTTCTTATCAATATTTTTGATAAAGGTCTAATGAGGTGCAAGAATGTAATTTCCATTTGAAGTAGCAGCTGAGATGCTGCGCCTCGGGATGCTGCCATTCAGTTCTGACCCTCATTTCACTCAACATACAGTTCTAGTAGCCAAAGCTGTCAGCTAGTAAATAGATGTACAAAGTGTACTAAAATAACCCAAACAGGAGGAGTTACAGAACAAAGGCAGTGTTTTCTGTGCCCTCTCTTAACAGTTGATATACTTTATACTGCAGTTCTGTTTTCTTCTATCTTCCTCTTCTTAACAGCTAATCTTAAACACTGTAGGTTAAACTTTGTTTAGATGGACATTCTCATCAGCCTCTAAGGAAAAGGAAAGAAAATACATGAATGTGAGAGCTCCTAATTTTCTCCCAAGAATTTGGGT
Source organism: Oriolus oriolus (assembly GCA_013400235.1). Lineage (NCBI taxonomy): Eukaryota > Metazoa > Chordata > Aves > Passeriformes > Corvidae > Oriolus > Oriolus oriolus. Next base: position 1,818,948 of record VXBT01003513.1, on the reverse strand, counting down.
CATGAACAAAATCAAAAGCTCTTATTACTCTCTATCCAATATCCAACACAGGTCTTACTACTCTCTAATCAATATCCAGCATAGGTATTTCAAGTGGCCATAACACTTGTGTTTATTTGCTTGACTGAAACATCATTTTGAGCCATGCTCTAGTAACACTTAAACAAGTAAACTTCCCAAAGGCTACAAATCACATTCTGCTACACAGTTATGCATAAACCTTGCTAAAACTCCCCTGTCCAAAATAACTTTTATCTCCATCACAAAAGTGGTTCCATATGCCACAAGTACCACACAACACAATAAAAAGTTCACTCTATCACTTGCACTTTACATCAAAAAGTGATTTGGAAAGCCATTGGCAGCAGTTAGTGACACCTTGATGTTGCACAAACAGCCTGCCGATCACTTAACAGCACAATTATTTGAGTATTTGCTGTCCACAAAAGCTGATCTAAGTCTAGTCTGTTAAACTTTCTCCTCTCTTCCTAGGAGTGTGCCTGTAACCCCTCTGTGCCAGAATTAGCTCCTACAAGGCTACAGGATCAGCTATTTCAGTAAGCTCTTCGGGAAGCACATGGAAGATACTGTAGGAAACCTGCCAATCCAGAATGATTTTAACAGCCACAGATACAGCTGGCTAAAACTTCAGATGCTATTACCAAAATAGCACTTGAACAGGAGTTAAGCACGTCAGCGCCTTGAGAAACGCAGAAATTTATTACGAATTATTCTCTGGATCTAATTCCTTGACTAAAGGCCAATTAATCTATTTAAAAGATTTCTGTGGTAAAGCTTGCCATTTCCCTTACTGCAGAATTGAGCTGTAATGAAGCACAGTCGCAAAAGTAGTGGATATAGACACCAGTAATATGAGAGCAGAACGAAAGTATCTTCTACTCACATTATTATATTCACATATTAAAAAGGTCATTTATTTCAAGAATCAGTACAGATAGTATTTTATACCTTGAATAATTTCCTTCAAGCATGTAATTGTTCAGTCAAGCTAAACAATTTCTACTGGCTTATTTCTATACAAAGTGTGCCTCTGCATTTTTCTCCTTTCCCAGGCAACTTTATAACTTTATATTATTAATGCAAATGAGGAGGTAGGATACAAAATAAGTTTCTTCCCCAACTCCAATTTCAAGATTCATTTAGTCTGCAAAAGATCCTAGACCTGGTAGTCTCTCATTTAATAACATGTCTTCCTGTTTTCAAAAAATATTCCCCTCAGATTTTCTCATCCATTACTTGCAAATAGTTACTACATTTTAAAAGAAAGGAATGCAAGACAGCAAGACAAAAAAAAGTTAGATAAGAACCTAACCCTGATCACTGCTATAAATTGGTACTTTTCCTCCCTGAGATATTGCCATAACTTAGCCATTATTGATCACTGTTGATTAGACAGCTAATGCAAATCAACAAACTGTCATTTTAATATTTTTGAAGGGTTGTGGTTTTACGAGGGGAGAGGGTGGTTTTGTTTTTTCATAAGAGGGTATCAGAAATGTTAAGATGTGTGGCACTACAGTGTTTCAAAGCTTATGAACTGCTCAAGGGAGGCATCGGAAGAACAAGAAGGAAAAGAAACCTCAAATGTGAAACAAAAGGGAAAACTCAAACACAGCTCAGCACAAAGCAATAAAATAAGGATCAGCTTAAAAGTGTGCACAGTTCTACAAAGAAACAGCTTCTATATTCCAAATGCTAAGACACCCTAGATATTATAAATAGGAATGTATGCTCAGCAGAAGACTCATGGAAGAATAAAGAGAATCTTGAGTACCTGGCACCTATTCTACTCTCAACAATATCTGCAGTTCAGGAGCTGTCACACAGAAAAGAATACACTGGATCTATGAAGCTTTAAGGAAAAGAACTAGATCCATTTTTTTGTTTTTTTGGCAGCTTTGGATATGAAATACCTGTCATTTGAGAAAGTGTAAGCTTCAGCATCATAAACTTTAACAGAAATAGTGTTACAGGAATCTTACATTAATTGCCCTCATTATGGTACTTGAACACGTGGCCAGAATCAAACCACCCTTGAAGCCAACAAGACACTTCTACTGTGGAACAATTCCCAGATCTTACTGCTTGCTACTGAAGTAATTTTAAACAGATCTACATTTTTTACATATAAGTATCCATAAAAAGTACCCACAGGACTGCTTTAGCTATTTATTTGCTCTACTGTAGCAATAAAGTGAGACATGGAGCCACACAATCCAGAAGTATTAACAGAACCTGGTCCAAAACCTGGCCTGAAGGATTAAGTGCAAATTTACAACCTTTTAAATTGGCAAACTTGAAATGAATTATCAAAATGAAAACTGCTTAACAGTTCTTAAAAGTTTAATCTTCTTGAAAGTAAAAAAAAAAAATCTCTTATTTTTAAGAAAAGTAGTTGGTTTTGGTTTTTTTTAACTAAGCAAATTAATCACGGCTATCAAACTTGGGAAACCTGTTAAAGCACCTATCAAGGGTGAACGTTCCATAGCTTTCACCTTCAATCCATTTGCTTAGCAATTCATCCTCATGTTCATCCAAATAGATCCCACAGTAATGATATATCCCAGAAGCAAACTGATCACTGTAACTTTCAGCAGTCACGATCTGGAATCTAGAAGCTCACTACAAGTAATATCTTGCCAATTGTGGGGTTTTTTTCCCCCCTGAAGAACTCTTCAAAACATATGAAATTTAGGAGGAAAAAAATCTGAGTACAGATTATACTAAAACAGAAACAAATCCTAACCACCAGACAAGATGACAGAATACACAGATACTAGAAAGATAGCACTGCTTTATGCTACTACTTCTGATTTTTACTTCTAGCTAGACTCGTTTTATTTTGAGGTTTGAAATACTCACATACAGGAAACAGAAAAAAGGCAGAAAATCCATTAGCATATTGTAAAAACTAAGTAGTCACTGAGATTATAAAAAAAGTCTGTGAAGACATAGCAAGACTGTCAAGGAAAATCAACAAATAAAGGCCTGACTCAGAAGTATTAAATGCTGAATTCTCAAATATCTGAAATATCAGAACCCAGAAAAAAAAACCCCAAAACCCACCAAAGAGTATTATCAGGAGAGAACTTATCTATACTCTGTGCTATTTTTAAACCTTCTGCATCTCATGATTCCAGAAAATTTAACTTTATCTCAATCGTGTGATGGTGTGTTTTGCACAGTGGAAGGAAACATCAGAATCCTGAAAGCAGTTACAAAGCTTCCTAAACAAATCAGTGGAATTCACTGCTATACATCCCACTTTTGGAAGTTATTCTGTCTAACACAGTTAAGCTTAAGCAAGACTTTCTAAAAATGTGAGAGGACAGAACTACCCATAGAGCAGGCTTTTCTCATGAAGCACACAAGCCAAGTTGATCATCCAAAGAAAAAGTAAGCCTGCATGTTTTCTTAATCTTTAAATCTGTAAGAGACAGATTTGCTCACAAAGCACCAACTATACAGCACTCACTATCATTAAGCAGCTAAATAAGCCACTTTACTCAAAGGAAAGATTTCTAAGAAACATGCCTTGGCTATTTGGACAGTTAAGGGGGCACATGGTCAAAAACTCCAGTCACAGGAAAGCAACCATGTTCCTTTCCAGTGCTCTTAAAGGAACTTTAAATTCTCAGGAACGTAATCATAACAAGTAATGGATATGCAGGAGGAATGGGATTCTCTTCTTTCTTTCCCAAAAGGTGCTAGAAATCCTCAACTTACCCCACAGGACAAGCCAACCACTTCCTATGAGCTGCATATGGTAACTTCAACAGCTGCAAGATTAGGCTGTTTATCAGTCCCTTCAACCACTACATGGAAAGTACACAGTAACATTTAAAATGTACCAGTGGAAGGAAGAAGAGATTAACTCACTTCAACTCTCAGTTACACTTCTCAGCATATGCATGTTTTATATTTTGTTTTGCTTAAAAAGAATTTTTCTTTAAAGTAAAGCAAGTCCTCAGGTACCAATGAATGGGGAAGCCTTGCTGCCTGTTTAACCACCATCTGGTAGGACAGGATTGCCAGGCAATTTGATGATCCAGTAACAAAACTTGTTTATTTCTTCCCTCCTTGGTTGATGGATGAGAACTATTCTGAAAAAATGGTCCTAGGAAATGTATTCAGCCTTTGTACTATTTCAACTTTGGAAACAAAAAGACAGGAAAAAGTTATTTCCCCAGTCTAAGGAATATCCATATTGAATTACTTACAGATACTTGTACAAAATGGAGTAATAAATAATTGGCAAGGAAACTAGCTATTCAATATCTGTATTTAAGCATGGTTGCTAAGACAATCTTGTAATTTTTTATTATGAAAAAAAGTCTTCATCTTTCCACGTAATTATTAGTATTTTGTATTGTGGTTATCTTGATCAGGAAACAAATTAATTAGTGGAAGTTCAAGAAGTTAACTGTCCATTATTAGGAGATTCCATCACCACTTAGGTGCTTCCTGAATCTTCACGAAGACTCTCAGAACACACAGCCCTTACCTTTTCTTTCCCAATCATTCCATAATATCTGCCAGAAGAATGCAGAGACTGATCATTCCCTAGATGAACCTCACAGTACATCAAAATAACTAAAGAAGTTTCTCTTTCACAAGGTTCTTAGGAAAGATCCTAAGGATCCAAGGAAAAAATTCAGTCTTCAGCAACTTGTTGGAATAATTGCTCTTTCTGAGCTGGCCAAGAACATCTAGAAATGGACTCATTTGGGAAAAAAAAACAAACAAAAAACCAAAAAAACCAGACCATATTTTTTTGAGTCTCTTACTTAGAAAAGGAAAGAACAGAAATTTGTTCTGGTGCTTCTTCTCGAAATATAGAACCTTGACTAACTTAGAGAACGAGATAAGAAGAGAGAGTGGTGTGTTTCTTTAAAGAAAATACCACAAAGGAAGTTGAGTATCTATAACAGAAATAGTTAAACCAATTCTCAACATTTTCATTTCCAGACAGGGCAAGGGGGAGCAGAAAAGACTGCTTTGCTTTCTCCTACATTGTATAGAAGACACTGCACAAAAAAGAAGAAAACGTCATCTACTGTACTTAAAAAAGAGAGAATGGATGAGTCACTGGAGCCACAGCCAAACATAGAAGTGTTTCTCTTTTTGTCAAACAAAGCAGTGCTAGCAACAATACAATCAATTGTTTTTTGTGGAACAGATAGTGAAACCTGAACCAGAAAGATGGAAAACAGACTTAGTATGACTGAAGCAGAAAAATGTTGAATGTTCAAGTTTATGATTATTTCAGGGTCTTTTTGTCAGCTTTCACGTTTTTTCCACATCACACAATCTGTTGGGGCATAAATGCTTATAAATGCATATATTAGTGAGAATTTATATTGTATACAAACAGCACATACACAGCTGGAAACCAACTATTGGACTATTTCTTTTCCTGAATTAAAACTTTTTGAACTCTCATAAAATGTTTGTTACACTTGTAAGGTTACTGTGCATCTTACATCTTACCTACAAATGTGCAACATCAAAACCTCAAGTTTCTGTGACTGTCTGTTTTACTCTGAAATGAAGCTTAGAAAGATCTTCCATGTTATATAAGAGCTAAGAAACCCAATGCAAACAACCACCACCACCAAAACCCTCAAAACAAACAAACAAACAAAAAGCCCCCAAACTTCAAGTTTGGTTTCCCCCGCAGCGATGCCACTTGATTTTGGACTAATGACACAATACTGAAAACCAAGCAATGATCTCAATTTCACTGTAAACCTTTAATATATGATTGCTTTCATGTCAATTATATCCAACTCAAAGTAGATATAAACAAAGACTTTTTAAAAAAATTAATACCTCAGTCTGACCTTCATGGGCACTGGATTCATGAGTGACACGAATAGCCTAAAATTAAAATATATTTAAATCAGACTTTAAATGAGAGACTTTCAGTGTTGTAAGAATCACTTTTGCACTTCATTTTATCAAATGCCATAACTATCTTTGTTCAGTGCTTATAATAAAGAAAGATAATAAACAAATAATCTCCACCTCCAAGGATCTCAGAAGACCAATATTTCAGTTTCATTACAGTCAATTAAGATCAAATATCTGAGAGTTTGTAATGGCACTTTTTTTTTCACCATCATTAACATCAGGAGCAACAGCACTGTTCTCTATCCACCACTGGCCAGATGTTTCTGCCACGTACTTTCAAATAGCACTAATGATGTGGCTAACCACATTATCAGCTAGCTCATCTCATGGTTTAGGATGGTAGGGGAAGGAGATCATATTTCAGCCAAATCAGCTCTTTGTGTGCCTCAGCTGCTAAAGGCATGGAGATACGACTAGAAGGCAGAAGTTAAAACAGGCAGTAAAAGGACAAAGCTTTCAGCAATAGCCCCAGATCAGCTTAAATTGACCATTAAACTACATCCTGAACCCACAAAAAAAAAAAATTATGCACACATTCCTCATGCATTTCAAAGTGATTTTAAACTAAGCCAGTGAATTATTATGGATGAGAACATTGACAAAATCAGTTCTGATGACTGAGCTATGGGCAGGCAGGAATACTTTAAAACACCAAAGCAGAGTTTCCTTTGTAGCAACTGTCTGATCATAAGCTCACTGTAAAATCAAATTTGTTTAGGTGCTTCACTGAGTCAACCCCTGAGGACAGTACCTACTCATGCAAGTAATTCTCACACCATTTTAAATAAAAGTAAAAACACGTGATACTAACTTCATAAGTTTCTAGGTATTTGGCCCTCTCTTCGGGAGTCATAGATAATGAATCTTCTAGGAACTTTTTCAGTGAAGAATTAGTTTCTTTAAAAAATTTTAAAAAGACATAATTAGTGTCATGTTTCAATTCCAGACTTCATTCCCAGCTTACAGAATCCAACAAAAGATCTGAAGACAGAATTGCACCGTATTTTTAAAACACATAAGTCTGACTGCAAGGTGAACTGCTGCCTGCTGCAGTTTGCAATGTTTCAAATGCCTTTGTTCATAAATTAGTATAAAATATTAGTTCTGTAATTAGAGGTAAAAAGGCACTCCTTTAGCCTTTATGAATGGTTATATTCAGAGAAAATAGTACAAAACATATCCTTCCCTCCATGGCTTCCCACAGTTTAGGAAAAAAGGGAGAAGTCAACAATAACCAAACTAAAAAAACCTTACCAAAGTTCATTTTATCTCTGTTGTTTGCAATAGCATGAATTAACCCAATTGTTCCACAAGCATTGTTAATGGTTTGCTTCATGAAATACACTGATGATTTGACATCTTGTCCCTTAGCTTTTATCCTCTCTTCTTCTTCTGTTCTGAAGGTTTCATACTAGAAGACATTTCACAAATAGTACAAATAGCTATATTAGTCAAGTAAAAATAATTTAGCAAACACAACAGCTAATTAATACTGCCATTTGAAATGTTTAACACGTATGGTCCAACAAGTAAACTTACCTGAACAGCTCTATATTGTTTCTTAACCCAATGCCTTCACACTTGAAACATCATTTTGAATATGTGTTATCTAACATAACTTCAAAACTTTTCAAAATATTTCCTTGATCTGAGCTCGTGTCATCATCTCTCTTCCACCCAACTAAAGGCTTTTTAAGGACAGAGGTGTCAAAGTGCTATCAAGACAACCATAATACTTCAGGTGATTAATCGTCATGAAGCATTCTTTAAAAGTTCCATTGTTACATTTCATTTCTCCCAGGACTATAAATAAGATTTATATAACACCCATGGCCCCAAAACAAGTCCTTCAAAAACCATATTAATAAAGTAAACACTTATTTTCTGTAGCAAAAAGACAATTTGGTTTGATTGAACAATCTAAAGTACTTGTTTTATAAATATCGTATTTGACTAAAATCTGTTATACTGTGCAATAGTGTCTTTGTTTTGTACTTTTTTTGTTGTTGTTGGCTGTGGATTGTTGGCTCTTTTGGGGAGTTGACTGGATTTGTTTGGGGTTTTTGTTTGTTTGTTTTCTTTCTTACAATTTTAATTTCAAACAGAAAAAAAAAGAAATAAATCCACAAATGTTCCAGACAATGCTTTGTCCTCTGCCTCTTTTATTAGGTACTTTTGCAGACAAAAAAAAAACCAAACAAACAAAAAAAACAACTGAAGTAGATGGGCTTTTTATACAAGTATGATGAAAGTAAAGTATGAATGCAGAATGTTATCAAGGAGCTCTTCCTGCAAACTCCTGAGAAATTTCCCTCAAGCTCTCTGTACTGTCAGTGACAAACAAAATGAGAAAACTTTTCCAGCATCATATTCCACATCTGCCGGTTGTCTGAATGTTCTGAATAGGTTAAGTAATAGCAAGAGCATTATAAACCATTTTAAACTGGTTTATCTACAAGCTAACAAAAAACAGCCTTAATTGAGATAAAAACTTCACAGAGCTTAATTGGACAAAAAGTTCAGATTAGAGAGATAAAAAATACAGCTGCCATTCATTCCCTCCCCAACCAAAATAAAATCCTCACCAAAAATAAATATACAAATGCTGAGAATACCAAAAATATGATTTTGAGTAAGGGTTTGACCAGATCACCTCAAGAGGTTCCTCCTAACCTAAGCTATATCCCATAATCTATATTCATTTGGATCTATTCATTGATTAGGCCCAAAATGACGAACACCCACATTATTCCCTTTGTCTACAATCTACTATGCAGACTAAGAAAGCCATTGACATTCAAAGTGGACAACAATCCAAAAATTGTCTGTATGCTAACAAGAGTAGCTTGCCCTAAAAGCAAGTTCAAGGAAATTGATATATATGGACTATGAAACAACTGAACTTCCAGACAGAAGAACAGACAGACATGTGAGAAAAGTGTTTACAAAGGCAGCAAAACTAACAGGCACTTTCATAAAAGTAGACACAGCCAAGAAACAAATAAATCATAAATTAAATAAAAGTGTAATTTTACAGGCCATTTTGAAAGGGAGGCTGAGGAGGGACAAACTACTCTAGAAATACAAAATAATGCTCAAGGGTCTTGTGGAGTTCACACTGAATAGCAAAAGCTTTAGAACATTGGGACCTCCCATGAAACATTCATCCTTCACACAGCCAGGCTAAACAGTTGATAGAAACATTTGTGTCCCTTATGTTTCAGAAGGATTAACATGCTGAACACTTGGCTGCTTCGCAGATTCCACTGATTGATGTAACACAGCAGACATTGTTTCTCTGGTCCTGGTTGTCCTATGCTTCTTCAGGATGAAATTGGATACACCTGGAACAACAGCAAGGTTGTTCTTTCCCATGGGATAATGCTTCCATAGCATGATCCAAAAAAAGGTTTGCACAAGCAGGGAGTCAAAAGAAAAGTGACAGTCACGAAAGGAGCTCAGACCTGGAGCTCAAACAGCCAGCCAGAAATGAAAGCACACAGAAAACAATGTTTAAAGGTGACAGAAAGGACATTTCCTGAAGACAGGTGAGTTGAAAGTTTGATTAAGCTCAAAACTATCAAGGTGGTTGAAATCAAGCTTGAAAAGGACTGCCTGCATAGCTGTTTTGGAGAAACTGAGAATGCAGAGGTTTACAGGACCTAACAAGTAGGAAGACTGATCCGTCACTCTTCTCTCTATTAAAACACCTTTTGTTGCAGAAGTTAAGCTTTAATAGCTAAGTGATTTGTCCTTATAAGCTACATTTTCTTTCTGAGAGACATATTAAAACAATGAATTGTGGACAGATTCACTTCAATCTTTTTGGCTGACCTTATCACAATTGTGCAATACTTTTATAAATTGAAAGATCAATATGAATCACACTACATAAAAGCATGTGATGACACAAAAAAGCACACTTGAAGGTTTAACCAAATCAAGTTCTTTAAAGTCCAACATAGCAAAAGATGGGGGGGAATTGTCTTTCATCTTAATAATATGTCCCATCTGTCCAAGAAGTGAAAGCCACATCAATACTGATGACTGGACTGAAAGTGGATTGAAGTTTGAAGGACTGTCAGTGTAACAAGACAAAAACCCAGAACCCTATTTCTTATTTTCCATATGCTATTGTAGCTTTCTGCTAAAAATAGCAAATTGAGCCATTTCACAGTGCTTATTATTAAAAAAAGCCTTAAATCGCCTGTAATAGAAAAACGTGAGGTGTATTTCTCTGTGCTTCTACATTAGGTTTTCTCATTCTGATTTGAAACCAGAAATATACATGCAAGGTTATCAAAAGAAGGTTCTGAAGGAAGCATTTTTTGTGTTATTTTTAATGAAGAAGTCTCCTGAATAAGGGTTGAGTCTCATCTTGATTCTAATATGACACCAAAATACAAGATGCAAACTTTCATTCCCATTTCACTTATGACAAAAGCAATTAACTGATTATTAAATAAACATTTACCTTTTCTGTTATTGGAAAGAGAAGTAGTACTGCACATACAGGTCTTGGCACCATGCTAAGCAGTTCTGGTTCCATACCATAAACATCTACAAATTGCCAGTCAGGATGTATACCCAACTGCTTCAGGAACTGCAAAAGAAAAAAAAAAGCGTAATATTAAACAAGTACACTTGAACGCCTCTCTTTCCAGAAGCATAACAGAGTATCCATAATGTGAAACACATTAAAACAACCCATGCTTTCTAAAATTTAAGGAGAATAAAAGAGATACAAGTTTTAATAAATAAGTCTGAATAAATCACAGTGCTAACACACAAAAACACACAAAATCCTCACGTTTTATGTATTTAAACAGTCTTTATAAAAGGGAAGTGGAAACGCTCCCAGCACTATTTACTAAAGCACTGAAGCATTTCAACCATTTTACAAGTGTTCTGTCACAAAACAGAAGAGTACTGAATATTCACATTAATCATCACAGCCATCAGTCAGAGCACACATGAACAAACATGGTATTATTTGACTCCATGAGTACCTCAGAATACCTGGCACCAGTGCTCATATTGGAGCTCCTACGTGCAAAAAGACATCAGGAGCAAAACCACACAAGATACACATTTTAGTAGGTGTACCTTTTACATGAAAAATCCCTTCGAACTATGATGGAGTAATATATTTCGAAGTAGACAAAGACTGGATGCTCACTTTTGAATTGGATATTCTTCTTGTACTCAAGTGAACTAGGCATCACAATGACAGTTGCAGAATTAGTAACTACAGAGATGATCTAAGACAATTTGAAATCTTTGCCAGTCTGGAAGAACCTAACTGAATTCAGGAACTGTCGTTACTATACACACACAGTGACCATTCACAATTATACGGAAAAGCTAATTGTACACTGTGGCATATATAGATCTCTGAATGAACAGGGGGAAAAAGGGAAGTGTCAAGTATTCAGTAACTGATGAAACAGAAGACAGTGTATTTTGAACTTCTATTCTCATACATTGAGAATTATCTTCTACACTGTGAAGATAGTTACCACTTTGTGAACAGCAAAAAAAAAAAATGCAAAAGAGAAGGGACTACATGTATAGGTGCATGCAAATATTATTCGTACCTCTAGTACTTCTCTTACTAAGCCAGTGACTAATCTTTCCATCATTTTTACTGCAGGAAAAGTAACACAACTGAAAAAAATTCATTTTCCATTCCAATATCTTTTGATATTTTGCAATATTTCATGAAATAAGGGTACAAACCCCCCAAAATAAAATAACAACACTCACCCAGAACAAGATGCCACAAACCAGAAAAGGCAATGATAAAGCATCTCATTAAGGTACTTGACAAATAAGTGAGTTAGGTTCTCTTGTCCTTTTCTACACCACTGGGGAAAAAAAACCACCAAGCAACCAACCAACAAATATAAAACCAACCCCTTTAAACCCCAAGTCAACAAAATGTTAACTAAACCCAAGAATGGTTTACTTAAACTCCTGAAATAAGAATTTACCAGAACTAAAACTCCATAGATACAGGGCACCCTTCATTATTCATGTTATCATACCACCTAGAAACTTTACAATCTGAGAAATTTTAACTTTCAGTAAACAATGAGAGTGATGATGAAAAATGATGGTCAGCAATACAGAGAACAGCAAGAGCATAGGCTTAGTAAGACAAGCTTAGACAAGCAGTGATCTTAACACACAACCAGACTAACAACTCTACTGCAGAATCATAAACCAAAAATAAAATACTAACAATAGACCCAAAACAGGCAAAGAAGATATCCTCTGTGTGTCAAGAGGGCCTGAGAAAAAAGATAGAAATACCCTTCTGAAAATTATTAAGTAGATTTTTAAAACTGTGCAGCATAAGCATCTGTGTAAGAGAGAGTGACAGACAGGTAACAGATGAACAATAGATGGCAGGATGGGAAGACAAAGTCATTCTTGTTTTAGGACAGCAGGAAGTTCACTTTTTAGACTCATAGGGAGAGATCTCTACTGTTTTCCTTTCCAATTATTTAGTGATTATCCAAGCAATTTTATTCTACAAATACCGACTGTAAAGAAGAGTTAGGATACTCTGAGGGCTCACTCATTTTCAGCTGTTCACTTTCTCTTGACTTACAGATACTATGGACTCAAGATAACATGAAATAGCAGCTTTATATTTCTCTAGATCTGCACAAGAGAGTATCACTGCTTATCACACTGCTGACAATTCTTAATTTATAGGTCTTTGAGCTTTTACCTTAGAAAAGAAAGAAAGAGAAATACTTGGCTATATTACAGAAGTCTTAGAGGAGCTCAGGAAGAACAACAGCAACACAAAAACCTCCACATGTCTGTATCTAGTATTAACTTTTTCACAACTTTGTTTTTACTGATTGTTGTCATATTTTGCGTTGTCTCTTTTCTTCTTGTCTTAAAAGACCCTGCCGAAAAACACTTCCTGGTTTTTCATTGGTCCAGCTAACCATTAGACAAAAAGCCACTCTTGAAACTACTTTACACCCTTCACCCTTATCTGCACTTCCTATGAATTTTTCCTTTTTCCCCCAGTATTCCAGATGGCCCTTCTTTCTCACCTGACTACACGTGTTTATAACTAGCTAAGGGAGAGTGCAGAGAAGATGGAGACAGACTCAGCAGCATGCAGTAAAACAATAAGAAACAACACATAGAGGCTGAAACACAGGGAAATTTGAACTTGATAAGGAAGGCATTTAAAAATAAATTTTAAAAATAACGAACATAGTAAAACACTAGCACAAAATGTCCAGGAGGCTGTGGAGTTTGTGTCTTGAGAAATTCAGAACTTGACAGGTTGCTGAGCAACTTGTTTTGAACAGAGCATGGTTGCAGAACTCAAAGCCCCTTCCAGCCTACCTCATTCTACTCTAAATGATCACAAACTGTAAATCTGTATGTCTAAATGTTGGTTAATAGCAAAAACATTACAATAAGCACTTCTAGGCATTTTACCTACACAGCATATGGTATAAGCTATTGTCATTGCTGGTACCACTACTTCAGCTTACTAACTGTTAAGCATTGAAAAAAGCAGACAGCAGTTACCTTTAATATATTCTGTTCTGAGGAACACTGGCTACCTTTCAGGTTAATGGAATTTATTTACTTTAAAAAACAGAAAAAGTGTTTGTGCTTATTTATTTATTTTTAAAGAGCCTCAAAAGTAGAATGGAAACCCAGTGGACCAAGGCAACAGCTTGAGCCAGGTGACTTGACTACAGGAGTTTAGAATACTACTTCTGCCAACAATTACAGAGCCAGTAGGAAGATCTGATCTATGAGGTCTATGGAGATATAGAAGGGGTAAGACAATGTAAGGGTGAAATTATTATTAACTTAAGTACTAAATGCACAATTGAAGTAGCAATGTGCTTTTCTACTTTGTCACCTGCATGTAAAAACAAAGTGAGGATAAAAAATGAAACAAAATAGGACTTCGAAATTTAAGTGCAATTAAAGTTGGACAGCACCTGCAAATAGTTCAGGATCATCACATTTTAAATACTAAGGCCTTATACTCAAGACCTGGATTTTTCCACATTTTACTGTGGTATTTGTGTAAAAGTTGGAACCGTGAAAACACAGAACTGGCAAAACGCACAAACATTTCCAGACACACAGAGGCAGAAGTCAGAGAGCTTCTGGTGGGAAGAACCAACTGTTGCAATCCTCCTCTAAGCACAAATGTAAACCAAAACACCCACAGCATCTACATCTTATCGTACTTCTGCTGAATGCATTAAAGCATCTCCATATCACAACAAAACCACAGTTAAGACTTTCCTCTGCAAAAACAAAGTGTTCATATGGCTTTAGGAAACTGGAAGAACAACACCAAAATAAACCAATTAGGACAATCAATATTTCCTAACTTTTTCATTAAAGCACAAGAATTTTTGGCACGTTATTGAATTGAAGCTATTTTTTCCCTAAACAGTAGTAAGACACTGAGTAAAATGTAATTGATGGAATTATCATCAAGAAAGGGAGAATTATTCATTCTTAAAAGTATGCAATTCTTATTAATCTATATTAAAAATATAAACTCGCAATATTTTGCTTTCAATTCTTTACACATCATTTCTAGAAGCATGTAACAAAACCAAGTCTATTTCAGAAGTGAAATTCCTCTCTAGAAATAAGAAAACCACCCAAACAATATTTTATGGTTGGACCATTATAAGGATATATTTCTTCATTCTTTCATCATGACATTTACAGAATTAAGATAAAGGGATAATTTTTCAATAAATTTTAGAGACAGTGTCATATCAGTCATATGTAGCAGCTGTATTCTGTACAGCAGGTCAAAAGGCACACTAGGATCAAAGAGATGGCTGGAACTTACATGAGCTGCATTATTCCTCTTTACCAACTACTCTTCACTTAGAATGGCCACAGTATGATCTTGTTCAAACAAGGAATGTTCCATTATAAAAGACTTCCTTGGGAAATTCAAAATTTATGAAAAATTCTTTAATATCCTCAGGTGCTGTACTTCGGGACCCCATAAAAAAGTTCAAAGAATACAGCCCATCACTAATTCTTTTTTTTCAAAACATGAGAAAACTTACATCCACAAAATTCTTATCCTTCCAATTGTGTTCATTACTTTATGATGTCTAAAAGAGCAGCACTGACTCACGGTTAGTGTTCCTGCTCTTCAAAATGAGAGGCATATATTTTTAACATATCCATAAAGCAGTTTTGAAACTTAACACTCAGTACGCCCAGGCACTGCTGTAAACATTCAGCCAGGGCATCCCACAGGCAGCAATGCAAAGCAAAGCACGCAGAAATCTGGATGAACCAGCTGACCCAGGCTTCCTCCGAAACCAGTGAGCAAGAGCTTTAGAATGCTTCCAGCAGAGTCCTAAGGTGCTGATACTGAGCCACTGATTCAAAACACAATACTGTGCTATTCTGTGAAAAACACTTAACAGACCTGTTTCCATGATCTAAAGTTATGAATTAAATGAACTTAAAATATAATATAAATTCATGAACTAAAATGTTATGAATTGCAGGGATGAGTTGGATCAATCCACTCTTCTAAATAAGCTGTTATACACATTTCTTTTTTTACAGTTTTACTGAAACAACAGTTGGATTCTACTGACTCCGCTGGTCCTTTAAGCAAGGAAAATGTCCAAGTGGGGAACAGCATTTTCAGTGCAACAAGATAATGTACAACTGTCACTTGTTTTCCACTTTGTAGCACCCCATTCTGTCTTCAAGGCAGTGTTTCCTTGTAATAAGAACTAAGAAACTGAGCAAAAAAGAACATAAGAAGAACCAGAAGTGGCAAGTTCAAATAGAGGAATGAAATACATAGTTCTCCTAGCTTTCAGTTACTGAATAACGTACAAAGAATGAGCTAAGGCAATCTTTCAGCAATTCATATAAACAGTACTCTAAACCCCAAAACAAGTTACAATTTTCCCTGTGCAACATATTTACCTATTTCAACTCAGTAAGAGGGCTACATAGCCGGAGATATTTTAAACTAGAAGAAGGCATTCACGAAGTGCTCTCACAGGGGTCATCTGTAACTCCTTCATATTTGTCCTTGTGCTTATTCTTTGCTATGCTGCACCACAGGCTTAACACTCCCCCTTTGCTGGCTCTGTGAAAGGCTTTCTGGGGTATTGTCTTTGCAGAAAGACACAGAGTCCTGGTTTTCCACCTTCTGAGGCTACACTAGTAACAACAGGCTGTTTTCCAAGCATGTACACTATCTCCACTATTTTTCATTCTGCTTACCACAGAAGAGTTAAACTCTACTCCCTCACCTGAAAAAAAAAAAAAAAAAAGTTTAGCTAGGCATTTTTAGAAGGATGTCTGTGTTTCTCCACATCCAACATCCTTTCACACCAAGACAGTACCTCATCTACGAGTGCTACCTCCCAATGCACTTCAAGAATCGTACGCACTACATTTTCAATTATTTTGATCACAACGGCTTTTCTTTGGGAAAGTTTGTGGGATAGTGTTTCAGAGTCCAGGAAATGAAAAGATCTTTTAGCAAGACTAAGGCCTGCTTCCAAGATACTTCATTCATCTCTGTATTTGCCTGAAATCCTGAAGAGAGGTGTTCCATAAATGGATAAAGACTGGCTGTATCCAGTTTCTGTCATTTGTTCAATGCTTTGTGATCTTTACTGTCCCTGGAACTTTCAAGTCACAGCTTTCAACGGTGTTCACGAGCTAAAATAATTTTTGTTATGTAGCTGACTCTCAATACCTTCATGTCTTAAAAATATCAAAATTCAAACCCCCCCAAAAAGTAGTACCAAAGGCCTAAAAATAATGCTGGAAGGTTAACTAAGAACCAGCAACTAAGCCCTATGTGGCAAGAGAAACTCAAGCCACAGCCAACTCTCAGTAGCTGAACTCTGAGCTACCTGAAGCTTGAGCTTCATAATCACATACAGTCAATTACTCTATCCTTATCTGGATATAATGAAGGCATGACGTGAAATGTTATCTTATCCAGGAAGTAGGGATATTTCTTAGAATGTGCAAGATGAAGAAAGGAAAGAGAGAATGAAAAAAGGTGGGACATCAAGAAAAATATCCACCAATACTTTTTGTTTATCTACAATTCCTAGGCAATCAGTTGTGGATTGCAAGCCATACTGAAGCAACACTATGATGAAGAACAATCAGCTTGTGTTCTGATCTTTTCACTCCATAAAATTTGCATGAAGTCTTTTTTTTTTTTAGAAGAAATTGGAAACAAGCTACACAAACATTATACAGTAATAGACAAACAGGATTTTCTTGCTTTCTCTCAGGAAAATCCCATAAGAGATCCAGGAAGGAGGGTAGCACGGGTCATGTCAGGCCCCCCAAGCTGAAGGTCAGAGAAGAAACCATTCCCTCTCATCACTGTACACAAAGTGGAGCTTTGCAAATGCTGAATCATCAACTCTTTCTGTATCAGAGGTAGACAACAATTCATTCTGTCAGACTGTAGAAGTGAAGGAGAAAAGAAAGTACTGTGACAATCACTTAGCACTGTATGGTACAGTTCACTCCTGACTTCACTCATTACAACCAGCACTGTGTGCTGCATTCACTGACTGTCTTCTCTCTTGAAAACATCACTACAGATATGTGGCAGATTTCCACTGCCACTGGAAATCTTTAAAGCTAAGAAAGAATATTCCTGTTTACCCTCACCAGCCAGTTTCTGAACCTTCAAATAATTTTAACACATACGCACAAAGAGAGCTTCTATATACATCCAGGATTTACAAATTCCTGGACTCGTATTGTAATACAAAAACACTTTCAGACAGAGAAAAACTTCTGAGATATTTTTGAAAGACTTCACATACCTCTAACTGAGAAATACCTTTTGTTTTCCATTACCATCTGAATTTCTACCACAAAGACTGAAAGCCTCAAATTTACAGCCTATATTTCAAAACCAGAGAAGCCACAGTATGGTAAGAACATACTAAAAGCAAATGAACCTGCATTTAGTACACTTCCCTACTAGTTACTGTTAATAAGGGGAATAAAATGATTGGTACAATAATCAAAACAGCGTAAACATTTGTTGAATTGGAATGACTGCTCTAACTACAATCTAATACTAAGAATCCATGCATCTTACAGGTCACTGGAATTTTTGGTTTGGCTTAAGACTTCATTACCACAGCTAGCATACAAAAGTAGTATGCATCAGGGATAGTCTAATACTCAACTAAAAAAAGCCAAAGAGCAAAAAACAAACAACCAAAACCGTATAAGAAACACTTGGCACTTGGCTAGATGTTTGTGTAAAAACATGTATTACACTACAAATACTAGTTTGTAGAGGCACACCATTGAACTTTTTTAATCCTGAAGACTTCTAGAATATTTTACAGAGCACAGTACAGAGTATTACACAAAATGGCTATTCTTGCAATTAACTCAGCAGGGTTTTCTAAAAATGAGTTTGCAACTTCATTAGAATTTCAAATTACTATTATTGTTGTTTTAAACACAAGCAGGATATGAATAACTTATGACTAACAGCCCTGTTGCCACACAGTTCACCACTGTACTGATGAGATTAAAAGAACAACGTTTAATAATGCAAGGTGTATTCATATTTTCATATTCAACACCCACCTTCTTTTTTTTTTTTTAATATACATCTCTCAATCTGAATAATAACAACCCCTGCTCAGCCAAGACTGGAAAATACAATGAAGGAGGAAGTCTGTCTAAGTCTAACTGGTTTCAACTGGCCTTTTCTACATAGAAAGAGTAACAAGAAAATCCTCGTGGAGTCAAATTTCTATTAGCCATGATCACCTACAACTGATACAGCCATCACCAATGCAAAACCAACGGGCAAAAGAGATGGATTTTAAACACACTTAAAATTGTTCATTTGACATCCCTATAGGATTTTCTCTGTACAACATAATCACGTAGTGATAATGTATAACTAAGATACTTCAGATTAAAAAATGTCACTATTTTTCCCTCCTCAATTTCTACTTTAATGCTACAGTCTTAATCAGTACCATGATAAGCTCATCGCAACATCTGTAAAGTCAGAAGAAGTCAGAGAATTGGAAATTTTTATTAGTAATTTATTCACATTTATTTTCTTCCAAATTAGAATTTAGTCTCTGAATTTCCAAATTTTAAAAAAGAAAAAAAGAAACATGAGGAAATTATAGCACATGCCCAAGATGGGCTCCCAGGAAAGGTTGTCATTTTTAACTCAGGACACTGGGATTACAGACTTTTCAAATTGCTCCACAGCAGAAATACTGTAAGAATTGTAAAATTATTTGCACTAGGAAACTATTAAGTACAAAATGACCCAGCATCAAATAACCCTTCACTCTCCCGCAGATGCAGTTTGTATATTACAGCAACCACAACAACAAAAAAACCCGAACAAAACATTCTTCACACAGAAATTCGCAGTTCCCAAAATATTTCAACAATATAGTTTAAAGAATACAATTTTGCTGCTGGAAGCTTCAGAGCCCTTTGGCTTAAACACCATCTTTAACATTATCAACAGGCCTGCTGAAATCAACAACTGACCTCTAATGCTTGTTAAAGATGCTCAAATTTGTCACTGACAACATGATGCAGGGTTGGAGTATGTGTGATTTCCTTTCAGAGAGAGCTTATTTAGTGGAGCATTGTTTTGAGCACTAGAAGAAGCTTCCTTTCTCTAGCGTAGGTTCCACCAGGCTAACAAAACCAGCAACAACCAGTCACGCACATGTTGTCATGAATAAGCAGCAACGCGCAAATATGGTAAAATTAAATTATTTTCTATGGTCAGCCAAAGAAGAATGAGACTACAACATAGTGATGCAAGGAGATCCATACACGTGCCCATCATGTACAGGTCCACACCTGCCACACATTATATATAAACTGATGTTTTAATCACTAATTAATGAATTAAAACCCACCTTAAAAACATCAGAGATTTCATTACAGTAATAACCAAGCCAAACTATTCTCTTTTTACTGTTTTTCTTTCATATAGTAAATTTACGGGAGAGGTTCCAGTACGATCCGACATGAGAAGACCAAGCGCAGACACGCGTGGGGAAGGAAGGGGGCACTCTTCTTGGACAAGGAGCCTTTACTACATGAAAACGAGAGGAGACGGGCCCAAAGCTGCAGAGAATAAAGGTTACATCAAATAAAAGCTTCTTACCTGATTCGTGACCTGAAAAGAAAGCAGAAAACAGAAGGGAGTTAAGACCCAGTCGGATCCACGGAATAAGGCCTTCCTCCTTCCCTGCCACTACCAGCCAGCCCTTAAGCAGCGATGTAGCCCGGCGCGGCCCGGAGCCCTCTGCCCTCTCCCCTCTCCCCTCCGCCATCCTCTCGCCCACCCCACAGCAGGCAGGCAGTCGGGCGGGCAGCCCCCCGCGCACACGGCAGCCCCCCACCGCCCATGCCGGGCACTCACGTCGGGGTTGGCCTCCAGGGGCAGCCAGCGATGGGGCTCCATGGCAGCGGCGGCAGATCACGGTGCGGAGCTGGGCGGACCCTCGCAGCGCGGCTCTGACAGCGCCTCACGGTGCCGCCGCGGCTCAACCCTGACCCGGGCCGCGTCACCGCGCCGCGCCTCACAGGGGGGAGCGGGCGAAGGAGGAAACAAGCGCCCGGCGCCCGCCCACACCGTCGCGCCGCTCCTCACAGATGGCCGGAGCGGCGCGCCCGGCGGTGGCCGCCGTCCGTCCCCGGAGTGCTCCGGGCGGCGATGGCCGGGAGATCCCCCACTCCCCGCCCTCTTGGGTCCCCCGGCAATGGACTCTCCCAGCGGGGCAAGGGGTGGTTCCTCTCCCGCCCCGCCGCCAGGGCTTGTGGGGTGTGCTGCAGCCGCCGCGGGGCG
>VXBT01003513.1:1777527-1794094 GCA_013400235.1 Oriolus oriolus | reverse complement strand
GCGGGGGGGCTTTCTTTAGGTACATATAGGTTAAAATTAATTAAGTTAAATGAAGGTAAATGCATGCATGACGGCCTAGGCATTTCTCAGAGAAAGATTAGATTTATTACTGTAACGCTGTAGGTGTTTGCTTCTGATCGCTACTGTTTTTCAGATGGCGGTGGTGCAGCAGATAAGATTCGTTTAATACCTCAAGACTTTTTTGCAGAGCTGGTACGTAGAGCGATGAATGGGATGGGAAAGGGCTTCTGGCATCTAGGAAGCCTATTTTTTTTAAGCTCTTTTGGGTTTTGTGTGTTGCAAAGGGAACCTTATGTATGTTGCAGCTTGAATTGAATCATAAAACAGGCCAGTCCTGCTAAGAGCAATGGGTGTGCTTTAAATTTATGTTTTTATCACAGAAGTCTTCTAAAAATCTATTTTTGTCTATCATCTAAATGATATATCAAGGTAACTTGTCTAAAAAACTTTTGGCTTGTTTACTGTAGTGTGCACTTGAACAGTTAATATGAAACTGGTATGTTGATTAGCAATAGTGAGGTAGAAACTAAAGTCTTGATTCGGTTAATTTTTTTTCCTTGGATTTGATGGAATTTTAAAATGAGTCACTTCAATTACTTCATTCTTTACTCTGCACTCTTCACTCTTTTTGTCCATTTTTGTACTAACAGTTTTATTTTTTGTTTTGTAGTCTCCCAAGTATTCAAATTATCTTTGTGTCGTATATTAAAATGCATTAAGAATGTCTTCAAACATGTTTTCTTCACAGTGTGAACAAATAATTCAACATCTGAACCATAAGATCCCAGGTGTAAATACAGCTGAATTGTGTCAGGTAAGTTGGCACGCCAGCACTTGTAAGCAAGTATAGTAGCTGTATCTGCTGTTAAGGATAGAATTCCCAAGTGGATGTGGGGTTTCCTGTGTGTGTATATACAAAGATGCTTTTACTTATGCATAATTTATTATTTGTAATTGTTTGAACATTCTGTTTCTAGAGAATTCAAACATTGGGAGTTGAGATCAATATTGGTGACCTGGCAAAAATAGCTAACATTCTTTCATTTCTATTTAGGTAAGCACAAAATAATTACTTTGCACCATGTCTTTTTTCCTTTCATCACAACTTAATGATGGTATTGAAAAATCATATTAAATATGGGTGTAAAATGAACTGATTTGGGCAAAGGGCAAAAGTTTGTAAATCTCACTACACAAAAAAGAACGCCTTGGCTTAGTTTGTGTCATTAAAAAGTGTAGTTACTTAATATATAGTATCACTTTTTGTAATAAAAAAATAAAGAGAGGAAGTTGTTCCAAGATGCTGTCTGCAAACTCTAGAACTAGTGGCAAAATAGAGGAAGTTAAGCTCACTTTTAAAGCTAAGTCAGCTGGGCCTTTGCCTGGAAAAAGTCTGTTTTAAAAACGTCTTGTTTCTTGGAGATTAGAAATCAGTATTTGTGCCTTTTTGAAGGATACAGAGCTTATAATATTGCATTCTGCCATGAGCTGAGTTTTTAGGTAGTATATTTTGCTGATAATTTTTTATATTTTTAGAAAGATATCATTTTCAAGATCTTGCTTGTTCTTTTAATATCTAGTATCTAAACACTTTATGTAGCATTAATACAAGTGAGGAAAATATACCAGAAGACATTTAAAATACTGCTTTTCCATCTATAAAATAGAATGCCCGAAGTTATATTCAACCATGCTACTTGAAGGACCAACTCACTTTCTCTTGTATTAATGCCTCTTTAAGCGGATTGAGCCTGCATGAACATAGAGTAAGATTTTTTTGTTTACTTGCTTCTGTAGAGGAAATCAAGTGGCAATTTTCGTTTTGACTTGCTGCCTTTTCAGTTGAAGGGTTTATGGCATCATTTGGCTGCTGTTAGTACCCATTATACTGTGACCTAGATGTCCTTACTTTTGCTGATACTTAAATTCCACCTGCTGAATATTTCATTAAATTGCCTTGTTTCTAAAGCAGTAATACTGTTTAACTGCTCTACGCACACATCCCTCTCTGACTTGTGCCTTCTTCAGTTGCTACAGCACTTGGAAGCTGTGATTATTTTTGGTTTGATGCTGGATGTTGTGCAAGCCCAGCAAAGCTGGGTCTCTGCATATTAAGACGTATTAAAGTCATGTTGTTTTTTGCACATGGATACAAAAGATCAGTAACATTCTGGAAGAAAGGTGATCATGGGCTGCTGCATTGTTTTAAAGTACACATAAGGTAGAAAAAGAAACTGGCTCTTTGGGGTAAAATGAGGAATTGTGGAGAATGAAATGGATGCAGTGATCCCTGGATGTATCTGTTATAGCACAGCAGCCAGAAACAATCTCTCTACGGAAGAACTCGTCACCACCTTGGGCAGTGGTGGCAGCTCGCTGCCAAAACATGCGGTTCAAGTTATTCGTCACGTGTGGAACGAGCAGGGCAAAGCCATTGCTGTGTCAGAAGATGCAAGAAGTATGGCCACAGTGGGGCAGGTAACTGAATGACAAAGTGCAGCTGAGCTAATGATGAACATTTCAGAAGTGTCAGTGTCTCACTGTGTGTGTTGTGTTGTCAGGCAGGCAGTGGTATTTTGACTGCTGAAAGCTTTCCTACCTGTGTGTGCATGTACATGTTGCCAAATGTCTATCCAGATAAAGCAGCATATACAATAAAGGTTGTCTGCATGCTGAACAGTTTTCTAATATTATTGTTTGGATGATTAAGTCACATTTCATACCTTTTTAAAAATTCATGCTTTGTAGTACTCTTAGGAGAGATGAATGGCAGTCAGTCTGGCACACTATTGTATTGGCACATTATGTAAATCTGTTTTAAGTGTAAATTGTTCTTTAAAGCTGATAACACCAGCACTTGATTGCTATTTTTAAAGATACTTTCTGTCAATTTCCAGCATTCCCTTTTTGCTTGAAAAAATAGCAGTCTGTTTACATTTTAAGATTTTTTTTTTCTGACAACAGTTAAAAGAGTATAGAATTAGGAAAAGAGAATCTTTTTCTGAGGCTTGATAGTAAACTTCTAAAGGTCCTTCTTCACAAAAGGCTAAAAATTGTAACTTACTCATCTGAAATGTATCTGTTATGTACTTTGATTTATCTAAAATGCAGTTACAAAATGCCATAATTTTTCTCTGTTACTGCTATTATAAATTATTTGATTTAGACTTAGAAACTTTGGTTTTAATTTAGAAACTTCTAAAGAAAAGAAAACGCGACAAAAAAACCCCATGCATGATATACAAGCTGGGTGAACTCTGTGGCTTAAGCTCCTCTTACTAGAATTTTAAGAGTGTACTTGACTATAGATTGTACTTGAATAAGGAAAACAAATGAAGTGAAATAACTTACTAAATTACTTATTTATTCACCATTAAGGGGAAGGGCAGATGATTGTATTCACAATAATACCTGAATGGTTATGTTTGCTTTCCATTTGGATAAGAACTTTAGATGTCCTGTATTGCCTGAGAAATATCCCTCCAAGTGAACAGCAGTGGGAGGGTAGCTCTTTCTTTGACTCAGTTGCCAATGATTTTCATCTCTGTAGTTTGTAGATATGAAATGGAAACTGGGAGTTGCAATGAGTTCTGACACCTGCAGGTCTCTGAAGTACCCATATGTCACAGTGACACTGACAGTGGCAGACCCTTCAGGACAAATAACAGACAAATCTTTTGAAATGACGATCCCACAGTTCAAGGTCTGTAGTGAGTGTTACTTGAATGTTACTCAGTCTCCTAAAAACAACAGTGCCGGTGTTGTGAGGGTCAGCTGTATACCCTGATGCACACCTTTGTGCTCCTTGTTTACTCATACAGTCATGCAAACATGAAGCATTAAGTAACTATTTAAAACACATAAGCTAAATACTTACTTCATAGTATTTAGTTCTACATCACTTACCTGAAAATGTTAATTTAACAGTAATTGACCAGTTCTCTTACAAATAAACAACTAAAGACCAATGAAATCTTAAAGAGCTTGCTAGCTATCATTCTGCCATATTCAAAATTCGTGGAATGTTTTTGATTTACGGAGCTCTTCCCCAGCCTGTAAAACTTGGTTTAAGCCTAACAATTGCTAATGATTAGGAATAGAGATCAGTCTGCTTTGGCATCACTGACTTAATTGCTATGTCTCTATCTATGAATTGATGTAACTTTAATTTTGCATAAACATGGCCCTTTTATTGTCCTTCCTGTTTAAAGGGTCAGTGCATCACCTAGAATATCATACAAACTTAAATAGATCCTTGGAATTTGATTGGCAGAAATTTGAGAAGGATATTCTGAATCTTTGGGTGTTGTGAAATGTTGTATTCATTCTGGCTAAAGCCTATTTAATAATTTGTGTTCAGCTACTTTAGGAAATGAATGCTACATTTGAAAAGTCTGGATTATTTCAGCTGGGAGTAGAAACATTTGTGTGAGAATGGGTTTTTTTAATTTTATTTTTTTATGGCATGAGAGCTACTTTGTCTTTTTCTTTCATAGCGTCTTTTCCTATTAATAGGCAAACCCATGCTATTAAGGCATCACCTTTGTAGATTTAATAGTTAATGTGTTCAAATGCCAACCAGCCTGCAGGAAGAAAAGCAGAAACTTTCAGTTCAAGCTGTACATTGAAAGAGAGAAATATGGACAGTGTGTTTTGTCTAACACCCTAGTTTGAACTGCAGTTTGAGCTTTTCTTCAAGCAACTGAAATTTGTCTCAATTCTTGCTTTTTAGAACTTCTTCAGACAGTTCAAGGAAATGGCGTCTGTTCTTGAAACAGTTTGAAGGGGACTTTTATTTACAGTGACATTCTGGAGAAAGATCAAGTAAACTTTCCATTCTGCACAGGGAATAAAGTGCCATTGTTCAACAAGGTATGTATCCTTGTCTTCTTGACAGGAATTGGTCAGCATCACCTTTGCATTGCTGTGAAGATTTCTTCGCTTTTGATTACTTGAAGCCAACTCTGCAGTGTTTCTGAAAACGTGTCCTGGTAGACAAAAGAGCAGGATGTGTATGGAGAAGCATCTCTGTAGACTTCCTAATACCCATGAGTAAGAAACTACACGTTGAACTCTGTAATGCAGAAAGACACCTGAAAATGTTGACTGGGAACGTACTGAGAGAAGTGTAAATCCCATGTTAATATTTTTGTCTGTAAAATTGAGATGGGCTTGGACTCAACAGTAGTATTACATATAAGGAGAATATGAAGTTACGTGTAACAAGCATACAGCTACTCTTGAAGAATAGTATTGTCAGCTAGTTGGTTGCAGCTATTTGCAGATCTGGCTTCCAGTCTTTTAATAACTGGAGAATGTACTTGTCCTAACAGCTTTTTTATTTCAAATACTCATTTCCCACCACCTAGGCTTATAAAGACTCAATTAATGCATTAATTTTTTCCAGAGACCCAAAATTCTCTCAAATGAAGCCCAGAGGCTAATTTTACATAAAGGTAGAAAGGCAAATTTAATTCAAAAGTATTTTAATGTGTTTCTGCTTTTTCATTTCATCCATTGTTAATCTGTGGCATTCTGCTTAATGTTTTGATCAGCAGTCTTCTTTCTAATTAAATTAGAATATTGATGTAGTTGCCTCACTTCAACCTCTGAACTAGAAAAGTCAAGAGGAAACTTGAAAATTCAGGCTGGAGAGGTAGACAAGCACATCAGAGAAAGGACCACACTAAAAGATTTCTTTGCATGTTGCATTGTAACAGGCAGCCACTGGACTGTGCTCTGCACACTTGCCCTAAGGTGTCCTAACCAACAAAATTTTGACTTTGACGTTGAAGTATGGGGCCATTTCTACAGGGGAGTGATAAATCCAATGTGCTTGCATGCACTCCTCTTAGTTTTTTTCCCTGGAATTCTCCATGAAAAAACACACGCTGCAAATATTGTGGGATGTAATAAAAGCAATACTGTTGCATCTCCACTGCCAGATGTGCTGGTGGTGTAGTAGAACAAGTAAATCCGAAGAGATAATTCACACTGACAAGCAGATTGAAGTTTATGCTTCAACTTCAGGCTGGTGGAGACTGAGTACCAGCTTTGCTGGGGCAGATCCTCAAATTATTTCAGGCCCACTTAAAATGTGAACATCTACTCTACCTTTCTAACTCAAATCTTTTTTTTTAAGTAAAGTTTTTAAAAAGCTGGCTGAAAGTCATTGATACAGGTTATGCCTGCCTTTTTGTGCTATGGAAATAAACTGCAACACATTGTGCATGCTGCATATACTACAATCCTTTCAGGAATGCCCCTATTTCAGGCATTATGCATGATGCATAAAAACAGTACTTGGAATCGATTAGAAGCCCAAATAAGTGAAACACCATTGGCTTTGACAAAAGTTTTCAGCTGTGATCTTGGATCTGGGTGATACTCCCTTTATGCTGGTTGAAGTCTGAGGTGTTTGCTTTGTGGCTGGGGAGAGCAGATTGGTCTTTTCTGGGACCCTCCCGGCGGAGTATTGCAAAATACTCTTGGGAGCAGACTTCCCATTTGCCTCTTCCCTTGTCTGTCTGCAAGAGTTCAGCACTGAAGATAGAGCAAACAAATGTGTATGGAAAAGTGATGTGAGCAGCTGATTTTTTTTTTGCCGTTGTTTTTTAATTTGCAGAAGTTGGAGTGTAAGGCTCCTATAACTGGAAAACATGGACATGCTTTAGCCTAGTGAATTAATTGTTTTACATCAATGCAAGAGTTCCAGATAAAAATGAGGTTTTTATTTTAGTAAAGCTGGAGCTTTACTAATGTGTTCTAATGCACATAAATTCTTCATATAGCTGCAAATACTTGTGCCTTCATTGGAACTGCATGGAAAGGAAGATTTAATTAATCATGTCTTAACAATTCAGTAGATTTTGGAAGGTAATGAGTTACCATTTTTGCTTGCTCCATCAGCAAGAGGAGAAAGTTGTCAGCCTTTGTAAAGACTTTTATTTTGTCAAGTTAGATATTCTAGAAGTATTGATGAATATTTTTTTTAAATGTACCTGAACTCCAACATGTTGTAATTCTGGCTGGAAGATGCTCGGACATGTATGCTATACCAATTTACTGTCTTGGAAATTTTCAGAGGAGTTAGGATTTAAAGTTGGCTATGTACTCAAACTTTTGAAATGCATCCTGATCACTATCAGCAGGAATTCCTCTACTGAGTAATGGAAGAATTAAGTACTTCATTAAAAGGAAACTAAACAAAAAACTTAACAGTTTTCAGGGTAGCAATACTAGTATGTCCAAACAAGCTGGTGATTTGTTTGTCTATATGTGCAGAAATCAGATCTTTTCCAAGAGAATCAGGAGTCCTTGTGTGTTCCTAATTCTGATTGTTGATTAATACAAATTGTATAACATGAATATTTTTGTAAGTCCACAGTCATTAAACATGTAGGTAACAAAGAAAAAGCTGGTCTCTGTTTTGTTTTACGCCTACTGCATGGAAGCCTGTCTTGTAAATACTGCAGTGAGTAAAGTTCAGGACTAGACAATGACTAAATTTCTTTCCTTATTAAATTAGGATGAAGTTCAGACATATGCAGTCTTTCTCTGTGATGGGGTACCAAGGAGTTAATGGGTAACCGCAGGCTGCAAGGACTCTTTGTATCAATTACTTACAGCCAGACAAAATGTTGTATTGAACCAGGAAAAGACAGAGGACATATGAGATTAATGAAATTTCGCAGGAAATTACATTCAAGTGATTTTCTTTCCTTAACTGTATTTAGGAGACAAGTAAACATTTTATTTTTTTCAACATTTGCCTATAACAGAGCAGGAGGAAGGAAAGGGGGTGGAGTCTTGTACAATCAACAAATCCAGGGGAGGGAATAACGAAGGAATGCCCTAGCCATGACTGTTGTCTTCATCACATATTTTTTTTTTCCATGAATTTCAAACACACCAGCCCACTTGCCACAAGCTATTTTGTAGAAAGCTCCACAGAAGGAGTGCACAAATGGCTGGAGTATGTCTGTGCACTAGTGTTTTATATGTTTAGCTTCTGCACACTTTGGCCAAGTAAAAGCATGTCTCTGTTCCTGCTTCCATAAAATTGTACTGCTTTTCTTTAACCACATTTTGAAGGTATGTGACCTTCTTGATTATCGTGAGCCCACCACCTTTATTTTTCACCTTTCCCTTTTTAAGCCTTTGCACTCTATTTGAACACTTGAAGACACATTGCCTTGGTCCAATTAAAAACAAAGGTAAAGAGGTGATAAATTGGGGGAAGAATGTTTCTTTTTCCTGTTTGCCCTGTTTGAATGTTTTATTACTCTCGTGGCTGTAGGTATAATGAGAGGGTAATTTCCACTCCTTTGCAGAGGCATGCAGGGTAGTTCTGTTAAGACTTTGTGGGTACTAAAATAACACCAAAATGTGTCTTGAGTCATTTATCTACCTGCAGAAAAAAAATGCTGCATCTCTGAAGAACCTCTACTGATGGCCAGGGGGTGTGTGTGTGGGTGGGGTAGAACACTTAAAACTGAGCAGCCTCTATCCTGTTCAAGACTCTGTGGTTGATCATGGTAGGGCTCCTTTCCCAGACGGATTTTTAGTACAGTTACATACAGCTCTGTTGGCTGGGCTGGTAACTTGCTGGGCATTCGCTTCATTAGGAAGCTGGATTGGTGCAGGTCAGCACCTGACCTGAGTGCCTTCACCTCAGCTTGCATGGTATGCTGTTGCAGTCCTTCCTTCCTGAGGCTCAGCCAGCTCATAACTGGATTTGCTTGTCACTGTGGAATTTTGGCCAACTGCTTCCTTTACTTTTGCTTTTATTGCACAACAGTGTCCATACTCACTCATACAGATCTGCTCTTGGCTCTTTAGTGTATGAAGTGCTGTGGTTTAACCCCACCTGACAGCCAAGCACCACACAGCTGCTCGCTCAGTCCCCTTCTGCAGAGCGAGAGGGGGAATTTGAAAAGTGAGAAAACTCATGGGTTGAGATAAAGACATTTTAATAGGTAAAGCAGAAGCTGCACGGGCAAACAAAGCAAAGCAAGGGATTCGTTCCCCACTTCCCAAGGACGGGCAGATGTTCCGCCATCCCCGGGGAAGCAGGGCCCCATCCTGTGTAAGGGTTACTTGGGAAGACAAGCACCATCACTCCAACTGTTCTCCCCTTCTTCCCCTGACTTTCTATACTGAGCATGATGTCATATGGTATTGGATATCCCTTGGGTCAGTCGGGATCAGCTGTCCCAACTGTCCCGTCCTAACTACTCATCCCTCCCCCCCACACTGGTGAGGTGCTGTGACAAGCAGAAAAGGCCTTGGCTCAGTGTAAGCACTGCTCAGCAACAAAAAATCCATCTCTGCTATTATTAACAACGTTTCCAGCACCAATCCAAAACAACCCCCTACTAGCTCCTCTAAAGACAATTAATTATTCCTCAGCCAAAACCAGCACACAAGGAAGCACACAAGTCGGAAGGATGATGCTCAGCACTCCTAATACCCAGTCCTGGGTGCTTGGAAAGACTTCCTCATTCTTGTTTCCAAGGCTTTTCTGAGAGAAGGTGGAGAAATGACCTGGCATTTAGCTGAGTTACTGGGATATGTCTCTTAATTATGCATGACTTTGTGTCATTGAGCAAGTAAGGAAGCTGAGATCGCTGATCTTCTTCATGAAGGAAGGCTAATTTTAGTATTTCTGGGTTTTCTCTTCCCTAAACTGCATTTACCTGCTATGGCTAATTACAAAGCTGCCCTACTTTGAGAACCCTTTCTCTTTGATAAGTGTAAGTGGTATAGTTTCCAAACCCTCTGTCAGTGTTTACATTACAAATATTGTTACATTTATATAAATTGGAAGTTTCAATGTCAGTTTTGTACTTCCATAATGAGCTTTGGAAAAGAAAGGAAAATTCGTTATTTCATACAATAAATCTCTGTGCTAGATAGTAATTCCAGAGGACTTTGTCCCAGCATCTGTCACCAGGTGGCACTGCCACATACAGTCTTGCCTCACAGCAATCGTTTGACAGCATGTCTGGCTACGGGATGAGGACCTCTGGTTTCCTCTCCTCTGTAGCTTGGATCTGGAACTGTATGAATTCATGTCACCATAACATCCATCCCACTTCTAACACTGTAGGGAAACAATCTAACTTCTCTTTTAATTATTTATCAAGATGACCACTAAGATTTCCAGTTACATAAACAACATTCAGCATTTTAATGATAACAATACATACCATACATTGCATATTTGCAGCAGTTTAAATCAGTAACTTTATTATACTAACATTGCTGCATTGTGACTCGCTCTTTAAATAGTATTATATTGCATTTGGGGCCTTTTCTCATTTTACTCTTTTCCCTGTTTATACATCTCTCAAGGAGATTTTTCTAGATCTGTATCTTGATCATAGAAAAAGCATTTGCATTTCTCTATCCAATGTTTTCATGCTGTTTGACCACTTTAAAATCCTTGTTCCATATTCTGTTATGCAGCCTAGTTATCAGTGTCTTTATGCCCCATTTAGGAATACGCTTCTCTGCCAGTGAAAGTGGCCCGGGTGCTTAATTCCCCTGTGATTTACCTCTGAATCTGAAAAGTCATGCTCAGATGTTCTTGGTATTACTGAAGCTGAAAAGAATTTTTCTGTTCCCCGTGAATGTCATCACTGCTGAGTCTTTGGCAGTTTACAGGTGTTTGTAAAAAAATACTAATCTGAGAGCTTTCCCAAATTAAAGCAAGACAGGCTTCCTTCTGAACAGGGAAGTCCTGGATGCTGCAACCAGACATGAAGCTTAAGAACGGTACTAAAGTTTACATTTAAAATGAGGAACACAAGTGCGTGTCTGGCATGAGTCACTGGCGGGCTGTGCCACGCTGCTTCTCGCAGCTCGGAATGTGGGGGGATGAGAGATGCTCAGCAGTCAACAGAATCAAGACAACAGATGTCCATTTACCTAGGAGAGAGTCAAGGACGA
This sequence comes from Oriolus oriolus, assembly GCA_013400235.1. Classification (NCBI taxonomy): domain Eukaryota; kingdom Metazoa; phylum Chordata; class Aves; order Passeriformes; family Corvidae; genus Oriolus; species Oriolus oriolus. The sequence continues at coordinate 1,783,120 of VXBT01003513.1, read as the reverse complement.
TGAGAAAGAGGATTAAGGGATTCCCATCTGTTCTTTTTTTTTATGTTAGCAGATACAGTGGCACCATTCTTGGTATTGTGTTGGGCCTACCAGTGCCCCATTGTTCATGCTAAGCTGTACCTTCATTTACCACACAGACAGTATGAAGTGGAGAAGCTGCAACAACACTTTAATAGTAGTACACTTGAAGTCATAATGGTATTTGCATTTTCCTCTTGAAGAGACATAATTTGTGCCCTTTGAAGTACTCTTGCCTTCCAAAGCATCTGTCTTCCATGTTACTTCTGCACTCTACTCCAGATTTGCTAGCCTTTCTAGCTTGTGGTTCATCCTTTTTAATAATATATTTGTGAAATAATTGCAGTGTGTTCCTTTTAGCTTTGGCAGTGACAAGAAATTCTGTCTTAGTTTTCATTGCTAGAGAGTTGGAGCGGACCAGGATCCCTTCCAATTCCCAAATGAGGTAGATGTAGTAGGCACTGTTAGGGAGAGAAGTAGAGTCCAGCAGTCGCAGTACTTCATCTCTTCTTCCTCATTTTTTTCTCTTATTTGTATGTTACTGCTACTGCAGTGGCTGGGGAATAGTAGAGAAGTAAATGGCTCCTTTTTATAAAAGCAGAAATAATTGGGGATAGGGAAGTTCTTGTTGCAGAAGTTACTCTATCTCCTGCAGTAACTAGCTTTGCAGGTGACCTGAGCTGCTGATAACCACCAAACTCTCTATTACCTCAACAACAGGGATTGTATTAAGCTGATGTGACACACTTCTGGGGGGCAGGGGCCTTATTAAAAAAAAAAAAAAAAAAACAAACCACAAACCCCAACAAATTTCAAATGTTTCCACATGAAAAGATGCTATGATCACACAGGACTGCAGATTAAAACTTAGTTTTAAATAAAATGCATTGTGGTTCTTCACTGGATTCAAAGTCTTTTGTCCTGGAAAGTTTCATGGGATGGCTGTGATATGAAAAAATACTTAAGAATCTTTCCACAATCAGATTTCTCTTTGAAGAGAAATACAATAATTTAATGCATTGTCTCTCTTAATCGGTGCTACATTAAATTGAATAACAATACCCTGAACACAGACATAAAATGTGGCAGGTCGCTTTAAGTTCTAGAGATGTTTATAAAATTTCTAGCTAGGGATTATTCTCTTATGAACTTTGCTCATTCCAGTTCCCCTAAATCTGTTTTGGAGTGGGTCTTATTGGCAGAACAAATTCTAATCTGTCATTTTGATCAAAAAAGATTAGTGCCATTTAGAAGAAAACACCAAAACCAACCTGCCTCTTATCAGATTAATTTTTCATCATTTTTACTGTTTAAAAAATGCAGCAATTGTCCCCTGCTATTGACATATCTCTACAAGACCCATATGTCTTACTCAAAACTTTGGCATTGCATTTTAAACTATTGTAATCTTTATATGTCTCGCCAAATATACAATTTTCATTATTTCTAGTGAGGTTTTTTATGTACTTTAAAAGAGGAGGCACCGGAATTTCTCTAGCAGCTAAAGCTTAAAGCCCTGGTAATAGGTCCTGTCCACTGAACTTTCTAGTACTTCAATTATATTTCCAGAAGTTATTTCATTACAGTCTTCAAATAAGACCAGGTAGTTTCAGTTAATTAAATGGTTTTAAATGTAAAAATACTTATATCTCAGATCTTACAAAAAAGTGACCTGAAAGTAAAATAAAATATGACTAGTTTAAGCTAATGCAAATATGGAAATGGACCTTGAATTCCCAGACAGCTAAGTGAGATCATTCTTAGAAAAGCAATTGAATCAGAAGCAATTCCAGCTTCAGGGCATATTACTGAAATAATAGTCCAAGGTGACTGAAGTTATGCATAAATTATGGGATTGTAAAGTCAAGCCTGCAGCTCCTCTAATAACTTAATATTTTTTCTGCAATTAAAATTGTGGCTAGAAAGCTTAAGGGGATTGTTAATTACTAGCAATTAACAGTCTGATCATGTGACATGCTGAGGTCTCTCTGCTGCTTAAGAAGTTACTGAGAGCTGTGGTTGCTTACCATTTTGCAGGTCTAAATCCTTTAACACTGACTATGAACTGAAAATCCAGATATGATATATGGAATGGCTGCTGTGGTGCCATGTGCAGAAACAGCATATATTATCAAGGTATGGTCTTACAGAACTAAACATACTTCTTCTAATAAACAGAAAGAAAATACATTCTCCATTTTATTTGGAAAAATAACCTTTAAATGTAATACTCCTTTGACAAGCATATCAAATCCAAAATGGTCAGAGGCAGTTACATTTAGTTAACTTCATCTGTGTTTGGTCACTTTAAGAGGTTTTGCAATCTAATGTCTATGTTTGGAACAAAAACCAATGGCAGGTTATCAACAATTCAAAAAAGTCTGATTGGGTCTGTGGTTGGTTTCACTAGACCAACTAAACATGCACTTGCAGCACATGCTGTGGCAATTATTGCCCATAGTACTTTATGTACTTCAGATCTTCCAATAGAATGTTCCCTTTGGATTTTACAATTTGTTTCAAGAATCTTGGCCAATGCTAATGCTAATGATAATAATAAAAAAAGGAATTGCTAAAAAATTGTAGCTTCTCACCAGAGACTTTTTCATATCTTTGGCATGAGTGCTGCATTTACACTTCTGTTTGGGATGATCTGGAGAGAAACGGTTCTTTCATCAAGAACAGACATATATTTTCAAAGCTCTGTGGAAAGTTGCTTTTTTCTCTGACCCAAAGTTTTTGATTCCCGTTAACTGAGCTATAAGGATTACATATTTTATGCTAATTCCTAACTACATTGTACAAAGAATTAGAGAAAGATATTTTCATTATCATTATAGTTTAAACACTAGAAATTACATGAGAGGCATGTCAGATGTCATGGGCAAAGGAATACTGTACTCAATATGAGAGAAATTGGAATTTTTAACTTAAAGGTGAATGAAATCTTACAACTGAAAAGAAATGAGAAAAGAGGACCAACTTCAAGAAGAAAAGTTATATAACAAAAGGACTGACTTCCTACTGAAACACTGTTAATTAGATGGGGGATACAAAGTGTTAGGCAGATTAAAGGATAAGAAATGATGAAGTAAATGGATAAAAGTAATGGACAGCTAAAAGGGATTACTATGAAGAATCAGTTCATAGAGACATAAAAAGCTGAAGCAAGAAGAAAGCATGAAAACTGGATTAACATCTGAGAATTTGATTTTGAAGGCAGTTAAAATATTAGTAGCATTTATATAAATTAATTGCATTTTCTAAGGGATTTGTATAAAAAATTCAGTAATAAAAACAAATTAAGTCAAAACAACCAGATCTCATAACATATTAAGCACATCACCCAACAGAAGGAAAAACCAAATAGCTTTACAAAACAGGCACAATGGTGACAACTGAAGAATTTCACATTCATTTTTCAAATTTTAGAATTTAAGTTCTGCCTGGTAATTTGCAATAATTGAAGTACATCCTTAATCAGCTGAAAACACAGCTCTGTAACATCTTCAAGTGAAGACTTCTTGTTCCATTTGCATGATGCGAGAACATCAAGGCATCTGTAATTGGTTAAAAGAATTTTTTTTGCTATTTTAATGTGTTTGCATGACTGTCTTCAAGTTTCCTGATTATTATTAATTATTTGTATTGCCATAGCACCTAAAAGCTTACGTGGCTGTCCACAAACTGGTTTTGGTAGGTCATATACAAAGATAAAACAAAAGGGATCTAGTAGTCCCAGAGATGGTGTTGGTAAGCAGCTGCAGCTATTCAGTATGTTGCAGCCTCCACCTTAGGCTTCACTGGAGCAATGCTTCATTGGAGCCATTTAATGATTATCCCATCTGAAACCATTGCAAAAGAATGTATGTGGGGGGTTTGCCACTGCTCTGATGTAAGCCCAGTGTTTAGTTCACTTCCCAGGTAGGTTAAATTGGTCTTTGCGCTCAAGTGACTGAACTGCAGCTTCACGCTCTAGATGAATCGTCCAACCAAGCGCCCCCAAAAGGAGCGAGTGGTGTTGCTGCCCTCTTCACCCCCAAGCAGTCATTCCCGCTCCCTTTGTGCCGACAGCGCTCTCTCTATATGCGCTGTCACTTAAATTAGAGGCAGCTCACGGAACTGAACTGGCAGAAAAGGAGCAGCTCACTGCAGCATTAAACCAGTGCCAGCGCTGCTGCCAGGAACCAAATAGCTCTTCTTCCAGGTGCCCTGGTAGGAGGCTCACAAATTGTCATTCCGCAATGCTGTTGCACAAAACCTTAATTACCATTCTCAGCCAAAGGGTTAACACTAACTGTGCAGAGTGAGGGACAAGAAATTTTTTAGGTTTGTGATCCACAAAATTTGGCCCCTATTCTTCTAATTACCCTGGTTGTGAAATCTACTGTACAACAATGCAGTTCAGATGCTCAGTGTGAAAACAGTCAGTTTGGGAAAGCAGTTCCAGTCTGGCTTTAACTTGTACCACTGTAGCACATATTAAAGCTTGTTCATATTAATATGAACATATTCAGCCTGCATAAGACTTTTCGTATTAGCTCCCCTGTCCTAAGGGACATTGTAGGATGTCCCTTAAGGCTTGTAGGATGCCATGACAGAATATATATTTGAGGTCTTACCGAACAACAATATTGAATTGAAAATTACATCCGATAAACCAGAATGCATAAACTAGATGGTTAAACTGGGAAAAAAAGAAGAGCAAAATTGTTAGTTCAGAAATGAGCAGAGCGGTTTGTGACAGTATGAAAATACCGCAAATGCGACAGTTTTTGTCAGTTCAGACTACTGTGGGCTGTGACCTGAGCGCGATGTGATCCTTCTCTGCAGAAATAATCATGCAGTCTCAAGTTACACAGAGCAGCTCTTCAGCTCAAGCTGTAGATTTTCTATTTGTAGGCAGGGTTAAAACGGTGGCCCACAACGTGTACTGGGAGTTACCGCCGCTGCTGCTACAGATGTAAACAGGGGGGACAGTCGCTACAATTGGCAATTGCCAAAAGGATACGGATGCTGTATGGCTGGCAAAGCTTTGTCTAGCTACTTTCTCAGGCAGAGGAGACTAGTTACTAACATCTACAGTAGGTGGCGGATTTGTCGTTGACAAGAGATGTTATCGCGATAGCGACGCAGAAAACCCCCCCTATTAAAAGCTCAAGCAGGAAACACAAGCTTAGGAAAAAGAGGAAAATTAAAATCAGCCGTAATGAAACTCTTGACTCAGCAGTGCAGGGGGACGCTGCTGTAGCACGGCCGCGGTACGGCTAGTTCTGCTCGCGGAGAACTAGCCGGGGAAGAGGCGGCCGTGGGAGCGAAGCCGCAGCGGGCGGGAGGTGCCCCGGGCGCCCGCTCCTTGCCGGGAGCCTTCTCTCCATCGACTCTCCGACTCGTCAGAATCAAAACCAACTCAGAGAGCGCTTGAGAGCTTCTGCAAACGGGGCGAGGGGGCGGGCCCGGCAGCCTCCCCACCTCCTTCTCTCCGCCGCTCGGTGACCTTCCTCCCCTTGCAGACCTCCTCCTCCTCCCTCTCCCTGCACGGCCGGCCAAACGAGCCGCAGGCAAAGCCCAGCAC